>CM072166.1:16359270-16692879 GCA_036850595.1 Rhyacichthys aspro | reverse complement strand
TCCAGTTCCAGAGTTTTGTAGACTACAGTCCAACTCTGGGCACTGTAATACAAAGCTAGCTGAACCTACCTAGATATGTCCCTTCTACCCAGTCAGACAAAACTTAACAATCGCTGCACAGATCAGTGGGATCATAAAGCGAGTTTCTGGTGGAGATTTAACATAAAGATTATCATGACACAAAATGAAATGAGCACCAGAACAGCAACAAGCAGACATTAATGTGGAGTCTACAGTTTGAATGATAAGGTTCATCAGTAAACCTCATTATAAAGCATACAATTAAACCCATTCTGAGCACAAGTATAAACATATATAAAACAATGTTTACAACTTGATATGATATCACTTTACAATGTCGCTAGCCCAACTTAACCCCCCCTGTGTTTTGGCTCCAATCAGCTGTGCCACTTGTGCAGGCACTTTCTATCCTCCATCCTATTTTCTATCCTCTCCTGAAACTTGTTGCCTGTTCTGAAGCAGTTTACCTATTAGTGTGAGTCACCATGAAGACCTAGCTTGATGGAAAATGTCAACAACAGGGATTGGTTCAGTGTTATGGACCAAGCAGTAAAGCAACAGGACAAAGGTCATAAATCCCAAAAATAGGCCAACAATATATAGGCCTAGAAGAGGTCAAAGTAATCTAACGTTACAAGTAACACTAACTAACACTGAAACTGACCTGCCCAAATGGGACATGAGGCCAATTTAAATAGATAATTTAAAATAAATTTAAAATAAATTTAAATATACCAACAAATAATGACCAAACACATAGGGGGAAACCTAAACCAAACAGACGGTCCACATTCAGCCACACTTTTTAACACTTTCAAAGAAACACAAACAATGATCAGTGAAAACATATCATTAACAAATATAAAATAAAGATACAGATGTGCTATGAAAAATATTAAATTAGATTAACTGAATATGTGTTTGTAAATTAATGTGCTGTATTAAAGGTTTTTACCACCTTTGTGTGGCATGGCCATCACATTCAGATTTGATTGGAATAGTGTCATTTTCTACGAGTGTCCTAAATTTCTGACACTGATATTTGTCAAAGGCCATGTGTGATCTTACAACTGTGAGATGGATGATCTTTGATGATGTCCCACCCCTCTGACTTTGGCAAAAATCACACACCGTGAAAAAGAACTTAGAACGTTTATTTGTTGCGTTTAATCCCATATAAATTTGTAATCAACATCTTTCATTTTCTCTTTGTAAACAGCATCAAAGTGCTCCGCCTCTGCCACTGTCAGCAGGTTTTTCCAGTCTCCAGCCACCCCTGCAAGAAATCATGCAATCAAGTTAATCTCTGAAAAACAGGAAATGTGCGATAAACAGATGTCATACAGAGTTGGATGGTATCAGTGCATTGCAAAATGATTGGAAACCAACCTTTTCGGAGAAATTCTGACTTTTTCTGCTCCATAAATTCAGAAGGAACCAAAGAGTAGTTGGACATTTTGTTTTTCTTCATGTTCTTGAACACACATCTGTCTGCAATCTTCTCTATCACCTTGGTCTCCAGAGGTTTGTCCAAGAACTTAGCCATCCGCCTCACAGAATCCTTCAGGTCCTACACAAAAGACAGTCATAATGCCACCCTGAGCATTGTTACGAGCCAGTAGTGTAGCATTATAAGTCTATCTATCATTGAAGAGATTTGTGGGTATCAAGAAGGCTCACCATGATCATTTCTTCATAGCAGATGTACAATATTCTGTCTTTATGTTCGTAACTCAGCCAGCTTTTTATATGATCAAACCAAGAGCCAAACATAACTGAAAAATGGAGACAATTACAGTTGTCATTGACATATGTGGATAATTAATAACACAGAATGAGGCAGTTATTGCAGTGTTTCTTATAGACTTACAGAGAACAGTGCTTACATTACAAAGCAGGGGTGATTCGCTGGAATAAGTGCAACTAGATTATTGTGTCATAACAATAAATGTAGCCTCAGTGTGCATGAGACAGTGCTGAAGATTACTGTGGAAAAAGCTATTTTTACTAATGAATATTAAAAATAAGTTCTGGTTGTATCCGCTGCTGGTTGCTTATGTAGCTGTTAGGTTTAGGTGATATCACATTTATTAATACCGTCATAATGTCCCTAAATTACAGCGGGGCTTACAGTATTGTGGTCTACTGGGCTAGAGCCGCCCTGTGTCTTTTTAATTTTACATTCAATATATAAAAATAATACACAGTGCCTTTAACTTCTTGTGGTGCCTGTGTCCACATTAAAGGATCCTGCAATGAATATAAACAGAAAGAATAGCGCAACTGTCATATTGTCTTCTAACGCTGACAGACACAGATATTTTAGACTCTAGTCAGTTGTACTGGACCAACAGACTCAGGTTGAAGTAGTGGAGCAACAGACACACAACAGGACGGATGCTGTACTGAACAACATGGACCATCCCCTGCATTGGTCTTTTGAATAACAGAGAGCAGCCAGCTGGACGTCTGAGAACTATATGGAAGATAAAGTCTGAATAAATGAATTTACTTTTTAATTTCATTTTAAAAGTTGTGAAGTTCCGTTAGTGCACACAAGTAACGCTGTTTCATGATGCATTTGTCTTTGTATTGTTGTCTGGGTTTGTGAGCAGTTACAACAAAGGCCAGGTTAAGTGTTTTCAGTGTCTGCCCATCTATAAGCCATAGCTCCACTGAAAACTCCAAACCCTTCCTGAATGGAGTCCTCAGAAACCAGGTGTGAGTAGAAAGCGTGAAGTAAATCTCATTCCTTCATGATGCTCTCCTCGCTGGCCTCATCCTCACCTTTTCATTTTGTCGTTAGGTTAAATCTGCAAATACTGCTACAGTTACAGTTTATCTGAAATTTAACTGACTCATTATTTCTTAGATGAATTATTCATACATCCTTTACATTTATTGGTACTTTTAGGCTCAGGTTCATGTAAAAAAGACTGATGGGTGTTTAATATAGAGTTGATACTGTATGTAGACAAGCATTTATCATCACACTATTGTCTGGATTTTTCTGTACATATAATCATGTGCATATACAGTGTCATTTTATTACCCAACTCTACAGTTGAGAGGCCAAAGAAGAGACAGTGATGGTTTGATAGCAATTTTAACTTATGCTCCCTTTAACAACGAATAACCACTAAAGTACTCCGCTATTCACAGAGCAGTTAGGATACTCCCGTAACAGGTTAATGATCTATTTTTTTTATTTATTTTTTGTTTATGTTAAGACTATGGTGGAGCAAATTAGACTATGGCAGATCTACAAACAAATAGTTATATAGTAAAAACCTTTTCCCTCTAGGAACTTGTGGAGGAACTCTGACTGTGGCCCAGGGTTGACCAGGTACGATGCCATCTCATAATAGTGAAATGAGGACGTAAAGACATCTTTGGGGTTCCTCATGACATAGATGACCTGCAAGGAGGATTCAGGTTGTTTTATCTGGAGGTGCCATGTTTTCGCACATTGTTTTAAAGATTACATGGTTCTTTGTGGTCACTACCATGCTTACCAGAAACCCACATTTCCAGAACACGTTCTCACTATTCACAAGGCAGAGAATTTTGAGTTTTGTCTAAAATACCTCCACCATTAACTCTTGATAGTGGTTAGTATGCTTTGTCTGTAAAAAAAAAATGTCTCACTCACCCAGCACCTGAATTATGTCACTACACTGAAAAAATCCTATATAGTATTACAAACTAAAATAAAAAATTGCAAGAAATAAATCTCAATCATTATTGTGTAATTCTCTTTGCATATACCCAAGTTAAAACACATAGACTGTAGGCTACTTTAAGAACCAAATCTCTGGGTGATATTTGATTTCATCAGAATAATGCCTTCAGTAAAACCGTATGGAATTAAGGATTGGATTTACAATGTGACTTCAGGACCACTTCGAAGGTAATTGCTAATTGTGTTTATAGTGTATGGTGCTGTCGAATCTCAACTACCGGTAATTAGATGATCTTTCTGTCTGTAAAATGAATTTAGCGACTCAAAAGTAGAGAATTAAAGTGGACATATATGCAGGACACAAAAAAGGCTACTATTCTGCATTAGGTAGGTCACTGATTATTATAAAAACTTGCTCAGTAGCCTAAATAAATATAAATACATAAATGCTAATTGTATTAGGAAAGGGTAGGCTACATGAAAATTCAAACATAACAGTATAAGACAAACACCTGGTATTTTTTTTTGTGAGCGAGCCTAATGTGTAATGCTTGATACATAAGGCTATGTGGGATTTTGAACTTTATGGTCAAAAACTTATTTGTAGAGCTGTGTTGCTGTCTGTATAGATAAGATGCCATGCATGCAATAGTTCGCAAATGTCAAACTCCCCCAAACTGCCTATGGTCTCACTTGATATTATATAACAAAGCGAACAGGAACTGCATTCAGTTTCTCTGCCTAGCACTGTCACAAGTCAAGTGCAGCACAGAATGGATTTACCTTGGGTTTAACTTCACAGAAGGCCGCTGGCATCATGCCGAGGTGGAAGTGGGTGGCAAATATCCGAGGAGAGGGACGTTCCTCCAGGTTCAGTACATGTGCCCGGTTCTCCTCCAGCCAGGGCACTCTGTCCCAGTTTGGGAGAGACTCCACAGAGGCTGGCTCTCCTCCACTCATGAGCAGAGGGACGATCTCCTGCAGCCATGTGGTACCTGAGGGAATGGGTTCAAAATCAACAAATGAACAAAGGAATATTGACACAACTTATGTTTTCATATGATTTTTTAAATTGTTATTATTATTTTTACAATTCAGCACAAAACGTTCTTGTTACACCGTTATAATCATCAACAGTTTTATTCCTCCTTTTTTAAATATAAAAGATTCAAGTGTGGCCACTAGGACTATACAGTATCATATCTTCCATAATACCGCTAAAATGTTTCCTGTAATTAAATGACAGCCCTTGTTTGGCTCTTGTTCTCTCACTGCACAACCGAGACACAACAAATGTCTGCTTCAGCGGATTCAAATAGAAAAGTGTCTGAAATGTAGGCCCTAGCTGCTCAGAAACAGATTTAAAGCAACTTTTAACACTGTGCTTTGGTGTAAACAGTTGCAACCTTGAAAATATCTTTAGCTAAAAGACATTTGAACTTTATAATAATAATTCCCACAGTTTAATTTGAGAAAACGGTGAGAGAACCATGTTTTTATGTCCAAGAGCAGTGGGTTTGGTGGATAGGAGCTGGGTGTCATGCAAATGTGAGAAAATCAGTGTATTATTTTAGTCTGAAGCTGTCAAAACATGATGCCATATCCTGAGTGAGAAGAAGCAAGGCAGAAGTAGGAAAGAAGCACTTACCTGACTTGGGGTATGTCACAATGAGGATGTCGTCAGGTCGAAAAGAGAACTGCTCGTAGTATTTGAGGCTTTCAGGTGTGTGAATGCACGCTGGCATGTAGACGCCTTTGTGCAGCGTGTATAACTCCGCTTCAGTCATATTTTTAATAATATCTACTTATATAATAGTAGGTCAGAATCCGTATAACCACTACAAAATGTACACTGATGCGAACACTGTGCCCCTTGCCCCTTGCCCCTCGCTCCCAGTTCCTGGTTAGCGCTTTCTGATTGGTTCACGGTGTAAAGTGAGAAGGAGGAAGTAGCACGAAGAGGCAGTGGAGCACCTTCTCCGGCCGAAAAAAAAATGTTTACTTAAATGTACAAAATCTACACTCACTAGTTGTCGCCACAAAATCCAGCTAGGCCTGCTAGACGATCTTAAGAGATATAAACATAACCAGGGCCTGACATTAACATCAGCCAACTGAACAAATGGAGGTAGAAAAAAAAAAAAAAAACAGCTGCCAAAAAGCAAAAAAGTCAAGCCCTGAACATAGCTAAGAATGTAGGCTATGTTTTTTGACAGCTCCTGGCCAGCCTTGTGGATTGAAAGCCAGGCTAGGGAATTTAAAAACAGACATCCTTGGTTAGAATGGAGGGACAGAAGGTTAGATAAAGTTACTTCACACATTTTTCCATAAAATAGTTGAATAAATATAAATGACTATTTTTACTTTTGCTTGGCTGTTTTCTTTTCATTCATGTCTCATTTTGTAATTTTTATGTACTTTCAATTGCGGGCATCTCTGTAGGCCTATGTGTTATTAGTAAGAGTAATGTCTGAGGGCTGCCAGTGAGGGCGGGGCCGTAGAAGTTTGTTGACATCACAGTATATCCACTACAAAAATGTAGACTACACCACTTTATTTTGGCAGAAACCCAGAGCATTAGAGTTGCACAGATTCTCTCAGAGCATTAAAGATGCTTCACTACAACAGCAGGTCACGAGGGTCATGCTTATACTGTATTCAACACATATATCAACAGGACTTATTTCTGGTTCAGATGCAGTTATTGAAGAACTGGGGTAATTTCATGGTTTTGTTCCATAATCTGCCTCACCTTATAGCCAGCTAAAAATGTCTATTTTCTACAAAACATTTTCAGGGGGAGGACCCCTAGACCCCTCAACTGCCCACAGCCACATACTTTTGTTGAACATTATGTTTGATTTGGATGATGATGATTATTGTTGTTGTTATTATTATTTGGATTTTTAAACTTACCCCCGCCTGCCTCAAATCCTTTTTTTGAGAGTTATATTTTTCAAAAGTTATGTCAAAAATGAATTCTAATTATTTCAACTGACAAGAACACTTGAGCAAAAATGCTGAATTTGCCCCACTCTTCTCTATAAGGTGGCAAAGATTATACATAACGGATGAATAAAATAAATGAATGCCAACGCTTAAAACCCCCTGAATTTTAAGTACTGTCGCCATCTAGTGACAAATGTCGGAATTAAATGGCTTACTAATCATGACTTTAGAGGAAAATCAACATTTGTGTGTCTTTAAATATCCATTATATTTTTTATAATTACATGTATAATTATTATTTTTTGTTTTTTAATTATATTTAGCACTGAGTTTAGTAGGCTTTATGTCACCGCCTACTGTTTATTATAAGGGATTTTAATAGATGAGAACCTCTATTCAGGAACATTTGTGGAGGTTCAAGAAAAGGTTTTCTGACAAGGCATCTGGACATAAGTTTGAGGTGAAGATGTTTCATCCCTCATCCAGGGGACTTAGTCAATTCTGAGTTCAACTGGAAAAAGAGGTGAGATATATATCCGTCAGAGGGAAGGATTTAGCTTGGAACTATTGTGATTGGACAAGGCTACACTGGTTTCATAGTCGTTAAGAGTTGAATTGGCATTGTTGGAGCTGGTGGGGGAGTCGATAGGCTCCTGTGAGCCATAAGCATAACTGCTAACTCCACGTGTTAGTTTCATATTAGAGTGAAACTGTTTTGATTTGGGCTTCAAAACACTGGTGTAAATGGAGGGAAGGTTGTATCTGAGTCCACCACCTCAGTTCAGAGGGGGCTTTTCCATTTTAACAAAGATGGCTTCCTTTACTCCTCTTTCAAACCACCTGGCTTCCTGGCTAAGATTTGGACATTGCTGTCCTCAAAGGAATGTCCTTTCTCTTTGAGATGGAGGTAGACTGCAGACTCAGGCCCACCAGGATTGGCCCTTCTGTGTTGATACATACTTTTGTGAAGAAGCTGGTGAGTCTCACCTATATAACTATCACTGCAATCCTTATTACACTGAACAGTATACACTACATTGCTGTTTGTGTCTGAGGATCTTGTCCTTGGGGTGGACCAGTTTCTGACGGAGAGTATTGCATGGTTTGAAATGAACAGAAATGTTGTGTTTGTAGAAAATCCTTTTAGCTTTTCAGATAAACCAGCTCCTTTTAGCTTTTCAGATAAACCAGCTACATAAGGATGGCCAATCACATGCACGAAAAGTCACATTCTTGAAAAAGGAGCGCTCCCATCAGTCAACACTGGCTTATATGACATTCCAGGAAATGTAATAGCTGCCAATAAAGTGTATTTTCAGCTGAATATGTCTTTTAACACAGAGAAACAGCTCAAAAAAGAAAAGCATCAACAGAGAAAAGGGTCATCATAAAACAAAAATGTATTAGATATTTGTGGTGAATTGGTCTGTTTTTTGGGGGTTTTTTTAAATAAATGAGAAGCAGGAGAGAGGTCCCTTGGCTGCTTTTGGGGGTGAGTGGAGTCTGAGACATAAGTCACTACAAACTGGCATAAGTCACTACAAACTATAGTTAGACCCTCCTCCCATGATTAATAACCATAATATAAAAGTCATTTTCAGTCCTTGAAATAGTTCTGTATTTGGTGAGCATTAAATAGAACAACTAACAGTTGCTGGAAACATGTTAAGATTGTTTAACAGAGATTGGTTAACATGTTAAAGCTAAGTAGACATTTAAAATGATCAGTGTGTTCTCATCATGGGTCAATAAAAACACAATAAAACCATCAAATATATAAAATATGCTGAATTTTTTTATTAGAATTGAAATTTGATATATAAATACACTTCACACTCTTTCTCCTTCAAAAGCTGCCTGCCATTACTCCTAAGTTAGTTTCAGTTTTTACTTCTGTTTGACAAAGTCCATTGAAGACTTGGAATCAGGATTTGGATCCCAGATCATACAAAAAATATGGCGTCAGTGTTCAGTCTGCAAGGCCTTGGTCATCCACTCTGATCTGGCCACCAGTAATCTCACTTTATCTCCTGATGATTGGATCAGCTCTTTTCCACTGAAACAAAAACACAAACATACATATATCAAACCCAACTTTATTGTGAATAATTTGGCCTGTGTAGTTAAAGGACAACATATAATAGAGAAATATTAACTGACCAAAAAGTAAAGTTGATGTTGAGTCAGTTTCAAGAAGAGGGGGTTCATGTAGACCCAATAGTAGTAAAAGCAAAAGTAAAAGGCTTTCTGTCTTTGGCAAACCTTGCAATATTTCACCATAACACCATATTATTATAAATATATTTATACTTTTTGCATGACATGAGCCATGTGGTCTGTTAAAACAAGCTGACTGGGGTGAATGGTGACCTGTTGACTACATGTGTTTGCTGTCAGTGACGGGGTGGAGAGCATTAGCAAACCCCATCTAATAGCCACAAGCTCTCTTTGCCCTTGATTATATTTCTATCTTGTCTTATTCATAAATGATGGCGTACCCTTGGTAGTCCAGTCCGAGCAGACTGACTCCGTTGACAGCAAGGATCCTGTCTCCGGGAGCCAGCTTCTCGGACCGAGCTGCAGGCGAGTCTGGGACCACAGCACGGATGAAAATGCCTTTCACTTTCAACGATGTGTCCTGTAACATTTTTTTTTTTTGTATTATTATTACAAAATACTAACACTAAATCCTTTCAGTAACAATTACAGATAAAAAATGTAAGTATAAAATAAAGCCAGAAGTGACATGTTTAAATAGAAGCATGAAATAAAAGCAGAAAATCAGAGGCTCTCTCTATTTCAGTTGAAAAGCTTTGTGGTAAGAATGGACTCATAGTTCTTTCCAACATGTTTCAGCATTAAGCTTCAGCAGATGCCTCAGTGAACTAGAGAATTTAAAGGTGTAGTCCAATAAAAGGAGTTCTTCACCTGTGTAGCCCAGACGTCTATAGATCTATATTTATTAAAAAACAGCAGATACCAGTGTTGTGACCTGTACGTTTGTCCCATAGTTATAACGCCTTTTAAAAAAGGATACAAGATACAATAGCATTAAGTTCAAGTGCTTTACCACGTCTACCACTACCCTAACACAAAACAACCTGCAATCTGAATCCTTACAAAAGAAAAGTCAAAAACAGGACAGCCGGTTCAACCAGGTTAAAGCTAAGGACTAGCAAAAAACACCTCATGAGGAAGCTCAGGTGTGAGATGGTGGAACGAGACCACTATATCTAATTAGCTCCCCCTAAAAAAACAGAGAAAAAATGTGGTACAGAGCCAGCACCTAACATCAACATAGTTAAAACCAAGGAAACATAAGAATAAATATATAAAATGTTTGGAAAAGTCTATTGGAAAACAGTAAAATTCAAGTCCTCATTTAAGCAGCCCTGCATAAATTTTAGCCAGCAGAGGGAGCAAATTCCTCTCTGCACAATCCATGGATTTATTCTGGTACCTCTTTGTATTGATTCTGGGATGTAGACTGGCTGGTAACATACTGGCACTGCTAATGTGCTGCAGACATCTTTTAGTCATTTCAGTGTAGTAATCTTCACACTAAAAACACCCTCAACCATGAAACCCACTTATTCTCACCCGTGTGTCGACCAGAGCAAGTCCAATTCCTCTTTCTCCTCGTTCCAGTTCCAAGCTGAACACCTCATCATTGTTGTCATAGTCTGTCTCGTCTTCCTCCTCTTCCTCTTTTAGCTCCGCAAGTGTTTTCATACTGGAGCGGTCAGCTTTAAGAGCAGCGAGACACTCAAAGACTAATCCACCTAAGATAAAAGACAAGACGGGTCAGTTTTGAAAATCCAAAACGAGCAGAAGGCAACGCTTATTTTATACCTTCATTAGAGGACCATGGATTTGTTTCGTTGTTCATCCATTCCTCTTGTTCTGTTGTGGCCAAAGGATGATGTACGATGTGAGGGGTGTTGGGAGGGGTGAGGAGACAGGACGGGTCCAGCACCGTCTTGGTTATCTCATCCTCATCTTTGTGTCGAAGCTCCAGATTTTGTAACTTCTGGGACAACAGTTGTGCGCCGCAGGAGGTGAAGTCGTAATAAAAAGTAGAGCCGGGGGATGGAGGGGAAGGAGAGGCATGGATGTGGACGGTCGTCTGGGTTAAGGCTTTGGATTGGTCGTTTGGAAAGGCCTGGATAAAAAAATAATTGCACCTGGTAAAGGTAAAGCTGCGTGAGATATCAAATAAATGTAATTAATTTGAGTTTTTAAGTTTGAAGAATGTCAGAAATAGCTATGGGAACTACCCATGGGGAACCTATTTTGGGGGCACACTATTTAATGTCAAAAGTCCTGTTTGTTTTTAATGCAATGTAGACAATAAATGCAATGTCTGTAATATATGAAGCAAGATCAGCAAGATGATTTTTTTTATGACAAGACATGCTTCATCAGACTGCAATGTGTAGTTCCATGTTTTTGTAACCGTCTCACATAGTTGGAGCTTAAAACAGTAGGCGCTGTACCACTCCAGTGGAAACGAGGCTCACATGTTTACATATGACGATGGCAGAACTGTGGGAGTAATGCGCTGAGCTCCCAATTTGATTTTTATTGTGGTGTAGCGGAAACAAAAGTAAAACCTGTAACAACATTCCCACCTCTGCTAAAAATCCCATTACTCATAATTCCCAACCAAATATTTATCTTGTCGCTGTAGCTGTTCCATGTATTGTGTGAAGTTATAAAAGGCCATACCTGGTAGTCCTCAGTAGCTGTGGTGATCCTAGTGCTCTGCGATCCAGACATGGTGGAAATAAACTCTTTGAGCTGGTCCAGCTGCTCCCTCAGGCCACAGTCTGTCACGGCTCTGCCCAACTGGATCTGGTAGCCTCCATCCGGCAGCACCAGAGGGTGGTGGGTGTCAAAACTCTCCAGGATATCAGCTACGGAATGGTCAAGAGTAAATAACACGTTTGTTGTTTCGTACTCCCAAGCCATAAAGTTCAGTTCATTAGAGAGCACTCACCGGTTTGGTGCGCTGCAGCTCGGTCTGGGACAGATGGGGCCCAGGTGCGTCTGGAGTTGGACACGGGGCTGTAAAGGCTCAGCAGGTGGTGGAGCTGGGCCGGGCACAGAGCAGGATACAGGGACCGCAGGGACACCCACGAGGTCTGCGTAAATATGGAAGCTCGTGAACAGAGGAGTAATAGTGTAATACGTCTGATGAGTAAATAATGCGACGGAATCCCAAATCTAACGTGGCTGCTGCTGATATTAACTTGGCCCACTGAGCATGCTCACTCAAGTCATGGCTTCCTGTGAGGCTTTAGAAAATATTGTTGGATATATTTTTGACACCATATGAATATAGCAGTTCCACATGTTCTACTCCTCCTTTCTTGAGCATGTAAACAGCTATGGTACCCTACATGCTTTTGTAAAATACAAATCCCAGTTGAAATAAATCAAGGATAAGTTCACTTAAAACAACAGAAACAAAACCAGTTTAGTTCATAAATGTGCTACATATTCAGTGTTTTGGACATTATCTGAAACATTAACAACACGCACATTGCCAGAAGGATACTACTTGACCTACTACCTCAACCATCAGCATAGCCCTATCATCTGTTGTCTTTTATTAACCAACAAAAGGTCAAATATAGGGCCAACAAAAACATAACATAGGACCTTATGTTATTATATGTTCAAAAAAACCCTCAAAACTATCACATTAAAAGCTCATACCTTTAAACCTTTGTTGGTGCATCCGAACCATTCATACATTTTTTTTCATTTTACCTTGACTAAGTTCTTCCTTGGTGTTGCCAGCAGATTGATGGCAGATGACAGTCTGTGCATTTGCTCCAAAGCCAGTTCTCCCAGTCCAGTTGCATGGGCCCAGTCCAAGAGTAGATCCAGACTGGCTCTCAAGTGTACCCCTCTGGACCACTGGTAAAAACCTGCCTCGGAACCTGTGCACAAGAACATATTACTATTAAATTTATCCATGCTGATTTCTATAGTCAATGCAGTAACATTTTATGTCCACAAGGGGGCACTACAACCACCAGTTACAAATCAACATTTCTGATTTTTTCCTCTGATGTTAAAATACAAAAACTCTCTGTACCTCTCTCCATGAGTGAGTTGAACAGCGATGCATTGATGAAATAGAAAAGATAAGCGATCAGCTGAGAGGAAATTTCCGGATTAAGCTGGCAGTCCGATAGCAGTGCCCATGAGTCATTGAGGACCTCCAAGACTTGTTGGACCTCACCAGGAGTCTGGAGTTCAGGGCCTTCTAGGACCGGAGAGCTGTCTGTAGTGTCAGGGGTGTCAAGACTCTCTTTGAACGGGTTACAGTCCAGAACAGCAGGCAGGATAGGGTACAAGACCTGAAGAGAGGGGGAGACAGGATGTTAAAACAAGAGTGCAACACAACTGTATCTGTAAATAAATCATTTTAATATAAAGTTGCATGTTTTGTAGCATTTTTAGACCAGTTGTTTTTTGTAAACTTTAGCCAACACTAGCCTCCAAATATTGCAAATTCTACATAAACAAGATGATTTTTGCAAATGGCATCCAACTTACATGTGTGCGGTCAGTGAGTAGGTAGAAAACATAGGCAGGGCGCTCTATAGCCTATTTAGCTAGTCTATTTATACAAGCATTTAGGCGAAACCAGCTAAAGGCTACAAGTCACTGAATGCTTAGTAAACATAGGAAGTTTTCTCTGATTTTGAGTGGAATGACACACTTGGAGCTATTTATAAAAAGCGAACAAAAATGACACATTATTGTTATTAGTTATTACTGCCCTGTAAATTATCAATGTTTGCTCTGGCACTCACATCCCCCATGATTTTATTATCCAGGCTCCTGGTCACTTGAGTTGAATAGCCTTGATGAAGGGTTTTAAATAGGAAAAAAAGTTCTTGAATTTAAAAATAATACCAGGGTAAAATGATCCCCTGGTGGTTGTAATGTTAAAATACTAGACAATTTACTCTCTTTTTGAGATAAAGTTTTAGACATGATACAGTATCTGCACTGTGTTACCTCCACCTCTGATGGGAATGCAGAGCCACTCACTTATCCATGCAGAAATGGAGACTGTTGACAATTCCAGTGGGCCCTTTGAGGTTGGAAAAGTTCACTTTGTGGCATGGACTTATTGATTTCTGAGGTAAACTAAATGTCAGACCACCCATACTTGTCTGGCATGTCTGACTTTTTTTGCTTTTAACACTGTATATGACGAACAGTAGCGAGCTTTTTGTCCCAGTCATAAAAGAGAACATTTCCACCATTTCATCCAAATGTCCACGCTGCTCTTCACTGTCAATCCAGACAACACTAGCTTTGTTCCGGCTAATTGTACACAGACATGGCCTTCCTGTTCAATCTCACTCTTACACCCACTGTGCTTCCGAGGCGAGCGCCAGCCGTGGATCCACATTCCTCAAAAGCTGAATATGGTTGGTGTGGGTTTGGCATGGTGCAGCGACAAGACTGCTGAGTGAAGGCTTCTGAAGGAATCCACCCTGAACAGATCGTTTTACATGTACTGTAAGGCAGGGCTAGACCGCTGTGGCTCCCATCACATGAGACAATGGAAATGGGCCCAACATTAAGCCAAGTAATCTTCCAGTAATTCTTCTTGGAAAATGTACAGAGCTTGTTCACTCTCCAAACACTGATTTGGTGGATTATCACATCATGTGTTCAAGGCACGTTTTACTCCTCAGTCTGTCTGCTTGATTATATGTGCGCTCACTGTGATAGACAAGTAAACAGTCTGCCCGCAAAGACGGAAAAGTGCATCTTATTCATCCTGACATGTCTTCAGATGAATTGCTAGACCTCAGTGGTGTCTTTTGTTTTCCATACCACAGTAATCCCACAAACAATAGATGAACAACCATGAAATAACCTCAAGTGTAAACAAGGGTTTAAAATATGGTACTGTTTGGGATTTGAATTTGAACACAGTCTCGGAGGATTACTAAAACAGAGGGTCTCAAAGCAAAGCAGAAGACAAGAACTATGTCGACTGGTGCAGTATGTCATAAGAAGCACCCAGACTCATCCTGTAGATTCAAAAATGCTATATTTTAGATATCTTTTTATAATTTATTCATTTATAACAAAACTGTATTTACTGTAACTGTATGTAATCCTATCCCTATTATATTAGACAACTTTCAGCATGCCCTACCATATCTTTTTTTAAATATTGTTTTGTTTTTTTGGTATTGAACAAAAACTGTTTAGTCCCCAAATAGCACATAGAAATAAGAATCATCTGTAAAAAAAAAAAAAAAAAAGCCCTTAAGACGTCATAGAGGTTTTATTATCACAGATAGAATAGAGAATGTTCAGCACCCTCTGTCAAGCTTTGGCCCTTCATATGCATATGCTTGGATATAATGGGACTAAAAGGACATTACTACATCGCTTGACAACATTGAATCAATAGCAGCAGAAAATCCGACTGGGACAGTGTCTATTCCAGCACTGACTACGTTTCTTACTCAGAAACAGCCCAAAAGAGAAAAACAGAGACTGACAATTTAACCGCGAAATTGCATTAGTCTAACGCTGAAATTGGAGATAAAAGTTTAAGGTAAGCTCTAAATGTGTGGGTTTTTTGCAGCAGTTTTACTTTTTTAATAAAATAAAAAGCAGGTAGGTTGCTATGTTTTTGTGGGGGGAGAGGGGACAGGGGTCATGAGCCTGAGGGAAGAGGTACTGACACTGACAAAAACAGGAGCTAGGCAGGTGGTGACCAGGTGTTGTAAAGCCATAAACACTGTCCCGAGAAGGTGCCAGGCAACCAAAGTTACACAGTGTTGATGCATAAGCTGTGTGCTATATCCTGTTTGAATACAGGAGCTATTCTCTCATGACAGGCAACCATTAAAATGAATGTTATGTTATAAAATGAAATGTTATATTTGTACTTTTTGGCCTTTTATGGCAGCATTAAAAAACGTAAATTGCAATTTCAAACCTCACACCCCACTACTTAATAGAGAAGGAGCATGTAGAGCAACTACGGTAGCCATTTTTGAAAGAAAATTGATTGTGTCCACAACCGTCAGCAAAAATGTGTGCTCAAAAGAAACACAAATGTGCTTCTCCTCTAACAGTACACATTTTGTCTACTCTGGAAACAAGAACAGGAAGTACTGTGTAATATGGAGCATTAAATAGGTCAGTAAGCCCTGGCGTAAATCATTGTGTCCACCGTGAGGAAAGCATAGGGCAGAAGACAGCTGCAGGACTAAATCATCAGTCCCCAGCCATGTTACTCCCAGTGTCTTTACTGCATTCCTAAAGTCTTGGTCTGTCAGTTTTGGAGAAGAAAATGCATCTGAGCCTGCTGTGACGTGACAGGCATGATGGATGACACAGCACCCCTTGATTAAGAGGCAAGACAAAAAAAAACATGAGCCAAACCTCAACCATGTGAATGGTTATGTGTCAGCAGTCAGCATTTTTTGTTACAATCAACGGGAAAATGCCACAAACAAAATCACTGGCTGTTCTCGTCTATTCTTTGACTAATAACCCCAAAATGTGTGTAGAATGTCAGCAGCGAATTTACAGAAATGTGAAGCAGTGTACTGACATGGGGCATCTGGAAGTCATTGAAGGGCTGTCCGAGGTAAAGTCAGATAACCACATCCATTCCCTAAAACCATGATGGACAGCAACTATTGGGGAATTTGTATAGCTTCCTGTTCAGTGTACAGTGTCATATCACCGACTTCCACTCTGGTTTCCTTCCTGTGCAGGAAGCTGGTTATAGGACATCGCTCAAACCTAAAATGTAACTGGCAGGACATTTGAGACGTGGACTTGGCTGATCCTGCACGCACCAGAACAGTCAAAGTCTAAAGTTTCTCTTGATGTGGTCATTTCTACTCTTCCCATGTCCTCGCTAATTGGTCATATTCGAAAGCACTGAGGTCATTGGTGAGTATCATTATTTGAGCTTTAAATAGGCCACTTGCATCAATAGGATTTTTGGACTGGATTTTGACATACACCCACACAACTGGAAATCTGTAAGAAACTTTCCCGGCATAAATCCATGAGAAGGGTGTGGCGCTTTTGGTGAAGGGCATTAAGTTGGAGACGACAATGAAATACTCCTTTTTCCCTTTGGGAGCAGTGAAAATACAAAAATGCACAAATGTAGTGTGAGAGGATAAGAAAGAAGTTTTGGTATTACTCTGTGAACTAAAAAAAAATGCATAGAATTAATGCTTAATTGTCACTGATTCCATATTGTTCTTCTTTGGCAATACATTTAGATGAGACCTTTGGATATTATAGTCATGTTATGTTCTCTTTAATGATGTCTGTTCATTTACTAACATTTTGTCCCCTGTATTATTGTTGTATTTCTCTCTCTATATATATATTTTGCATCCTAAAAAGGTCATTTAGGGTTTATTCTGTAGTTAAACGTAATGGCTGTCTACGGTGCTGTTTGGGCAACACTTAAATTGTCTTTTGTAAAACATCTGTACAAATTCCTGGTGCAATCAGCTAAAAACTAAGAGGTTCCAAAGTGATCCTGGCAACAATTAAAGATGGCTGAATCAGGTATTTTCCTCCTCCCCCAAAGCATACATACAAACACACAAAAGCCCTCGGTGTGCTGCCTCACTCCAGTGTCAGAATGCCCCAGTGTGGTCACTCTATTACAAACCTATAGGCGCTTTATTCTTAAGATTGCCTCTGATTGTTTTGCTTACTTTAAGTACACCTCATGACCATCAGTGAGAAACCCAGGCAGAGTTACACTCAAATGGTTTGAGCAGGTTTCCTTTGCAACTAAATATGGATCAGTGTTTTGGTCAAAGATGTACATGCAGGTCATTACTAAAAAATAGTTTGGGACGTGCCACAAATAAAAATGATGCAGGAACAGTCAGCTGCACAATTTTGTTCATTGGCCACTGTGGCTAGTGGTTTTTACAAGTTACTTTTTAACTGGATTTCCCACAAAATCACAAATGTATCAGCTGATGAACCATAAAGGAGCTTAAAATTGACCACAACCTAGACAAAGAATTCTCACATTTTACTAGCAAGCTCTTACCTTAGTGATATAATACACACACTGTTGAAAAGCCAGCATTATGACCTCTTCTAGGACAGCCATTGTCTCCTCCACGGCTGAACGAACACAAGACAGATGAATTTGTAGCACTGAAAAACAAATGTATTCCATTAAAGAAATGATTTTTATTACACTCAAATAATAATTCCAAGGTGTCTGACCTAAGTTGTGTTCATTTTCTTCATGACCATCCTCCTGTCCTTGCCCCTTCCTGCTTCTCCACTCCAGAAGCACCGGCAGCTGAAACTGGATAAAGTGCAGCAGCTCCAGACTGTTGGACATCCACACCACCAGAGGGCGCAGGCCTGGGATCACCGCCCTGAGGCTAAGAGGCTGCAGGTCCTCAGTGTCTAAACTGTGACAGCATATGCACATGAAATATGCCAATGAAATGTCATGTAAATAATTACTAAATATAGAAACGAGTGTTGTTATTCATACTTACACTTCAGGCTGAATGGCAGCAAGGTCTTTAGTGAGCTCCTGAGTAAGAAAAGGATCAAAATTTACCAAATGATATTGTCAATAAATGCAAGAACTTGATGTAAATCCAACATATTCCATTTTAAAGACAAATATGAAGTGCTTTAAACTATCCTAAAAGAGCAAACTGTTATTTTAAATGTGTTTTCTCAGTTTAAAGATGTTACCTACCCTATTAACATCTCTCTCAATGACTCTCATAATTTACATTTCAAAAATAAGTGTACTTAAAAGAACACTGTCCTAGTTGTAGAATGCCTAGTAGTAACATTAGTGACCACTGGTGGAACTGGCAAAGGACACAGTATCTTAAGGCTCATTTCCTCTCAGTGATACAGGACAGGTCAGGTCATTACGGCACAGTTTGGTACAGGTAACCCCTGAACAGTCTTTTGTTTCCACTGTGTTTCCAGCAGTGTCCGCTCCATAAACGGTGATGTCACAAGTGTTTGAATAAGATATCACTTTTGAAGCAGACTCTTGAAACTTTGATGTGTAGCCAATAACTTCGATTTATTTATATTATAAAATATAGTAAATTCTTAGGTGTGGAGCAAGAGGTTGCAGGTATAGCTCGTATGTAGCTGCAGTATGCAGTAATAATTACATTCAATTCTTAATACCCAAGGGGAAATTCAATTGTCAGGGCCCTTCAAATAAATGAATAAACAAATTAATTGATTCAGACAATCAGTTTTCCATAAACTGATTGATTGTACAGTCTTATTGCAGTTGGGAAGGAGTTCTTGTGACGTTCTATCCTGCAGCTCACTGATCTCAGATGTCCACTGGCTGCTGTTGTTCAGAAGCCCAATGCAGGGTCTGGTCCATGTTGTTCAGTATAGCATCCGTCCTGTTGGATCTGTTGCTCCACAGCTTTAACCAGAGTCTCCAAACTAATACCTATACTTGAACCAGCCGTAGAATCAGTAGGCAGTTTATTGCAAGCTTTCTTTAAAGACATTCAGGAATCTGTTCCAATTTCCAATATTTTAGTACAGCTTGTGTCCAACGTAATGCAGACAATCAATGTAATGTTTCATTCACAAAATGAGAGCTGTATGACACTAAAATCGAAGTATAAAACTGGAAATAAGTGTTTTTTATCAGTTTAAGTTCTTGGAATATGAAAACTAGCTTCATTTGAAAAAACATTTCTGGGTTTTTTTTATCCTGTAGTTTCTCTTTTTTTGCCTGAGTAGTGATTATCTATTGTCTAACCTGTAATCAGATGCAGTGCTTTTGGAAAGTGGATTGCTCTGACAGAACCAAAGGCCAAAGAATCACCAAGATAGTCAGTACTGTATGTTTTGAATGGAAATTTATAAATTTATATTATAACCTATATTGTACCACTCTAATAGAAATGAGGCTTTAATGTAAGTTGTAGCACATCCACAGC
Organism: Rhyacichthys aspro; assembly: GCA_036850595.1. Lineage (NCBI taxonomy): Eukaryota > Metazoa > Chordata > Actinopteri > Gobiiformes > Rhyacichthyidae > Rhyacichthys > Rhyacichthys aspro. The sequence continues at coordinate 16,673,226 of CM072166.1, read as the reverse complement.
TCAGTCTGGCTTAAATGGGAGGTCCATCTGCCACAATGTCTATTAGGATGTCTCTTGGTGCGAAAGAGACTGTATAGCCAGAACTGTAATGCCAGTTCAGGGGTCTGCTGGGCTGAAAGTTTCCACAAACAACCCATTCATTTGTTTTTGCGTTTTTTATATATATATAACTTACCCACATTGTGCTCTGTACATTACTGGCAATAATCAGTAGCAGTCTGCGTAGGTCTGAGGCCTGAAGGCTTGTGGATGAATAGTGGATACACATGCTCAGCAAGAATGCAACTGTCAGTGGTGGTCTGTCTCTAGTGTTACTGCTGTTTTGTCCCATTGATACTATCTCCTTTACAATACAGTCTGCAGCCTCCGTTCCATAGGTTAACGTCAAGCTGTGCCCTTCATGTGTTTTTAAAAAAGGAGGTCCTCTGTCAGGGGATGTTGTGGTGGTATGGTTATGGATATCAGTGCAGGCAGAGAGGCAGGTACTGCACAAGAATACTTCATTTGGAGAAGTGTGAGCCAGTAACCAGGGCACGGCAGATAAACTTGTCTCTGCTTCAGCTTTGGTTAGGTCCTAAAAAGGAAACAATAATACATAAATATATAAAACTATAGCTTTAAATGTCACTAAAAGACATGTACGTCTCATTTCTAGCCCAGCATCTCATTGTTTCAAGAGAACTACTGTGCTACAAACTAGTAACTGAGGATATGACACTATACTTGGTTATTTACAGGGCTTAAAATTCATCATCTTTCTTGTCTTACCTGCTGAGTTAAAGAGGCAGGGTCTTTAAACAGAAACAGGTAATGCTGTCCCAGTCCAATGATGTCCCCAGGGTTGAGCTGCACCTCTCTTCTCAGGAGCTCACCGTTCCTGGTCACAAAAGCATCTAGACAAGGGCACAGTATTGTAGCCCCACCATTCTGATGACGATGAAAAAGGCAATGTCTCTGCAGGACATCATCAGCAAAGAGAGGTATGTCGACCTTTGACTCCTGGTCATGGTCACTCCCCTGGCCAACTACAATGCTCTCGCTTGCAAGGAGATAGATGACAAAGTCCTACAGAGGAACATAGGAAACAGATTGATATTATAACACACAGTATACGGATATTGTGCTCATTTCACCAACAAGGCTTTACCTTTACAGTATAGCCTGTTCAATGCAATAGGTTATTGGTAGATTTTGGAATGTTTTTTATTCATTGAAACAATACTTTTTTGGTTAATTATGTTTGTAATATGACCATTACAAAGAATATCAACGTACAAACAAAAACAGACACACACGTTTTAATTATCCATTTTATTTTATTATATCTATGGACATCTGTTTAATCCAAACTCAGGATTTAAACTGGTTCAATTTTAAATTGGTTTACTGAAAGGTTGTTTGCTCAAAAATAAAGATAAATGTGCTTCCGTGCTCAGTTTGTCTGCTCTGAATAGCTGCAGGAACAGGAAGTAACAGAAACTCTACTGGGTTCTTTCAAAGTGTTAAAGGTGACGAATGTGCAGTTCACAAATTATCTCAAATTTCCACTTCATTTTGTTTCTAAATCCATTTATTTATCTTTTCAATATCTTTTAGCTAAAAATATGTCACCCTTAAGTGCTGTTTTTCACAATGTGGTGAGAGCTGAAAAACTAAATCAACACATTAATGCTGCTACAGTTCATTCTGGAAAAACTAAAACAATAAACTCTCTAAAAGGCTATGTATCTCGCTGTGCCACATACCTCCATTACTACAGGATGTATGACTTTCTAGACTTTGTTACATAAATAATCGTGAGTACATTTTGTTAAGTCACCACAAAAACAATAACAATTCAGCCATTTGTAAAATTCAAAAGCATGTTTATGATAGCCCTTGCATAAAGATTTGTAGAGCTAAGAGAGATTATGCAAAAATATACTCTGCAGGTTCAAGCAAAGTTATGACTTGTTTGGCATGTTATGTGCCCAGAAACACTGAGCTAAATCATGGAGTCATTCATAGTCCACAAAGTTAGAAATGAAAGATTTCTTTGTAGTTGTCATTTCTTTGTCTGAGTGGAAGTGTAACATTCTGGTCATGTGGGGTCATTGTAGTCTTGATCTGAGCCTGATTAATCAAACAATCTTTCATTAAAGCAGAGATTACGTTCCCTCGTCATTCCCTTGTGATGCCTGTTCTTTCCAGCAGAACAGATTTAGATTTAGACCCCTAAATATATTTACAAATAAATCTCTGGTTTCTTCAAGTAGACTCTCTCAGTGCGGTGCAGTGTCACAATCGCGGTGTTATGAAATTCTGTGTGAGTGAGTGACAGTTATGGCCATCACAACTTGCTGATAATCAGTCAGGAAACAGGGCTAGTGTTGGCTTTTCTCTGTTTCCTGATCAGTCTTGCAGCCCACTCAGTACAGTTTGCTGACCGTTAAAATGATACTCCCCTGCGGCTTTGGTCTCTGCGCTGTTGACGCAGACTTAAAACTGTGACGTATTATGCTGCATAATGTGCCAAGTTTCAAGGAATGATCTGTATGTAGTACTAAAGTTAAATGTAACACTGTTTTTAGATCAAAATAACACTTTGAATTGTTGTTGTAAAGTTTCATAAGACCCAGTGTAAGGAGCCGTTTTACATCAGTTTCATTCCTGCTACAACTGCCCTTTAAAACGCACTTGTGTTTCTATTTAAAACATATTTTCTATTCTATTAACAATAACAAAGCACGTAAAAGTATGTGTCAGACATGGGCTCTGTTTCCTGTTGCTCCAGTAAGTCTATTTAATGAATATAATCCATTGTAATTGCCTTCATCCTTCTTTAGAGACAAACTTCAGCCCAAACATCCATAGTGCTAAACAGGACTAAAGGAAAATGTTTGTTAACAGTGCTGTGCCATGTATACTGTACATATTTTCTCGGGTTAAAAAGTGTCAATATCAGTGATACAGCAACAAGTCATAAAACAAATGACCCTACCCAGCAGAGATACAAAATGCTGTTAGTAGCAGGTTGTGTTAACATAGCTGCTAAAGTTTGCATTGCTGTCTGGGTGAGACATTGTAAATGATGCAGCTTCTACAGCCATCATTGTCAGAATTTTCTTGATATATCATGATCTCCCTTTGAGGCCATACTGCTCAGCCCACCCATTCTGTCAGATGTGTCAACTTTGTGTAATCTGGAACAAACCGCAAGTTTAGCGTTAACTGAACCTAACATACATACATGAGTAACTCACCTGTAGCAACACACCCAACACTTCACGCTAAGTAAATAAAACATGTCACTAGAACCTCTGTCACTATCCGAACAGACTAAGTCCAGTCAGAATTAAAATAATGACGCTGGAGGAGGTGTGTGATTGAATGTGATACCTGTGTAGTGCTGTGGCCCTGGAGCAGCAGCAGGTAGGGACAGTCGTGAGGAGGGTGAATGGAGTACTGTGTGGTGTTATCGTCACTGCTCTCCGTCTCCTCCCTCTCCGACTCGGCTCCTTCTCGCTCGCCCCTGGCCCTGGACTGACAGAGACCCTCTGTTCTGGCCCCGGACCCTCTTTGGTCCTCCTCTGACTGAGCTTCAATGTGGTTCTGTTCTGGGCATGTTTTCGGGAGTTCATAGCTTTGTGGTGAATTCGGACTTAGGCTTTGATGCTTTGGACTTTTATCTTGTTCTGTGTTGTTATCTGTGTCGCAGTCTAACATGTCCATTGTGCTTTTGCTTCTCCACAGTTTGCTCTGTCCGGTTGTCCTCTCGATGAGTGTGGAGGTCACTCTGGAACGGCTCTTCTGCAGCTTTCGAGCCTGGGCATTGATACCTAACAAGGAAATGGGGGAAAAAAATGACCCTTGGGAATAGAAGCGTAATGTGACCTGCTGGATAAATACATGTAGTGATAGACCCAACTCTTGTTTTTTTCTAAAGTAAAACAAGGTGTGTGCAGGCTGGTGAGTTGCCAGTCATTAGTGCGCAGTGTGTTCCAGCCAAAATCAACACGGAGAAGCCACACACAGGAAGCGGAGCTCAGTGGAAAGAAAGACACAGCTCATGGAAATTAAAAAAGAGGTCACCCACGCAGCCGGCATCCACAAGCCGACACTGATAGAGAGGGCTATCACAAGCTGTGCCATTCATAACAGAAAAACAGCAGGCGACACCACAGCTGTGTCAACCACCGCAGGGCGTCCAGAAGAAATCACATCAGACTCCAAATAATATGGAAAATACAGTTAGTTTTCTATTGCATCATGTTTTGTTAATGCCAGACAGTGGCATGTTTTCTTGTTGTAAAAGTTTTATAGAATGATGTTAAAACTGAATTGTTAAAAGGAGGGTGTGCCACACAAAGTTCATTCTCTTTTAGAATTGAAAACATTTTACTCATGCTGCATGAGGATGTATGCATACTTTCTTTTCAAGTTTTTAATACGCAATGAGAGCGGCACAATAGTACTAACTTATTGTGATTGCAATATCACTATAACTTGTATCTCAATAAAATGATGGTCTATGTTACAGACATTTACTTTTTGCATCAAAATCATTGTTCAAACAGCCGTAAATCAAACTGTGGTGCGTCTAAAAAAAAAGTCCTGATTCATTTCTACATTTAGTCCTGGTTCAGTCTTTAATATTGATTTATCTCCTGCTTTGACGAGTGGAAGCCTTGTATTTCTTTATATTTTCCAAACCAGTCAAGCTTTTAACTAAATCAAAGAGTATTCAAATATTACAGCTAATATCATTATCACAATATCAATCAATCAATCAAAATTGTAATTGCATATTGCATGTTTTCCCGGTATCGTGAAAACTTGTATGTAATGTCAACACCACTCCAGTGTTTTAGGACTTTAAATTAAGCCAATTGGAAATGCTGTGGACACCATTTTGGTTTGAAAACTCTAAAGCTACTTTTATGCTGCATACATGAGGTCTTCAACGATAAAAGCCCAAAAATACCTGCTTATGTCAGAAAAAGAACTTGTAAATGCAAGTTAAAGTTAGTTGCCCAACATTAACCATTGAAAAAATAAAATGATTTTGCAACAATCTTGGTCCATGTTAATGTTGAAGACATTACGACAGTACATTCAAATAATGCTGAGCCTAACGCTGCATGAATGCAGACCTTGGAAACTTTGGAAACAATTAGATAACACCAAAAAAGCCAACAACGTAGTGCCTGTATGGTATGTTCCCAAAATTGTCTGCAGTCCACCTCCATCTCAAAGAGAAAGGGCATTTCTTTGAGGACAGCAAAACAGTTTCTCTCTAGTAGGACAGTAGCAGTAATGCTAATGCGTCACAGGAGACTAATGACTCCCCCACCATCTCCCACAATGCCAATTCAACTCTTAACGACTATGAAGCCAAGCTAGCCATGTCCAATCACAGTAGTTCTGTGATATATATCTCAGCTGTCAGTTGAACTCAAAATTGACTAAGTCCCTTGGATGACGATGAAACGTCTTCACCTGAAACCTATGTCCAGATGCCTTGTCAGAAAACCTTTTCTTTATCATAATTTTTAAAAGTCTAAAGTTTAAAAAAAAATATTTAAGCACTTCTTTTTTTCATTTAAAACACTGTAGTCTGAACATAGCCACAGACTTATTAAAGGCAAGCCAATGTCACAACTGTTTATTAGAAAGGGCTCCACTGTGATTGTGAATAGTATATGAATTTTGCTAATTTTTCCATGGTATCTTTTCCAGTCCCTGGGTACTGGCCATTGTAACTGGCACAAAATGAATTGCATGTCCAAATTTGTAACAGAAATTTGCATGGAAAAAAATATAGACCCATTAAAATATAGTTTGTTCTTTGTGGTTTGGCAAATTGCTGTTTGGAAATATACTGCTCCCAGAAACCACATTTTACTGTGAGAAATCCAAAACTGGCCTTAAAAGTGACAGCTTTTCTATTTAACACCCTAAGGCGACAGGCTCGGTACCAGCAGTGACGGTGTCCTTCTCTTTGGATGCCTTTTCCTCGACGGAGACCCTTTTTTGGATTTCAAATCGTCTTGCCAGGCCTTCTCTTGGTTTCCATAGTGACTGTAGAAGCAGGGGTTTCTCGTTATCGCCCACAATGCGAAACCCTTCCGTCTTCCATTGGTGATCGCCAAGGGAGCCAATGGTGTCGCAAAGAACGTAGGACCCTGCCTCCTCTTTGTTCAGGCCATAGCTACAAAAGATAAAGGTAAATAGTGTCATAATCTATCACATCTGTATTTGGACAGTTATATAGAAACAGATACATTCCACTTTTGTTACAGAGGGTCATGGGTGTGCAATAAAAAGGAGTTAAATTGTATAAGGGTGAATTACACTATTATAAAAATGATGAAGTTATAGTTTTGGGGAAGACATGTAGTTCAAAGCCGAAATGTAAAACCCAGAATCAGGTCCTTGGGTCAAGCCAAAAACAGTTTAAATAACGACTGGCCTCAACAGCTGATTTTGATCAAGCGGCTGTAACTGTAGAAGAGATACAACTCTACGACCAATGCTCCGGCGTCTGTGAGGGTTTTAATGCCAGAGCGCAGCAGGTCAGTTCCGACAGCACGCAAATTTATGACCTCCAGGTAAGTATGTCGTGTAATGACTTGCATCTGTGTGTCTGTTTCTCAGACGCATTGCATAAAGAACTAAGGTTTATGTCAAGGTAGAGCATGGGCCAAGAAGGACCCTTTTACATTATGGAGAAAACCCAATGGATCTTTACTGGTTAAGTCACGTTAGGTTAAAGCTGCTTTATCGAAAAACACCTCCCCTTACGCCCCAACACCCATTCTCTCCAAAACAACATGGCGTCCTGCTTCTTTTTTATATATTAAAAAGGTACAACAGATCCAATTCCCCACCATAAATACTAAGACATTACAACAAATAATTTATAGCTTACCTTTTAGCTCTGAGATCGGCATTAGACTAAAGTATCCAGCTATCTACAGTATATCTGTCTTGTTAAGCAACACTATATATGCATTGCCAATATTAATCTGCTTTTGACTTTGCTTTTGCTTCCCTTTTCTCTACTTCTGCTTTTCTTTTTTGTGCTGTTGCTCTGTGTAAGCAGATTTTGCCAATGAATTGCTAGACAATGAGGGCCAAAATTGTACAGTGTGACAGGCAAAAAACATTGTAGAATAGTTAAACAAAATGAAAAACAACAGTCAAAACAAAAACAAAACATTATGACATTACATAATGTCAAAAACATTAAACGTTATGTTTAAATTCAGGTTAATTTAAGGTTAAGTTAAGGTTGAGTTAAGTTAATTTACTGGGGATGAATTTTGTTGTAATAGGGACTGATATACTGTACATAGACTAGTGGTTCCTTTTGCCAGATTTTTACTCTTTGCAAGCCTGCCCAGATATCCTAATTATTTTACTTGTTTTTATTTATCGCCATTGGAGATAAGATAACATGCATTTTATGTCATTAATTACAACTAGTACAAACTAAGGTTAGATCATGTGTTTTGCTTTTATTACTTACTATAATGATATACTTTTGCAACCACTTTTTATTTGAATTAATAGCAGACCGGTGATAAATCTAGCTTATCTTGTAAGATGAGAAAATAAAAAGCAAATGTTCCCATTTGTTTTGGCTCAATGCACAGCTACTTGCAGTTGCACTATTACTTAAAAAAATAAAATAAAAAATAAAATCTATTTGAGATAAGATTGCACACAATACAGAATTCAAGCATCATATCACAAATAGCCACTAATGGCAATTCATTATCTAATATCCATGAAGATAAAACCAAAACCTTTTAAGAAACTTTATGGCTTGGGAAAAGACTACAAGTTTAACAGCACTTGCATTTATTCATTCTATTATGTTGTGGCTCAAAAGATAAGCAGACTGATACATTCATCTCACAGTGAGACCGAGTTCAGGCTGACACTGTTATTGACACAACTCCTACTAAATGAACTGTTTGGCACTTTAACACTGTGTGGATTGTACTCCAGTCATAATAAACAATGACTCAAGTCAGTGTTGTAGTTGAGTCAAAATCACTCTCCTGTCCTCAATGTTCAAGTCTATGTCCACAGAAGGCCAGGTCCAAATTGAGTGGAAATCAGTTTAAGTTTAAGCCAAGTCTGAGTTGAGTCCCGAAAAGTAGCAACAAATCAGAATACTTTTACGGGTGCAAACCTCACTGATTAGAATTATGACAGCCATACAGCATGGTCAGTTATTTCATTATGCTACACAAAGAATTAGATATACAGTTATGATTGGTCCATGAGGATTGACTTCAGTGGAAATAAGAAAAGATGTGGAGCAGGTGTGACAACTCTGCACAACAACCCTGATGTATTTTAAGGGTGTTTTCACACTTGTAGTGTGTGTCATCTACTTCATGCCACAACAGAAAGCAATCCATTTAGTCTGGTCTGCGGCAAAAAGCCCCGGACCACCGCACGTTCACACACGACATTTTAGACATTTTTGTTTTGTTGAAAAATATTGTTTTAGTTTGTTTTTTCCGCTCTTGGGAAAGCTTAGGGTAACATGACGTGTTCATGGCCAGTTGATGGCAATCTAATGAGAACAGTGTCTCCACATGATTACTTCATTCTGGGGATCAGAGCCCTTTTTCTAATTTTAGAGATGGTCAAAATAAACAAGAAAAAAAGAGCTGGTCTCACTCATTTATATATGGAATTTAAGGTGTTTTTTTTCCATCTTCATAAAGCATTGTCTTCGGCTCACTATTAAATTGTGCAGTATAATATGTAGGTGCTCTGTGCTTTCACCTTTCACATGCAGATCAGACCTGTCAATCATTCCTAGATCGTCCTCTTATGAGCCATGCCTTTCATGTCCAAAGGCTGGGCAGGAAGGCTTGAATATTCTTCATGACAGCCACCTTCCACTTTAGAACATAAAAATCTGGCCCATCAACGCTTATGTTCCAAAAATGCGGCTAAGTCGTTCACGCATGGCCCAGGTCAGCCTAAATATTATAACGATTGCTTCTTTTATATGAATACCTGTCTTTCTCACATCACAGTAACAGAGGCATCACAGAGGTGACATGGAACAAGATAGTTCGACCATAAATGGGACAGCTCAGGCTTACATCAAATCAATGACATATTGGATGTATAGGAATGGACAAAAACAAGAATAGCATTGTATATGCTGCAACTGTCGGTATTTTTGCAATTTTAGGATGCACAATGGCTCGCTTTTTTTGCTGTTGTGGGTTGAACATACAAAGCTAACGTAAAGGAACATAAAAGAGCCTGATGTTATCATAGAGTTCTTTTATCCATAGCCAACATTAATGTGATCATACTACTTTGATATAAACAAATGATGTGTCCCAAAGATGCAGAGCAGAGCAGACCACATAACTCACACATGTGGTTTGCAGACACACATGTTCTTACCGTTCTAGGGCCTCTTTGACTAACTCTCTGGCGCTGGAGTGCGTGGTGGCCAGTACGCTCTTGTAGTGCGCTCCTTCGCAGATCTCACTCCCAAAGATCTTCAGGACTCCCGGAGCGGTGATGTGATTGGACAGCTCAGACGGGTCCTCGGCGATCAGAGCGTCCGTGGAGATCGCTGTATGGCAACAAGACAGGTTTTTTTAAGAGCCTTCAGTTGAGGCTCATGAGCACCGGTGCCAAACCTCATTTCTCATAAATCCTGCAACTTCCAGAGTTTATGGGGAATTTTAGGTGTTCATTAGCTAAAAAAGCTGGCCATTATTTCTCTAATATTCGACTAATAACTCGACACAAACATTGGCTTGTTCACATATAAATTCACAAAACGCACATCATTAAAACCTGAAGCAAGAAGCATTTTAGGATCTGTCCAAGAAAGGTTATTATACTTTCCTCTCCAATTTTATTTATCTGCAAAAAGTCCCAGAAAACTTAAAAAATAAAGGCTGAAAAATGAGGTTTAAGTTATTTTTTCAACCATAACAATACTTTCATGGCTAGCTTGTTTTACCTGTAATATTTTACGGTTGAGCCCATAACGACTAACCAGAACCTTAATGGAAACCATAGCCATGAAATGGTAAAGCAACATGTTACTTTTCAGGATGCTGCACAGTTTAGTACGCATTTGTAAATAGTTTAAAGTAGGGCTCCACAATATGCTGCAAATGTATTATTATTACAGTACTATCAATTACATCCATATAGCAAAGAATGTCACAATAATGTTTTGGTCTTCAATGTGATGAACATTTACTTTTTGCCTCAAAACCATCGCCCAAACAGAGCATTAAATCAAACCATGGTGTGTCAAAATAAAAAAGTCCTGGCAAAGACCTGGTCCATTCCTTCATTTAGTCCTGTTGAATCTTGATTTATTCCTGGTTTAGTCTTTAATACTGTTTCAGCCCTAGCTTTGCTGAGTAGAAGTTATTCCAGAGCCTTGTATTTTATTTTTTGAAATCTATTAAAGTTTTTTACAACGTCAAAGCATAGCATAGACTTAAGTTAATACCAGGTAGATTTATAATATTGTGGCAAGATAGGAAGACTATGGGCAATTTCCTTACAGTGTAATTTTTTCTCAGCAAAACAGTACAAGAAACTTCAACAATAACTTAAATAAGCAACACGTTTTTCACATTTGTTCTACTTTTGCATAAACCAAAGCTACACGTTGCATATCCGGTAAATTATAGACTGACTTACTGCTTGCCTTCCGGTTCTGGATGGACAGAGACGACCTGAGACTTGATGCCATGGATCCTGAAGTGGACGGAGGACCAGAAAGACCTCGCAGGAAGACACCGGAGAGGCGGTTGTTATGGTTACGGATCCGGCTTTTGCTGGGCTGTCGGATAACCGCGCCCTCGGCTGATTTAACTGTGGATGAACTGTTGGAGGATGTCCCCGATCTAATGAAAGAAGAAAAGTCAAGATGATAAGTAGCGATCGACATACTGCATGGTATACCTACTGTTAGTGTCCACGAAATGTGATGCAGTCCCCTTCAGTGCCAACTCACTAATGAAGTAATGCAGTTTTGTGTGGCTCTAAACAAGCTGGTAAGCTGCTTATGGTTCAAAGGTTCTCTGCCCTGACGCCATGATGGGGATTTCTCTTTTTTTATATATTTTGCAAAGTGGCACATTTCTCAGAGGTGTTTGTTTGAACACATTAGAAATGTATTAGCCATTTTATTGTGAATGTCTAGTTGTTAGTTGGCATTCAGTTTAATTCACAAAAATGGTTTTCTGGAGGGAGACTTGGAATAAAAGTAACACTTTTTGTCTGATCATCAATAACTCAGACTATTCACAGGGAACTTAAAATTAAGACAAAAAATGTTTCACACAAATAACTTACATGAAAGATCATACCTTACTGAAGTCAACCCACAATACAGACTAGGGCTGCACAACATTACAAGTACATGCAATATGCGATAACTATATTGAATTTGTGATAACGATATGAGCTGCAATATTCAATCCTCTTTGACATAATAAAAAAGTTGATTCAGAAAATATAAAGACGTACAAGGCTCTGGACTAACTTCTTGCACTCGTCAAAGCAAGAGCTGAATCAATATTAAAGACTGAACCTGGACCAAATCAAGACTAGAAGGTCTAAACTAGGACTAAATGCAGTTTTAAAGGTTTAAATCAGGACTTTTTCATTTAGATGCACCACAGTTTGATTTAATGCTCTGTTTGGATGATGATTTTGAGGCAAAAAGTAAATGTTCATCACACAGAAGACCATAACGTCATATATTGTGATACAAGTCCTTCTTTCTGATTGATAATATTGCGATAGCGATTCATTTGATATATATATAGTGATATATTGTGCAGCAGGACATGTGTTTCCTACATTCAGACTGAAAGACAACAAATAGCCTAAATGCAGACACATTGCCTGTTCTTATGAGGATTGGTGTAACATTTTGAAAATAACTATCTAACCGTCCCGACTCATGCAAAAAGTGAATGTGTTCCTGGCTTTTTCATAGTCAACCTGAACATAACTCACTGAAAACCTAAAAGTATGTCAGGTGTGGGTAGTACTCACTGCTGGGAGCCATCACTTGTCCTCCTGCCCAGTTTCACAAAGCGTCTCTTGGGTGAGGCTGCAGGTAAAGCCGGTGGTCTCGGCGGGAGAGAACGCAGCTCCTCGGAGGAATGTGGATTCATTCCGTGCAGTGTAAGTCCTCGTCCCTGCTGCTCAACTGTCTCTAAAGAAGGCAGCGTGCTCTAGTCATGTCCCCCCAGAGCTGAGCCTGTGATGCGCACACACACACACACACACACACACACACACACACACTGCTGGCTCTCATTCCTGGGATGTTTCAGGACTCTCTGCTGCTGCTGCCTCATCATACAGCCCTCCGGAACACGCTGCAGATGTTTCCACTTCTGCTCCAGCTGTTGGGACCGATAGAACCGATGCGCGGAGAGAGTTTTGCCGTCACTTTCCACCGGGGACGCTCAAAGATGCATGGGGCGATAAGACAAAAGTCAAGTTTCATCAGGGCGAGAGGCCGATGAAGTCTTTAGAAGTTCTGTTTCAAAGAGTCGTGTTGGGTTTCAAATGTAGAACTAGCCCGCTCTCCAGATGTACAGATGTGTCCCCGCCAAGTGTCCCCCTTGGCCACCCTCACTTTTGGAAACTGAATGTTTGTTCCGTTGAATGTCTTATTTGAATTTCCAAATGTCTCGCGATATTAGCCCTCTAAACGTATACGTCTGTGTAATAATATAGTAGCTTATTATTTAGGTTTTCCGTGAACCGAGTGACCCAGCAGACGCACGTTCACGCGTCCACGACTCCATCTTGTGGCGGCGCGCTGACAGCTCATGTTGGTGAGGGAGAGTCGGGAAAAATGAGCAATTATTTTGTGGTCTTTGTGCCAAGCCAACAGAAGGCAGATGTACAATTAAATTATCTTAATATATTTTAGGATGTTTCCTCTCAGATGAAACTATTAGAATGCATCTCTGACATTAGTTTTGAAAAATATGGACTAAAATATGGGGGAAAAAAGCGGTCAACTTCCATCTACCATCCAACTAAAACCCCTATATATAGTATTTCAAAATCCTAAATGTCACTGTTGTTAGAAATATATATTTTCAAATTTAAAGGAATATTTAATAAAAAAAATTTTAGGAAAATATCAAAACAATGAATAGTTACTTTTGACCCATGGCCCACCTTTATGTTTCAATATTTATTTGCCAAGGACAATAAGTTTTCCTGATCTCGATCTCTGAATTTGTTTTGAATAACATTGGAAGAAAATGTGTAAGGAAACAATTGAAACTATTTAAGTCACCATCTTTGCCCACTTTTATACAGTGATAATTAACATGTAAAAGACAGCATCTCCAGATCATAAGGAGGGAACATTTTGATATATTTGACCCTTTTCAACTCTGACACTAAAACTGCCATGTAATGAACTAAAAAGTTGCATATTATAATGCAATACTCAGAATATTTATTTTAAGCTTTAGTTCCTCATGTCATAATGAACTATTGGTTCAACTTACCCTACAACAAACAAACTAGCTTACTTATTCAGGATAATATTTAACTAAACTATTTACATGGTTTTATAGCTTGACAAATCACCAACATGTATAATAAATGATTTTACACCTGGATAAAATTGCTTTAATGTAAACACCATTATACTAAATATGCCTCAATTTTACCTTTTGTTAAAAAACAGTTTTTCAAATAGTTATTGCTTACCACTCCTCCAATTTGCCCTCATTTTTTCAGTCTTCTTGAAAGGATGAGTGACTTAAATTCATAAGGTCACATGACAATAAAAATGTACTACTTTTAAGGTACAGGTTGTAGGTCAACTTACCCCACTCCCCTTTACTATTGCCCAGGCCAGTATGAGGAGAATATTATGTATTAACCACAGTAGCCTAAATTGTACTCCACTGAAATCTGTGAAATTACTAAAGGGGAACTGAAGAATGTTTTAACATGGGTAGCTTAGGTTGTACTTCCACTTTGTCACAGTTTTGGCTTGTTTTCACTGAGTAGAGGTGACAGTCAGACAAGAATAATCCATGTAGGCTACTGTCTTCACTCAGTGATACACAGTGAGAACTTAGCAACTTATCCCTCTAAAGCACACGTGTCAATGCATTTAGTGGCTGATATTTTGGCGCTAGGTTTTAATTGTATTTCAACAAGTTATAGTTGGATTTGAATCAAATTAATTTGTTCAACCCAGTTTTTGATACAAAGATATATATATATATATATATATATAAGCTGCACAAATCCAAATAAAATCAGTTAAAGTACATCTTAAATCTGTTCAATTCCACCTAAAAGCTGCTCAAATTCAACTAAAAACTGTTCAAATCCAACTAAAACCAGTTCAAATCCTTCTAAAACCAGTTCAAATCAAATAAAACCTGTTAGAATTCAACTTAAACCTGTTCAAACTCCAACTAAAATCAGTTTGCATAAATGGAGGAAAATAATAGTTAAAGATAATGTTTCTTTTCTTTTAACACCATCTTCGGCCCCTGAAAGGATTCTTATTAGCTATTGCGGCCCCTCACCACTTTGAGTTTGACACCCCTGCTCTACAGACTCACTTTGTTGTTACGACACCAGCGTTTGTTCACAGATGTCAATCATTTATAAACAGACACTGCACGAAAGCAAGTTTGGAAGAATAAACAACATGTCTTCAGAAAAGGTAGAGTAATTTTACTCTTTTTTGTACAACTACAGCTCTGCTAGGGTCCAGTGCATTGACCTATTTCTGCTCCCTCTTGAGGTCTACATGTTTTAAAGTAAAAAGTTACATAGTGTTGCTTTAACTCCACTTTGCTTTCTTTTGACCTTTTTATGCTCAATCATTGCCCACAGTTACCTAGAAAATACTCACTGTATCATACACCCTGTTATAAAAATAAACACAAAGTCAATTATTATTATTTAACTGTTCTAATTATTATGATGCCTTACAACTTGCCCCACGTTGGCCACTAGATGGAGCCATCTGCATTAAAAATATTATAAAATGGAAAGAACTGAGTGCAATGGTTTCGCAAAAATATATATAAATGGCCAAATGTTTTTAAGATGCCAATGAAATGCAGCTTCTAAATAATAGGCCTAATAAAAATACAGATAATAACTGATGTGTTGTGCTTTTATTACAAATATCTTGTAGGTATCTTGTTTAATGATCCAGAACAGGCCTAATCTCTTCCACTGTTTGCACATCGACTTTCTCTGTTTGTTTTTCATCTGTTATATGTCTAGATTTGTGTGAACACAGCTCCAGGTTTCTTGTGTAAACGAACACTCCCCAAGCTGCACCAGGAGCTAAATGGGCTTACATGGATGTGGGCGGGGCTACGTAAGCCTACTTGCTAAACTTGACCCCTGTGATACCTGGAGGACTTGTGACAGCTCCCACAGCATCAGGGCTTTCCGCAAGCTGCCGCAATGAGTTCAAACCTTGAAGTACTCGTCCAGGGAACTGACTACCACCACAGCACAACGCACATTTGACTGGTTACGAGAACGAGACTGGGCCAAGGTCAGCTCATCTTGGAACATAGCAGGAGAAAAGAAGGGCTTAATGTGGTAATCATGATCCTCAGTTGAATGAGGCCTTGAGAACTGACACCTGCAAAGCATGAACCAAACCTTACTTGAAATACACCCCCTTCAGACCCTAAAAAAAGTCTTCTCACATTTCTTGCATGTGTCAGCTACATTGTTATTTACATGCCTCCTTCTAAACATTTGTTAATTTCTCACTTTTTCATTGCAAAAACTGCAATGGGTGTAAAATGGTGTTTTGTGGGTTTTTTGTTGCAATACATGCAATATTAAAAAAAAAAACAACAACAACACATTTCTGTCACCTCAATTTAAAGCTGCTATAAGCACAACTTCCTTCCCTCATAATATCTTTTAGTTCATTATCACACACACAATACCAGGAGTGTGGTTTGGTGCAATAAGACATATTTAAAAAACATAAAATAACCTCTATTCTTTTTTTTATTATTATTATTGTTTAGAATTACTTATAAAAACCTGCCTTACTTGTCTTGCATGCATTGTATTGTGTAAAAAGTAAGTGTCTTTTGGCTGTTCCCCTCAGGTGTCGCCAGAGCAGAGTAATCCACACGACTAGCTGGGCAATTTTTTTAAGCCAGATGCCTTTCCTGGTGCAACCCACTGCATTTTCCGGGCCTGGGACTGGCACAGAAACTGTGTCTGGAGTTGCTCCACAGGGGATTCAAACCTCCAATTTTCCACAAAGGCTGGTGCACAAACCTCTTCACCACAGAGGAGCATGTAGTGTAGTGTGTGACTTTGCTCTGCTCTTTTCAACTGTTATCTCTGTTTTATTTTCTAAATCACATTACCGCCTCCACATCACAGAGATTATAGTCGAACAAAGCCCATTATCACAAGGCCTCTTATCTCCTTCTGATTCTACTGAAACACATTAAACAATGACAATTAAACAGGCAAAGCAAAATATTGTAATAACATAAGTATATAGCATTGTTATGGGACGTATGTGTGTAAATTGTTTTATTTCACTCAAATTCAGATTTTTTTTCAAAGTGTAAAGTTTCTTTAATTGTCTCCCGTGGGAGAAAATTTGTATTGGATAAAAAGGAGACAATGACAGTGTCTCCTCCTTTGTTTAATTTATGTTTAGGAAAACGAACAATATGCTATTGTGTGTTGAATATCGAGCTGTCCACTTGGAACAGAAAAAAAGGCAAGCAATATATAGTATTGATTAAGGCTGCACAATATATTGCAAATTTATTGTTATCACAGTATTCATATCGCAATATCTGTATCGCATATAATGACATCAAAAATGTGATGACATTTGCGTCAAAATCATGATCATCATTCATCATCTTCCAAACATCATCATCATTAAATCAAACTGTGATACATCGCAATAAAAATGTCATGGTGAACCTGGTTCATTTCTACATTTAGTTCTAGTTTAGAACTGTCTAGTCTTGATTTAGTCCTGGTTCAGACTTTAATATTGATTTAGCTCCTGATTTGACAGTCCAGACCCTCATGTTTCTTTATATTTTCTGAATCAAATTTAAGTAATTACAAATTTTTCAAGCTGAAGATCAATGTCACCAAACAATACGGCTGCAATTAATAGACATTTGTGCTTTAACACTGTTTCTACCTTGTTAAGACACAATCAGCAGCTGATGTTGTGTCAAAATGAATACTCTGGAGATCTTTAAATTTTATTTGACGACAACAAAGTCCGAGTATAGCTCATGAACAGGGCTGAACATGAGTTTTGAATCTCCCCAGTCGGATTTTTATGTGAGACCATTAAATCTGACTTGATCCGTTATCTAGTTTTTTCCATGTTCTTTCCATGATTCTATGTACACCATTACTTCCCAGCTCGAAGCACTTTTTGCTCTCTGGACAATCATACATACCATGTACACACTTCCTCTTCCTGGCCCAGATAACATACAGCTTTCATGGTTTACACATTGACAGCCGTCTTCGCACCATCATGTCTCTGTCTTATATCACACAGCTCACCTTACATCAACACTGGGCCAGAAAACAAGCTTCTATGCTCACACACATATGTTTTTTAAACACTAGTTACTGCTTGACTATTTTTTTTAAGTCAATAGTTAAAATTTGTCCATTCATTCTCTACTGCTTAGTCCTGTTTGGGGTCACAGGTGGCTGGAGCCCAACCCTGGACAGTGGCCAGTTTGACACTTATAGACAAACAACCATTCACTCTCACATTCATTCACTAAAGTTGACCTCTTTGGGTGGTGGGAGGAAGCTGGAGAACCCGGAGAGAACATGCAGTTTGAGTCAGCCACTTTATCATGTTTGAATTGGCCAGAATCAGCTGTTTGAGTCGGATTTGAACTGTGAAGCAGGAGCGCTAACCACTCTGCTACCGTGCACGCCTAATAGTTTAAATTTAAAACACATAGTGTTTACATAGTGACAATTCAAAAGTAATTTTTTTTTATAGTTAAAATTTAAAACAAATAACTTTTGAATTGTTACTTTAGTATATTTGTGTGACTAAACTATAAAACTGACTGCTGAGATACTTCATCACTGAGTATATAAAAGTTAACATGTTTTATGCTTTGCCTTCCTTCTTCACAACTTCACATGTAAATCATAAAATGTGCTGTGTCTTACCAAACCCTACTCGAGCTTTCAAGATGATCCCTTTAAGAAAAAACATTAAGATGAGTGGGTGATCTAATCTGTTACAGGAAGGGATCAAGCTTTAATGTGACTTGTTAAATTCTTGTGAAGTTATATTTAAGATTTTTATTATACTATTATAAGTTTAAAAAAGTAAATAAATATGATTTTTTGGGGTGAGACAGTACAACATTATCTTTAATAGTTTGAGATGATAGATTAATGAGGAAAAGTGAAGGGTTGTGCTACTGAACAGAGCAGTTTTAAGTATATTAAACCATCAAGGTATCTTTAAACTGTGTATTGTAGTATAAATTGCTTTGAACAAAACTTCAAGGTATTTCCCAGTTTTGTGGGAAAGCTATAGCAAAGAGAGAAGTAGATTTCCTGTATTGGTTAACTTCTGTCTCAGGTCTTTGTTGTGGTAGTTGTCATGACTCCTGCTGTATCTGTCTTAATTCACTGAATGTTTGTGCTACTTGATATGGTTGTCTGATGAAATCAAATGGACTGTGTCTCTGATAACACTTATGCAAGGTAGAGGACAGAACATGAGCCAACATAACTAATAGAACTGAATGTGCCAGGGTTAAAAAAATCTAGTGTCTGAAAATAAAATGTCTACATACAATAGTACAGTGTTCTATCATAGCCTATATTTTACATTATTGGAGGACTGAGATTTCTTGCTGCTATGACAGTATATTAAATGTGTCACTGCATAAATTATTAATATTTGTTTGTTTTTGTTTATTATTTGTTATTTGCTGTGCTTTAACATTAGCAACAGCAATATATAGGCCCTACCTATTATGGCATTATGGTAGCACTATATATATATATAGCGTAGTGTGTATATAGTGTGTGTGTCTTACTGCTATTGTCAATAAATAGTCAGTGATATATATATATATATATATATATATATATATATATATATATATATATATATATATATATATATATATATATATATATATATTTATATATATATATATAAATGTGAAGTGGCCAACTGTGCAAACTCGTTCGGAGAATCTCAAAACAAAACCAGGCCAAACTGTACTAAACCAGGCCATAAAGCCTTAGCAGGAACTAACTAGGCTAAACCAGACCATGTAATTCCAGCTAGAACCAGGCCAGGCTCCATGATGTTAGGATCAAGGTTACACCATCATGTCAGGGCTCCTATTTCTGGGATCAGTTTCCCATTTTGTAAATTGATAAAAACATTTAAATTATATATTGTTGAGAGCATTTGTATCTTACCGCATATCTTCACACCTGTCTAAAACTTTTGCACAGTACTGTATGTATTTTTTGAACTGCAAAAATTAGCCTACTGTTAAAATGTTTGATAGAAGCTAATGTTGTTGTAGTAAGGTCTATAGCCTAGTGTTTATAAAACTACTATTAGCCTACTTGTGTGCCTTATATATGTTGCATTATATACACTTTATATGTTGTTTCTTATTTATCAACACCATAACTTAGCTATTCGCATTAAACACTTAAATGTGACCATCTGGACGGAAATTTGGGTCATTCATGAGCAAGTTTTGTGGAAATAGCTATCTTCTATGGACCACACATTTAGGTGACACTGGTGAAGACTACAGATTCATTTGTCACTGCTCTCATTTTCAGCAGTGTGCTACCGGAGGCCAGAAACAAGACATTCAAAAGTATCGAAAAAGACCATATTCACATATTCGTATCCCTTCAAACCTCGCCATGTTGCGGCCACTACAATGTCGATAATATTTTGTCTGTCCCCACATTCAGCATGACTCGGCATAAAGCGTTTGCGTTTCTCCTGTCGAGTCACGTTACGTAGGCTGCGCGCGTGGAAGTGAGACCGGGGGGGAAAGGCGGGGCCTGCTCAGCGAAAGCCCTGCTCCCTTTAACCCCACAAGTCTCCTTCAGAACCAGCTAATTCCTCGCTCTCTGCGGATGACTTTACTTTACAGAGCGGAAGCGGCGGAGCGGCTGCCCGAAGCGGTTCCACGCTGCCGGTTGGACGGACGGAGAACAGACCGAGGCGTCGCCGCACACCGATTAGTCTGGCCGTATGCGTGTGGCATGTGATAAACAGCGAGTGTTTTTTGCGTAAGAAGGAAAAGGTGATAGGCAAGTGAGGGCTCGACCTGTAGCGGGGCTAAAGGAGATCCCCTTCGGTCTCCCGCCGCGAAGGAGATGGAGCGGCTGTGCGGACCGGACCTTCCTTTCTGGGTAAGCAGATGCGTTCGTTTCTGTTACCGGTGGGTTTTCTTGATCTTGAGCGTGTGTCACAAGATCCTGTAACTCCATTGGTTTTGTACGACTTAGCGTACTACCCGACAGCGTTCTGTCATTGGTTGCTTTTGTTTTCTTTCCGGGCAGCCATTCATTAGTTGCCTATACGCTAAGCCTCGGGTCATAGCTAACTAACTATAAATAACCCACTTAATAGCATTTGCGCAGTTAACACGCTCTCAATTAATGCCACACTGAGTTACTGTTTTACGTTGGTTTTGCAAGACAAAAATAGGAAGCCTACAGCGTGCTCTCTTCCTGACGGAACACCCTACGACAGGCTAGAGAAGTTTCAAGCAGCCGAGGATCCTTAAGTGTTATCGGACAAATTTTCAGTAACATTTCGCTCTTAAACCCTGCATTAGCTTCTTTAGGAATGGGTTTATTCAGACTAAGTAACATTTAGACTGCTGAAGCTTCTGTAGGAATGAATGTAGGCTACGTCGTTATTAATAGACAGTAATGGATAGCCACATTTATTGTTCTATTACAGTCTCACTGGGAACTCATTGGTTATAATTATATACATCATTACAGAAAACATCCCACCTGCCTATAGGGCTAAAACCTAGGCTATATGAACCTAATACACTGTAATTACACATTTTGTAAAGGTTAGCATCAATGTCATGGGTCACAAAATATAAATCAATAATGGGAAACTGTAAAATTAATAGTATATGGTAATAGAAATTATCTATTAAAACAGTAAATTAAGAAGTCACCAATGATAATAAAGATTGCTGCAGTTTACATTTTAAGAACTGCATTTTTGGAGCATATATTTTTTTTAGAGTTTTGTCTCCACCATCTGTCATCCTTCATCTATATTCTGTCTTCATTGAGATTAATAGGGCTGCAAAGTTTGATAGTTACTTCTAAAAATATTTATGGGGTTATCTAAACATAAAGGCCTACTGATTGTTGTATGAAAAGTCTAACAAATATTCAACCACTAACCCAGCCTTTCAGCCTTTTTGAAAGCATATGGTGAGGTGTAATACCACTTCATACATTTGTCTGTAAGAGTTTGGTCAGGAGGCTTGTGTCGCACTGCCACCAGAAAATCTGTGAAGCACTTGTTTTGTCTGAGAACATGGCCTCAGGCTGGAGTCTTAATTTAGGAAGGACTTGTTTTTTAAGCCATTCAGCACTACATCAGAACTTTCTATTATGTGTCCTTCAAACATAAGGCAGTTTCCTTTCACCTCAGCTGCGAGAGCACCTAAAGAAGAACTTCACAGCTCACACTTTCTAACTTTTTGACTAGGGGTGCTCCAATTGATTGATGTCAGCTGTGATGTCAAGTGTATGTCCCATGTCCACAATGAGCCTAACTGCACAGTTTATTGACCCCGACTTAAAGTTACAGAAAGTTGTTCTGCACTGTCGGGAGTTCTCAGGCTCTCACACTGCAGAGGCTCTCATCACTGCATTCAGCGACATGTCGTAGGCTTGAGAATCCTGAGGGATAGGGTTCACATTATTTTGGGAGATAATGCATAGAATATAGAACAAGCCATTAAGGATGCAGATTTACCAAGCCCCTAATAATTCACATTTAAAATAAGTGTTTTTAAGAATAGTGAATTACATAATCACATAGACCCATGACTGGTGATTGGTGATCGGCCTCAAAAGTCCTGATCGGAGCACCCTTACCTTTGAAGTAAAATCTCTGTTTTATCTATATTTACCATCTCAAACCAAAGTCACCTGAAAATCTGTACTCGCACCATGACTTTGTTTACATTTAACCTTTACTTAGTAGGTGTTGGTGTAACAATCTCATCAAGCTTTCGTTCCCCTTTTTGATAAAAACAAACAAAACAGTAGCAGTTGTATCAGATATTATTAAAGGTCACTCACTCATTACTTGTTTGAGACATTTTTGATAGCAAATTATTTATTCTTAATATTCTGTCTATTCTGTTTTTGCTAGACAATACACTAACCAAAAGCTTTGTTGCCACTGGAGGAGTAAGGCCTTTTCTCAGATCTAGCTACATTCAGTTTCCATTGCTAAAAAAACTATCCAGAATAAAGGTTCCAAACTGTTTTCAACAAAAAACTAATGTTTGTTTTCTCATTTCATCAGTCAGAATCTTACAGCTTTCTCTTTGTAAATTAAAAAAACGTCAAACTGAATTCACAATAAACACTGTACACAAAGTGAGACCCTAAAATTTTGAAAGCAAGCACAGTTTCTTCTTCTATTGTCTGTGGAAATTCTCAGTCATCCAGGACATTTTCAAGAAAAGGTTTTTCTGACAAGGCATCTGAAAGTAGGCTTGAGGTGAAGACGTTTCATCCCTCATCCAAGGGACTTTGTCAATTCTGAGTTCAACTGAGAGCTGAGATATATATCCCTCAGAGGGAAGGATTTATATTGAAACTACTGTGATTGGACATGGCTAGACTGGTTGCATAGTTGTTAAGAGTTGAATTGGAAGTGTGGGAGTCATTAGGGTCCTGTGGCTCATTAGCATAACTGCTAACTCCAGGTGTTAGTAAAAGTGTTCTGATTTGGGCTTCAAAACACTGGTGTAAATGGAGGGGAGGTTGTATCTGAGTCCACCTCATCTGTTTAGAGAGGACTTTTCCATTTTAACAAAGATGGCTTCCTTTACTCCTCTTTCAAACCAAATGGCCAAGATTCAGACAGGCTGTCCTCAAAGGAATGCCCTTTCTCTTTAAGATGGACGTGGACTGAAGACTCAGGTTCACCAGGATTGGCCCTTCTGTGTTGATACATCCTTTTGTGAAGTGGCTGATAAGTCTCACCTATATAACTATCACTGCACTTCTCATTACACTGAACAGCATACCCTACATTGCTCTGTTTGTGGCTGAGTCCCTGGGGTGGTAAGGTCTAGCGCAGAAAAGTGAAAAACAGACTGTTTTTACGATTTTGCTAAACGCTTGCATAGAGGCAAACCAAAGGAAAAAAAGCAGGGATGGGAAGTTCAATTTGAGGTGTTGGTGCAGTTCATGTCTAGCTTGCCATTATGGCAGAGTGTCATGTGACGTCCCAATGTCGCTGTGCTCAGGTATTGTCCCTCAGTAGAACTTCAATTCGACATTATTAATCCCCAAAGGGAAATTCAGTTGTTAGGATCTTCAAATTAATTGATTCAGACTTCATCTTCCATAGACTGACTGATTGAATGTACATTATCTTACACTATACATTGTGTTATGGCAGTCAGGAAGAGTTCTTGTGGCATTGTGTCCTGCAGCTCACTGATCTCAGATGTCTCTGTTCTTCAAAAGCCCAATGCTGTCCGGTTGTGTGTCTGTTGCTCCAATGCTTTAGCCAGAATCTTCAAAACTACTGGCTGCACAGGAGACAAAGACTATAGATTTATGTTTAGCAGTAAAAATGTGTAACGCAACATCTTTGCTGCATTGATTTATTGATACTAGATTGATTTTGACAAGAGTACACAAGAACATGTTAAAGTGCATGGAGGATGCGCGGCATGTGGCGAGCACATAAAACAGGCCATAGTGCAAAAGCCATTTAACAGCATCATCATACTTCATCCAGTCTGTCAGTGGAATCTTGGATTACACTCTTGCGCTAAAAGGAAAGCACCAAGAACACCAGGGGTAGCCTTTAGTGCACTGTGCTTTCACATTGGGAATCGTCCAGTAACATGTTGTATTACTCTGTACTGTACGTGTTATAAGTTGAGATTCTTCTGCTGAAAAGTGTAGCTGAATCGGAACTGAGAGCAGAAGTTGACATAATAGAAGAAGTCAGATTTATGATGACAGAACAGATTTGGTGGGAATGATTCTTTGCTGGACTTAATCTTTCCATTTGTTTTCTTGTTATTGCAGGCTTTGGTGAGGAAGAGTAGGTCCAAAACCAAACTGTGTTTAACTCTGTGTTAACTGGCGTTCTCCACAAGTCTATCCTATCATAGTCCTAAGCACTCTGAAACTTTTAGCTTAAAGACTGCTGCTTGGGTCGCTGTAATCTTAATAGAGCACTGCTAATGCTCTGTACCCACTTACTGAGTCAATTGGTTACCATTTGTCGAAATCATCGTGTTTATGCAGAATTGGTAATGTTTTGTGGCTAATCTTCTTTTTCTCCATTCGGAAATTCTTACACATGCAACTTAACCATGATTGGGTCAGTTGTACATGATTTGCAATAATAATCATAACCACAAATGTCTTTTTACTTTATAATCCTTTAATGATAATATGGGGAATTGGAGTAGCTTTAAAAAAAATGATAGGTTTCAAATGTAAATTAGGAGAATCTCTGTTTCCCTTCAGAATATTAGGAAGCTGATCATGACAAGTGACCTTAAGTCGTGTGAGAAAACTTTGCCAAATTATGTGTGAAACGATGCCTGCAGGCTGTTAAGTCATAAAGACAAGCTGAACAAAGCAAACAGTCAGCTTAGGTAAAGATAGCTGAGACGTTTTCATGACAAGGGAAGTGTAAACACAACAGGAAAACCTGTCAGACTTCGGAGTGCAGAACTACAGCTTCTCTGCGTCCTTTAGGGATTTATTATCCTACACCCCCCTCCCCAACACACACACACACACACACACACTGTCTTATCCACTTCCTGTTTTGAGTATTAAAATCAAATCCCCTAATTCTATATGAGAAATTGGAAATTGAGTTTTTAATTATCCAAGAAGTCCACTATATGTCTACCCCGCAGACCCGTGGTACATGTCTGGTACTTTTGTGTTGGAGAACATGCCCAGGAGCCATTACTGTCCTCCCACAGTCTTTACTGTCGCCGGCTGCTCATTCGTAGCCCTGACAGAATTTCACAGTAACAGAGACCAGATGGAAGGGCTCTCGGCAGTTTATATTTTTAAGCCACTTAATGTGAACATGTGAAAGAAGGGGGGCTGGTATCGTATCCCACCTGCCTGACTGAGTGAGTAAGTGACCTGCCGGAATATGATCTTGTTTGGAGAAAAGTGAGGTAAAATATACTGGCATTGTTAAGTATGTATTAGCTTTACCTTTTGTATCCAGACAGTAGTTAAAAAGTGGAGTATGTGATTAGAAGGGAGGCCTGCACTATAACAGCTATAAATTCAAATACAGTAAAATAAACACTTACACAATAAAGGCCAAGGTGTTCTACTCAGCTAGACCTGAACACAAGAATAAATGTCCGTAACCTTTTGAATAGCTCAAAAGACTAACAAAAACTGCACACAATACATCTTCACATCATTAAATTTCCATTTCCTTTTTAGTCCAACAAAACAGCTGTCATTAGAGATCCTATTTATACCAAATACAGGTGCTTCAGTGTTGGTCTTTCAAGAGCTACACTCTTGTATGTTTAATGTGTAATGTAATGTTTTCAACTTATGCCTTAGCTCCATTTTTGTTTCATTTTAAGATCATGTATCTTAGCATTAGCACCTAGCAACAACTAACTTTGACAGTCCTTCTTCACACTGTGCAAGCCCCTCCGACTTGTAAATTTGCCTTCACAGACCCACTCCTAAAATATATTGGTGGCTACATAGTTTATTGTGTCTATATTATAAAATTAATTAACACTCTACAAGTGTAAGAACATACAGCAAATATATTTTCAGCAGACCTGAAGAGTACTTGTTTAAAGCCTAATGACTACATTTAAATGCCACAAGCTTAAATGAAGTTGTGCCATTGGGGTTTCACTAAATCATGATTAAAGTGGCGCCAGCTTGTTGTACTTGCCGCTCCCACTAAAGCTGTCTCAGTCAGTTATTCTTAATAATGGCCACTTATTGTATAGCGCAAGATAAATCAACATGTAATTTACAGAGAGAGGCATGAGTGAAGATCTTTCTGTGTGGCGTGGCCTCTTTAGGCCATGGTGTCATGTTACTGCATATCTAGCCCTACAATGCCCTTTTTTACTTAATGTGTAGAGACATACAGTAAGTCACATAGGCAGTGTGCAGATAGGCTGCCCTGAAAAAAAAAAAATTCTGTGTCAGTATGCTTATTATTTGGAATGCTGCCGCATGGCAGTTTTATTAAAAGCTTCATACTGAAGTCCAGTAGTGTAACTGTTTGAAGCAGAACCTTCTTTAACATTTTTTTTTAGTCTGGCACCAGACCAAATATGAAAAAAATATACAATGTTAAACATCACAAATGTGTTAGACTGGCACACTTAATTACACCATCACTAGAGGTTTCTGATTCATTTCTAGCCTGGCTAAATACAATGAATCTCACAAATGCATTATGATGATGATTACACAATGACTAACTGTTGGTTCAGCTTTGGCATTTTTATAATCAGTCTCACCATGATGTGGGACTATATCTGGGTGCTGATTTAACACTCTGTTCATTAGCTCATGTGTTAACTGAGTTCAGATCCCTGTGGCTTTGAAAGTATACTGTGGTGATAACAAGCTGCTATGCAACTGTGCCACAGGGATGCTACAGTGAAGCAGCTGTTGCCTGTCTGCCTCATTTTACCTTTTTTTTCTCACTGCAAGCTTGTGCCCACAGCAGTTTGGCCAAGCATCACATTGCCTTTAGCTGAGGGCCTATTAGTTACTTACCTTCCAATTCATTTTCTATGCCCAGCACCTACGTTTAGACGACCTGCTACTGACAGCTTCTCTGTCTCCACAGACATAAAGCTTCTAGTAAATAAAGCGTCCATAGTACGCGTTTCAAATCCACTGAATCCATTACTACTCTTTATAACTAAAACAGAAATTCAGAAGCATTTCCCTCTTTGCACTGTTGCTCTCCAAGTTTAACAGCACTCTTTGGTGTTGAACTAACAGACCTACTTAGTAGATGTGCCTGAGAAATGACAATGGGTGGAAGTTAGAGCAAACATGCTTTACTCAAACAGTAAAATTACTCACTGGAGACATTACTGAGGGTCGCCACAACTTAATTAATGCTCCACTTTAAATCCACACTTTGGTCCTTTTATCTATTCTGGGTATTGCTGAAACACTGTCAGTGTCAGCAGCATTACTGATAGGTGTATTGGGTAGCCATTACAGCTTTTTTGGGTACAAAACTACAAACCAAAGTAAGACCATTTTCCAGTTCTTGTTTATTTGAATTATACTGGTATTACTGTGGGAAGTATGCTACGGCACAGACCTTGTCAATATGTTAATTTGCTCTGTTAGCAGAAGCTAGTGGATGACAGGCTAACTTTGGGAATAATACACAATGCGTTTTCATTCAGTGCATTTATTAGAAATTGGTTAATTTATTTATTTATTCCACTTGTGAATACTCTTTGACATTCAGCTATTAATTTGTATTTCAGACTCCCTTAAAATAAACTTGCATATTCACTTTGCTAGGTTTTCACCTAAAAGCTGAGATCAAATGTGTGATAATAACAAGCTGAAATGCCACTGTGAAGCAGGTGTTACTTGTCTGCCTCATTTCATCTCTCTTCTCTTTTTTTTTTTTTTTAACCAGCTCAGAGGAGCAATTTGACCATGGAGCCTCACCCTTCTCGTGTCGCCTTTTGTTCGAGTTTCAGGTTTCACGTCGTAGCAGCAGAATAAAGACTGGTATGGGTTAAAGTAAAGCAGAGCAACCATGTTGTCTGCTGTTAAAAGAACTGGAGTCAAATATTCATCGACTTAGCTATCAGAAGAGAAGCTAACAGTAGAAAGAAAAAGAAAACATGACACCAAACAAGCTCACTATGCCATGTGATTCTGCACTTTTATTAAAGGTATACAAAATACAAGCTTAAAATGTCACGTCAACTGTCCTTTTGACTGATTTTCAAATACTGTTTAGTCCTTTCTTTTACCGTTAGCATCAAATTCCAATTATCATAAACCCTGCCATCCAACCATTCATTTGTATTTCACAGTTCTAAAAATTACTTGCGCATGAATATATCCAAAGTCATGACATAAAAGCTTTGAAAAACGGTATGCCAGAAACTAATTAAACCATCCTTTATCTACATTAATAGTTCTGGATAACAATTAATGTGGTTTTCTAGGAGCAAAGAAAAGCCTTTGTTCGGGCTGGTCATTCATTAAACTTGGTATTTACTTTTCCTCAGTGGGCAGCGGTGTAAGTCACTTTTCAATTTGACATTTACCTTTAAGTACTACGCTGAACCAGATAACATGTGGGTAACTGCAAATATAACATTTTGGAATTTACTTGCTACCTAGAATCTCCTGGAATTGCTTAGCATTTAGGTACATGCATTTTAGAATTTTCATTTCTGGACCTACACCACTAATTTTGTCAAGCCGAAATGTAATGCTCCATCTGACTGGCAAAGCCTTTTGAAACCATGAAATCCTGATACGTGGACTTTGCAGTTGATGTTAAATTGAATTGAATTGAATAGCAACCCAAGCAACGCAAAACCCTGAGGCACGAAACTTCTACTTATTACTGCCCTGCTACAACTCATAGCAGTTAATATAGGATTACATGGGAAAGTGTGAGTGAATGTGCAATCCAAACATCCACAGGTTAAGTGACTATTTATGGTCACAGTCTAATGCTTCTAGTCATTTTGTTTATAGATTGTTTAAGTATATTGGGGGTATCTAGGCACTGTCCTAGTTGAAGCTTGATTTGGCATGGTTTGGGCATGGTATTTAGTCATAGAAATATAAATCTTTAACAGTCAAAATTATACACTTGAAAAGCATGAAGGCTCAAGTCAAGGAGACTGGTTGCAGAACTTTTGCTGCATTTCACTTAACGCTAAAAAAGACATTTTTGTGAATGTACAGAAAGAAACACTCATGTTTATGTTGTGCCAGACTCCTATGTTTGCTGCCTTTTGTACATTGCCAGCAGAAAACAGTGTAGCATTCTTGATGACCAGCAAATTCAAGGTCATGTGACATGAATCTCAATTCTAGCCATTAGTCATTATTTCTAAAACTTATAGTAAAGAAAGTAAAAATAGTGTAGATATCATAAGGTTTACAGTTTCCAGTCAGTCCTTCGATAATCGAAGTTTCCAAGTCAAGAAGTCTTTTCAACAAGTTAAAATATTAACATTAATGTTGACAGACCAACGCCATGATTGATTAGCAATCCATTTTTATTAAAATCAAAATGCTAACAAATATGTTTAGCGAACGTACCTGACTATTGAGGGTTAAAGGATTGAGTTCATGTCACTCAATGTGACTCCAAATTATGAATAGTTGGCGTTAAGAGAAAGTTGATGTGCAATACGGCAAAATGTTAAAACCAACAATGTGGCCAGTGTATTAAGTAATGTTAAGTAGGAATTTCTAGTAAGAAATTGTACGGGTTTCTTAGGTAAATGTTCATGGATGATTTTCAAGTAAAAAGTAGTTTTATTACGAGTTTCCAAGGGTGACTTGCGGTAAATGCGGTGTTAGTCTCAGCTCATTTAGAATATGTTGTCATAATTTCCTCAACACTAATGTATACAGAGATTGTTATTAGATGTTTATATTTCTACTCTATTTTACAATTGAAACACATAACTGCCATTTGTATGATAATGGGATGTGTTAGTTGGCTGTAGGTTCTACTCCTTCACGCTAAGGTAGTAGAACAAGTTGAGCAGCTTCTATAGTAGGCTCTTGTCTCCACTCCCCTATATTCAGCAGTACTTATGCAGGCTGTTACCTGTCACCTCGATTGTGGCACATGCACAATATATGTTCACGACCCTGTAACTTGGCAGATGGGTGTGGTGGAGCATGGGCAGCTGTGTTTATCTTGGTGCTGTCTGTGGGTGGGCCCTTTGTGTTTGTCCGGTTTAGAGAGATACTACACTGCACCTTATATGTCAATATGAGTCATGCTGAGTTTGCTTGTACCACGGAAATCCTGTGCATCGGTCATCTATTGTTCTTCAATGACAAAATAAATGGAATCGGTTTAATATTAACATAACCATTTTTGTATTTGTTGTAACTTTACATGTGACGAAGCAAAAGGAGAGCCATTTCAAATGTATTACAGGTTTTATTTTTAAATAGGGTTGCATATGGATACATGGCCAATTACCTCTGTGACATTATGGTCAGTGCAGCTACAGTTTGGAGAGCAGGAAGTAAGCCTATTCCATAAATCAACAAGAACATGGTGCATGACACAGACAGTGCCCTATTTGTTCCACTTTGCAGACCTAAACTAAGGGTGGTCTGATCAGGATTTGCAGAGATGCTTTAATGTGTTTTAATATTCTATTAGGGCTGCACAATATCAGAGAAACGTGATGTGTGATAATTATGTTGAATATTGCAAATATGAGCCGCAATATGTGAATGCTCTTTAATATAATAAAAAAAATGAATTAATGTAGTTATTGCAATACATGTCATTCTTTGTGATATGGAAAGTGCGACTGATAATCTTGCGATAACGTTAAATTTGCGTTATACTGTGCAACCCTCCATTCATTTCATAGGCATACATCAGCAGGTAAATCTAATACACCTTCTATACATGGTTAAGGAATGTTGCCAGGTTTCCACAGTTGTGACCTTTTCACTTTGACGTTTCTGTACTCCTGGAGCCCTAATCCTGGGATTGGTTCTTAATATGTTCTTGCTTGTATGAGACTGTCAGACAAGTCTTTCCCAGGACCAGACTAATGCAAGTCACTGTTGAGTTGTGTTGAGAATGTGTTTACAGATTTGGCTTGAAGTAAAACATCTGGCTTTAGAGATGTGTTGGTGAGTTTTTGTGTGGGTGGTGTCTGTCGGCGCTTTCACATTTCAAAGAGCTGACGACTGGAGAAAACATTTAAAACAAAAATGTAGGTTTATTGAATGCCTCGACTACAATATTAGCAGTTTTATAAACACACGTTATCCTCTGCATTTGGCCCCTCATGCACAAACAAACAGAGAGATTTTTAGTAACTCTGGATAGAGCAGAGATGTACAACTAGGGGTGTAACGGTACACATGGTTGTAGTGTATCTTTTCAGTACGGCCTGTTCTGTTCGGTTCACTTGTGTACCATTTCAGTAACATTTTGAAATTAAAATGTATGATTTAGCACTGTGGAACAAAGTCGCTATTAATTGACAGACTATAGTCAAACTATGGCTATGTTTGTCTATAGTCTACTCAATCTGGAGTGGATTGGGCTGTGTCCAAATCCACTCTCTATTTCCTAACCCCTCAATCACTATATATTGCTGCACTATGTAGTGCACGCACTTAGTGATTGCACCCTGCTTGCACCCTCAACTCCCCTATGTCATCTGCATTCACTACAACCAACCTCAGCTACACTACAGCGTGTTTTCTGTTGCCAATAGTCACATAATTCCATGTAAAATAAACCTCAGCTGAACTCAGCTGATAATAGAATTTTGTAATAAACTCTGGCAAGACTTTAATTAATATTAATAATAACGTTAAAAAAAAATTCAAGCCTTGACCTATTAATGACCTAAACGGACCGGCTTTTTTATGCCTCAAGAGGGAGGCTCTTATATCTGCCTCTTCAAGAGGTTAGGTTCAGCTAACGTTAGTGATTTAATTTTCAGTTCAGTTCATTTTTATTTTAAAGGGTTAAGTGGAAATAAAATACTCAAAAATGGAGCCCTCCCAAAAACTGAACCAAACTGAAATGTGATTTTAGTGTATCGTTACACTCCTGTGTATAACTGAGCTTTTTAGATTGACCATGATGCCGTGGCGCTATTTGTGCATGCCCATTATTAATGACAGTGGTACCAGACAGTTTTTCAGATAAATAAGTTTGTTAACTTTAAACTCTTTTATTGAAATACAATGTACTAAACAGTTCAACTTCATCACCTGTCCATACACATAAATAACCTGTCAAATGTTGGGAATGTTGTTCTCTCATAATACTGTTTTGTTTATCTTTCCCTGGAGTACTCAGGTTTAGCATTCATAGTGAGGACGTGTTGCCTGACCAGCCCATTAACCTGTTTCTGATGCATGTTGATGTTTATTGATTGTATGTCTATCTGGATGCATCCAGGGGCAATTTATTCTGCAACTGCAACTGAAAGAGACTTTGCTAATGTTTTGAACATCATACTTTCTTGTGGCGCTGTGGTTGTTGTCAACGCGGTTTTAACGCTGTTGGAGGAAGTCTGAAATATTTGCACATAGCTGACTCTTCAGTGTGTTGACTGTGTTTCTGAGTGAAGTGTGAGAGTGGTGCTGCTAATGCATAACATAGTATGCGTCTTCATAAACAGAATGAGAATGAAATAGATCTGTCCCATTTATTACCACCAGATACCCTATAAATCTATTGTGTCTGTATCAGGGCCAGTGTAAGATACTTCTTTTTTAATCAGGGAGAAAATATGTTTATAAAATACTGGTGTATTTTCTGTAGTCTAGCCCTAAGACTTCTTCCTTTAAGATTTCTTCCTTTAAGATTTCTTCCTTTAAGATTTATTCCTTCATGTTAATTTGAATATCTATAAATCCTTGTTTGCAGGAAGCCAATCTGACACTCCACACAGACCGGCCCGACCTTCCAGAGTGCTTTCAGCTTACTCTCCTGTCATGGCTGCCATGTATCTACCTATGGGCAGTGTCCCCCTTCTACATTTTGTATCTCAAGAAGAACAACAAAGGCTACATCATGATGTCCATAGTGAACAGGTTCAAAACGGTAAGACTGCAAGAGCTAATAGAGCATATCTATACTCCGATGAAATGAAACCTTAATAATGTTTTAATCTAAGTGTATCATAAATCAGATTATTTTCTGTTTCTTTAGGCATTTGGCTTGTTATTATGGATTGTATGCTGGGCCAATCTCTTCTACACATTCCATGAGCTGCGTAACGGACACAGCCAGCCACCAATCTACTTTATCACTCCATTGGTGCTTGGCATGACCATGGTAAGGACATATCCTTGTTTTATTCAAATGACACTTTACTGCTTCTCTACCCAGGTGTTCTTCTTTTGTCTGAGACCCCACATTCAACATCTGAGTTTACATTTACATTTATGTCAGTTTGTAATGTATTCAAAACAGCCTGCATACCATTACAAATGGGTGACTGTGTTCAAAAGTTTGAAGTATTGTGCAGTGAGAAGACTAATGGTTTATGTACTTAGACATTAACTTTACATTGTAGTTCAAGCAGTCTGGGTGGGATAATATCGCTATGATCTGGATTAAATACTGTAGTCTCAAAAGATAGGAATCTGTATCTATTAGGATTCCAAACGTTTAAAGTTTGAGATAGATGAAAGATAATCATTTGGACATGCGCTTACTTATTACGTAAAACAATGAGCACCTAAGACACTGTTAGTTGTAGGAAATAATTTGGAATGATAGTGGGACTTGAAGCAGGCTTTGGTCTGTCACAGTGGACACATAGAATCTTAATGGATATGAGCATTGTTCTTATTAAGTTAAAGACATTTTAATCAAATTTTAATAACATAATAGGCAACAAACATTTCTAAAATGTAATATACTGTGTCTCGGTCAGGTCTTGAACTATTTTGACTTGGCAGTGGTAATATTTTGAATTACAGACTCACAAAGGGCTTTGAAACAAAGACTTTAAAAGTCTGCCAACATCAGCTTGTCCACACCTCCCTGAAGGCCATGTCAGGTTACAGAACAGTAGGGAAAGGAGTCAGCATATCAGCCCGACCCACTCTCACTGAGGTTTACCCTACGTGCCCTCCGCCAGCCAAACTAACCAGGCCTCTTACCCCTGCCCTCCCTGTTTTGCCTTTGTCTTTTAGCTGCTGGCCACCTTTCTGATCCAATTCGAGAGGTTACGGGGAGTCCAGTCCTCAGGGGTCCTCTTTATTTTCTGGTTCCTGTCTGTATTGTGTGCCATTGTGCCTTTTCGCTCCAAGATCCTGCAGGCGTCCAGTCAGGTGAGTAGGCGTTGGTCACAAATGGTATTGGTCTGCACTGTATCCATATATCATAAATATTCTCACTTGTTTTGAAAAAAACTGGAATATAGCTGACTAATTGAACAGTCATGGAAACTGTAATCACACAAATCAGGTAGCACTGTAGATGTAGGGATACATTTAAGTCTGCATCAATTTACAAGATTTCGAAGTGTATAAAAATATAATAAGAAATACAAAGTCCTTGTCTAATTGCCACTGGTCACTGGTATAATTAACTTAATGTTCTGACTTGCTGACAATTATACATGCAAAGCCATTATTATTGGCAGGTGAAATACCATAACATTATAGACTCTTCAACATCAGAAAAGCAACATATTTTGCCAACTGCTTAACTTCCAATGTGTACTTAACTCATGTTGTAAACAAACACTAAAAGGGTGCAGCTGAAGCTATTTAATTGACATTGCGATTGTTGATATTGTGATAATGATCCATTTGGATTATATTGTGCAGTCCTCATTTTTAATTTGCACATTTCTAGTGTTCTATTTATGAAAGTTTTGAGTAAGAAATAGTCATGCACCTCTGTTGTTTTCAGCTCAGAAGTTATAGTGAACACATGTTTTTGAAGGGATCAACTCAGGGCACAGCAGGGAGGGAATAGTAGGCCTGTTGTTCCTGAACTACTTATCTCACCTCCAGTAAATTCAGCCCGCTACTAGAGCAAACTTGCCCCAGGGCTGCAAGGCCAAAAACACACTGATGGTATCAAGGTCAAGACCGGAAATGGAAATGCAGAAATGCAAAAATGCAAAACAGCATATGTTAAAATATGCAAAGCAAGACCACAGGCAACCATTTTAATATATCTTTATGTCTGGGTTCCTGTAGGGTTGTTGATAATAGAATATAGAGCTCTAATCTGTTGGAATAACAAGACTCCAGAATAAGTCTCCTTTTCTTTTACCTAGCAACCTAAAAATTGCCACTGTAAACAAAGCAGTTAACTTAGCTGTGCCACACACAGGCACAGTAGCAGAGAGGTTAGCGCTCCTGCTTTCTGTGAGGAGTCGGCATTCCTCCTATCAACTCAGAACTTACTCTTCAACTCTGAGTTTGTTCAACTGGCTTCCAGCAACAGGCCTCTGGTGATTTTGCTTTTAAATGCCCAAAGCATTCATTCATGAACTTGTGCTCAAAAGAAACACAAGTGTGCTTCTCTTCCAGCAACCCTCAGTTTGTTTTTCTGAGCACCTGTAGGAAAAGAAAGAGAAAAAAAAGGAACTTATGGCTACTTTAACCCGAAGACTTTAACTTGAAGCTTTTACCTATTTTTTTAGGTGTTATTTTGACGAGATTATACACTACTTAAGACAATAGTGTATTAGTTTTTGAGACTGGTTAGTTAGACTGGCAGTGGAGCAACAGAGACACAACATGACGAATGCTATACTGAACAACATGCACCATCCCCTGCATTCAGCTTCTGAACAACAGAGAGCAGCCAGTGGATGTCTGAGACCAGTGAGGAGCAAAACATTTTACACCCAAGACCAAACCCAAGATTAAAACATGACTAAACTTGATTCATTTGACAAACTAGGACAAAATCAGGAATAAAGTATGACTAAAACCACAAGTCAGATGTTCAGCCCTCTTCCGTGGCCCACTTTATTTTCCCCACTTCTTGAGAGGTCAAGCTTGCAGCTGCCTCACATGCAACTCTTCTGTTTGTTCTTGTTTGACATTTTAGAGTGAAGAGAAAAGTGACACGCTGCGATTCACCAC
This sequence comes from Rhyacichthys aspro, assembly GCA_036850595.1. NCBI lineage: Eukaryota > Metazoa > Chordata > Actinopteri > Gobiiformes > Rhyacichthyidae > Rhyacichthys > Rhyacichthys aspro. Next base: position 16,637,055 of record CM072166.1, on the reverse strand, counting down.
GTTCTACTTCTACTTTGGCCTGATCGTCTGCCAGCTGATCCTCTGCTGCTTCAATGAGAAGCCTCCTCTATTCTCCAGCACCATTACAGATCCTGTGAGTCACATATACAATGCTCAAGTCTTACCTCTAAGCATATTTTTTTCATGCCGTTGTATATTCAGTCTTCTGCGTCGCTGAAAAGCTGAGTGTGTGCTCGGAGGTCGCTCGGCGCCTGTTTTACAGAAGCAGGTCACACTCTGAACACAGTTGCTAGTAGCTGCTCAGACAAGTATGCTTATCCTCATGTCACCTCTCTAACCTATTTTTCTGCACATTATTCAATTTCTCCACAGAATCCATGCCCTGAAAGCACTGCAGGTTTTCTGTCCACCATAACATTTTGGTGGTTCACCAGGTTTGTGCACTCTACCAACTGTTACTTTGCTCTATAAATCCAAAATGTATTACAGTAAGTGGTAGTAGCTCAATGGTAGACATCATTTACTCATTGTTTACTTGAAAGTTATAGGTATCTATGTCAAAAAATGCATCAGACTAATACCTCTTATTTTTCAAACGGAGGTCACCTTTGTGTATTATTCCTGCCACAAACAACATGCTTAGCATCTGTCCCCAGCTTTCTTCTGTAATCTTAACCGCCTCATGCTGAGAAAAAACAAACACATCAGGCCAATTTCCGGTGACATCTGATCCAGTAATGGCTAATTCTAGTGATTAGCATGTCTGGGAAATTCCATTTAAACTTTGGCAATTGAATTAAGGTCAATAGATGTAATGTATAACACAAGACAACAGTGATACAAGCATTTTAAACAATGGGATGCAAGTAACTAATGCATAACTGATAATAATACTTCAGGATTCAATTTGTGTAATATTTAATGCTCTATGCTGAGGTTAAAAGTGTCACTTAAATGCACTAGCAACTAGCCAATAATTAGGCTAATGCTGCTGCCTTCTTTAGAACAGCTCAATCATGTCAAAGACTCTGCTGATGCTAAAAACACTAATAATCCCAAGAAAGAGGAGTCATATTACCTCTGGTTTAGAGAAGTAGAAGGAAATTGATCAATGGAAACAGTGTAGCTTCTCTACAGCACGGAGCATACTTGCATACTGTTGATTTATGCAAATTAGCCATAAGGGCTGAGGCTTGTATCGTCTTTTTGACTTAGTGTGGCATGGAAATTATTTTAGAGCTGGTCAATGGAGAGAGTGAGGGCCAAAACTATATAATCCAATCCAACCTTAACTGCTTTGTTTTCACCGTGAGAGTAATGCACACTTCTGCTGCTTTTCTGTTATTGTTTTATGAAAAAGAAATTAATATTTTATTGAAAGGCACATTTGTAAAAGTAACTTGGCAGGTTAGTTTAGGAAGTTTGTGGGCCATTTGACAATGTTCATTCTCTCATTAAAATCTTCTTGAAAAATGTGTCCAACTTCTTCACCTTAACTTTTACTACTGTTGTCGTCAGTCTGACTTTCTGCATCATTGAATCATAAATTAGCTAGCTAACATGACTACATTTGCTGACATTGTTAAGTTTACATGTAAATAGAACAGAATAAACAGCAGCCATATTTCAACATTAATCCATCTAAAATACTAGTGGTAGTTTTTGCTGATGTCTGCTTTGGAAGTTAGCTGTTTATAAGTTTCTCATGAAAAGTAAAAAAAATAAAATAAAAATCCTGGACTGTCACTTTAACAATATCTATGTCTTTCACAGTATGGCCATTAAAGGCTACAAAATGCCCCTGGAAGCCAAAGACCTGTGGTCCTTGAACCAGCGGGACAGCTCCAAAAGGATGGTGCCCCGGCTCCTCAAAGAGTGGGAAAAGGAGCAGGCCAAAGCCAAAAGGTATGCACTGTATGTTTATTTAGACATAAATCATTATTGTACATGTATATATGTATTATAATAGAACAAACTTTATAAATGTGTTTTTAAAATTTGAAAACGTTGTTCTTGCTGGTGCCTGAAAGATAAGGGCATATTTAAAAGTGAAAAAATTTCAAACTGTACATAGGTTGTTCTTTAACACTGCATTGAATTTGAAAGCATTAGTGTGTCCCTATTGTCTTCCTGTTAATGTTCCTTGCCTGCTCAGGGGAGAGTCAGTTATCATGTGTCCAGTGACGAGGGAATGTTTTGAAAAAACATTCTTGATAGTTGTAAACTCTGACCTCCGGCTCTGTTTGTAGAGCATGCTGCTTCCTCTCACTGGGCTGCTGTTCTCTGCCAGCCTCATGGTACTTTCACATAAACAACAAGTTGTAAAATGATACACTTTCACTTCCCGCCTGGAAACCTGTTTGGTGTGAAGCTGAATTCCACCCCACTTGTTCTCAATTACCGCAGGAACTGTGTTAGTTTAAGCTGTCATTAAAATAGTTCACTTATGTTTTGAGCAGTCTAGCACTTTCTAAATGATCTTTTTCTTCATACTTTCTACAGCAGTGAACCAAATCTGTCCAGTCAGGCCGTTTACTCCAAGCCACCGCCACCGATCACCAATCACGTGGGAGGAGGAAGTGAGAGCAGCCCAGAGGAAGTGGAGGTTCTTTTATCCAATCAGAAAGCTGCTCCCCGTCATCCATCCTTCCTCCGTGCCCTTGTCAGAGCCTTTGGACCATATTTTTTGATTGGCTCTGCTTACAAGCTCCTGCAAGATGTCATCACCTTTGTCAATCCTCAGCTTTTGAGGTAAACACCTAGTCACATGTTAAGGCACGTTTCCAGTAAGTGGCACGGCACAGTTTGGTACTGGTATCCCCTGAAGAGGCAATGTCAGTGACTCCATACCGTGCCACACAAGTTGTGCTTTTATATGCAATATAAATCATATTTCCTATTAACCTCAAAAGCCATGTTGCCATTATTCAAAATAAAGAAGAGACTAAATGTGGAAGGGTGCAAGGGTTGGAAGTATAGCTGTACAATGCTGCAATAAATGGTAAAATAAAAAGTTTGTTTGCACCAGTTTTCTCAATTTTAGGGAATATTTAATGTCAAACTTATATCAAAATGTATCAAGAAAATCTGAAGTAATAATACAAGTGCCTATATTAAAAAAAAATACATAAAGAAAAAGAAAAGGCAGTTTTGGGCATTAGAATCCAGCAGTTGAACCATGTATTTTGTTTATTAATTGCCACAATTGACAGTCTATTTCAAATGGCAGCACCCACAGTATAGTATGCAGTCAACCAAATGTACAAACATTAGCTTGTTGTGTTTTATTTAGAACTATTTATTTGATTACTTTTTCTCTCAAGCCATGGTTAATTTCAAGCACAAGATTAAACTATTAGTTGTAGTTAGACATGTGAGAGAAATAAACAGAATGTTAGCCGCGTTTAGCTGCTATGTTAACACAGTCTGCTACTGGTAGCCGGTCTGTCTCTGCTGCAGAAGGTTTGTAGCCCTACAGTTCAGAAGTTTCTTTTTTAATGCACTAAAGCAGATGCGGTTTGTAAAATCCAGAAACACCTGTTGCTGATAAACACGAGCTTTGTTTTTCAATGCAACATTTGCAATCTTTGCTCTCAGGAAATGAGTCTGAATCAGAAGAGCAAGATTCATGTGAGGAAAACACTGCAATTCTGTGTTTTTCCTTTCTTTAGTGTTTTGTTGCACATGTTTGTAACGATACCTCACTTTTCAAAGCAAAACTGGTGGATGACCAAGTAGTACAGTACAGTATGCTTATTTGTGATTCCTCTCACCCCTTATGACAATTGAAACTGTCCTGTATTGACCCAACCTGTACAGTACCTCACAAGTGGAAACAAGACTTTAGAGCTACAGTATACGTGCTGTCGTTTTGATAGTTGATCATTTGATAACCTTGCACATGAACAGTTTACCTTTGTTTTCACACAATAGTCTTTTCAGCATATATTTTGCACAGTGAGTCGCTTAGGTTTGCATCTTGCTTTGCTTTTTCCCCAAAATTTGGCTGCTGTCATAATGTGGGCTCTCTTTCTTCCCAATGCAAAGTAAATTGAAATGTGTTTATCATGACTGACTCGTAAAAATAGAAAACATCTTGCAGTTATGCAAAATCCTTATCACCTCTGCCAGAATCAGGAAGATAAGTTATCATTTACAACCAAGCACACTGTTATTTGTTCTACACACACTGATGAATTTTTGCTTTATGCTTTTGTTTGTTATTCTCATGTCAAAAAAGTCACCCTGAGTGCAGTGGAGTCCACATTGCAGTGGGACGAGACTAAATCAAAGGCAATGACTATTTGTTCTTATACTTATTAAACACTTTAAAGGAATGCAATGAAAGATTATGTTTAGACTCTCCACTAAAATATATTGCATGCTTCATAGTGACAGAAAGAACAGGTACAATTTTATTGTAGGAGTTTATATATGCAGGAGATAGAAGTTTAAAAGGCAAGACTAATGCTGCATTCACATCGAAATGTAACTTCTTCTTTTTTTCAATACAATATTTAGCGAAAGAAACATTTTATTTCTTTAATTAACTGTGTACTTAATACTTAATTTGTAAATCTGGAGATCAAAGAACACAAGTTATATTATATGGAAGCCGTGTAGGGACATGCTGCTGTCTAACAAGCAAAGTGTAAATAAGGCTGTAGAAACAGGAACAGAAAGTAATGGCTCCTTCCCCTGGATTCTTTTGAGCTTTTGGGACAGATTTACTGAGGTGTGGCACCCTTGCAAAACCACCTACAAAAATTGCTTGGACACAGGTGTTGACTGTGTGTGCCTATGGGATTTCTCATTTCACAGCAAAAAAAAAAAATAGAGAGAGAGTAGAGTATTTAAATGAGATGTACATCATAATTTACTTAAGTCTGAGACTTGCAAAAGGGTTTTAATTCTCAATCTTAACCCGTCATTGCTAACTAGGGATGCACTGATCCAGCTTTTTTAGTACAGATCCTGATCCAGATACAGGTGCTTTGAGAATATGCAGGTATCAGATACTGGTATCAGATCTGATTCATTTTATTTATGATTCATTTTTTAATTATTATAACTATTATTATAGTTACATTAACCCACAGCACTGATCAAACCATCCACAGGTGAAAGACAAGTTGACTGAAACATAAACAAGCTTGTGGATTTTTAGGAACTGTGGCTTCACTGTTTTTACATTTTTTTAAAAAAGCGTCTTAAACAGCAGCTTTTTGTCAAATCCCACTAATGTAAATCAGTGAGTAAAGACAGTAGTTTGCTCTGTGAGGCTCTGTCGTATCACTCTGAGGAAGGGGCTGTGAAACACTGATAAAGAGAAAGCTACAAACAGTTAGATTTCATTTTGCTTGCTGCTAACAAGAAGCTGAACAACAATAACAACTGTGGACAAAGTGAGTGCATCTATCTCGCTCTTACTGTTCCCCTCTCCCTGATTCAGCTGAACCCTGCTCTGCTCGTGAGCGTGCAGCTCAGTGTTTGTGAGTGAGAGCTCTGCGCTGCTGCTGAACAGTCACAACGAGACGGTCGCTGCATGAAGTGTGGCACGTTGTTCTCAATAACAATTGAATTGTTTATAATGAAAATAAATCTCCATTCTGCTGATTTGACTCACACCAACTTGTCATCTTCCCCCAAGACCTGACGGAGTACGCGCCACAGACATAGATTCACACATAGTAGATCAGACCCGTGTATTTATTCCAATGACTGGATATTGACAATATCCATTCCAGCTTTTTTGCCCGGATCTTCACTAGTTTTTAAACCAAGTATCAGATCGGTGCATCCCTATTGCTAACACATTGCTATTGCTATGGTCATGCTATTTTGTTCAACAATACGTTCCAACACAATGCACCATTAAAGATTATAAATAAAAGAGAATCTATAACAATTACTTGTACTATGGAGAATAAAATTAGAGCTGCAAAGAATGCCCTGTCACTAATTTAGCTTTTTTAATCTAGTTTTGTTTTTCCCTATCAGGATGTTGATCTCATTTACCAAACAGAAAGGTGTTCCCGACTGGTGGGGCTATGCGCTGGCCTTCCTAATGTTCTTCACAGCCGTCCTCCAGACACTCATCCTCCACCAGCACTTTCAGTACTGTTTTGTGACCGGAATGAATGTGCGCACTGCCATCATTGGGGCCATCTACAGGAAGGTACAACAAAAACAGCATACTTACTCATTTTTGCTGTGTTTGACATTTATACCATTCCATGTCAGTGGTACTCATGATTTGTTGTAATTTCTGTCTTAACCAAGAACTTAATCAAATGTGAGAAAATGTACACTATTGCATGATTAGATAATCAGAATAAAAACAATTTACCTCTTACAAAAACATGCAACAAATGTCAAGCTATATTTATTAGAAGTTATTTAAAATGCACCACTCCACCACTTCAGACACAATCTTGCTAAAAGTTCTGATAATTGCTAGTGGTATGTGCTGTTATTTCTCCTTAGGCACTGGTGATAACAAATGCAGCCAAGCGTTCGTCTACTGTGGGAGAGGTGGTGAACCTCATGTCTGTAGACGCCCAAAGATTCATGGATCTGACCACTTTCCTCAACATGTTGTGGTCTGCTCCTCTTCAGATTATGCTGGCACTCTATTTTCTTTGGCAGGTGCGGACACAACATAATGAATTATGTTTGTTATTTTGTGCATTTTCCTTAACTTGTAGTTGAACGGCTCAATCAATAATCAATTTCTCTGAGTAAAAAGACATATCTGTAGCCATACTTCGTTATTGACATTGCTGTAGACTGGAAACTGGATTGCTCTCTTATTCAGGAGCAAGAATGTGATTGGCCAAAGCTTCCGGAATGGGCTAAACATCCTCATATAATAAAATCCTTGATAATAAAACCTAGATGCTTTCTTAGGGCCTTGTTGTTTTAATCCAATTACAATATGCTGTCAGGCCATTAATCAGTTTTCTTTTGAAGAGAAAAAAAAAAAAAAATCTGTCTACCGAGCTTTCTTGCATCAAGGGTTGCTCTTTCTCTTTTGTTCCAAATTTCATTGTTCACATGCATTACCGGTCCGTTTTGTCATGATTCTTAAAATAGAAAGTGACTTGAAACATGGATTTGGTTAATTGTGTCAGAAGTTATATAAAGTGTTAAAATCTCAATAAAAAATCATCAATCATCCCTAAATAGGTGTTGAATTCTCCTAAGCAATGTAATCACCACTATATTTTACACTATTGGATGGATGCATAGTCATATCTTGTGTCATATGATGTACAAATATTATATATCCAAATTCCATAAAGGCAGATAATGAGGATACAATTTTTGTATTTTGCAGAACCTCGGTCCCTCTGTGCTCGCTGGGGTAGCTGTGATGATCCTGTTAATCCCATTCAATGCTGTCATTGCCATGAAAACCAGAGCCTACCAGGTATTACAGAGACAACATACCCTTAATGTTACCAGTAGCGTATTTATTTTAAAAGATTAAAACCCATTGAATCAAATGCAAGATGTGCTGTGGCCCTTAATTCACCTTCAGTTTCCGTCCTTGTTTGGTCCCAGGTAGAACAGATGCAGCACAAAGACTCTCGTATCAAGCTCATGAATGAGATCCTGAATGGCATTAAAGTGCTCAAGCTGTACGCCTGGGAGAAGTCCTTTAAAGAAAAAGTCCTGGCCATTCGGCAAAAGGAGCTCAACGTGCTCCGAAAGACGGCTTACCTGGGAGCACTGTCCACTTTGGCCTGGACCAGTGCCCCTTTTCTGGTAAATACAATAGTTATGATGCATATTCATGAAGAGTAAAATGGACTAAATATGAGATATGGTCAATCCACGTCTGTTCATTCCATATCCTTTAACCTGCTTGTACAATTTTTCACATTAAAGCTTTAGGAGGTAGTACTTAGGCCTCGAGGGAATCCTGATAACAGTTAGTCAGATTTGACAGCTATAAATGTAGTTTGGCATAAGTCCAAACAATAAAAGTTTCACCAAGGGCCTCTTTGAAACCCAGCCATGAAAGTCTGCTCTGTGTACAAGTGAAAAAGGACATTGGCATTAAGTCATTTTTAACAGAATTAATGAACACTGATTTTACTACTGTTTAAACAAACGTTTAAAATTGTGTTTGAAAAGCTGGTGCCATGTATCTCTAGTTCTTATCATCAACATTTGGACACTCTGCACAGATGTAAAGCTGATTCTCAAACAACTGACGTCATCGCCAGGCAACAAAAGCAGCAGTATTTCCCATGAGATTATATGAGTGTACAGATTTAAATGACTAAATTAGACAGTTTAGAGGCAGCAAAAAAATAACAGGGTCAGGTTTCTACTGATAGACTTCAGTTGTGCTTTAGTATGTTGGCTGCTGTGTTGTTTGTTATGAGCAATAGTGTCAAGAATTCTAAGAAACTATAACCTTCACATATTTTTGCATTGTCTCTGTGATGAGAAGACACAGGTCCAAAACTTTTGTAAGTGCGTTCGCTTGGCCAGCCAGGAGACAGAACCAATGGACACACGTTTGAATCTTTCTGAATGCAATTTGGAAAACAGGGGGCACTAACACACAGAATAAACTGCCTCTGCACTGACACAATTAGAAAAAGCACAACCAATCAGAGAAACAAGGCATCACATAAAACCCGCCAGCATTTTAGATAAATGGTTACAATTGGTCAGACAGGATTTGTAACAAGGGAAATTTTCATCCAGCAAAATATAGTCGGAAGAATCCCATCACCTGTAGCATCTAGCCTTTAGCTGGTGTAGCCTAAATGCATCTATGAATAGGGCACCTAAATATTGAGGAACTTGCTTATGTTCTCTACTCACTCACTGACAGCACACACGTAGTGAGTTAATAGTGAATTTGTGATTTATGTTGGGTTGTTGTTGAGTTTTTCACACGTTTGTCAACTGTATTACATTAAACAGTCCTGTGAAAATTGGCGAGGCTTAATTCTGAAATGACAAACTAATGACAATAAGTTACTACATAGCGAAGCATAACAAGCTCAGTGAAACTGCTATAGCAACATAAAACACATCTTTGCAGTAAAGAGCTTGGTGCAGTAACTGTCGGCATAATATTCAAAGCAAACCTTACAAATTTTACTAACTTTCCTTTATTATCAATAAATTTAGGGATACCAAAACACAGAGGTTGGCTGTAGTAATGTTTAACAAGTAGATCCATACTTTAGTGTAAGGCTTACAGTTGTATGTATTATGAAGAATAGAAAACAGTGCACACATATTATGCAGAGATGCTAAAGTACTAAATATAACATTCAGTGCAGATGTGTCAGTAATATTAGAATCTGCAGTACCTGTATCACAAAAACTGCTGCATTAACACAAACACAAAGCCTTGAATCAAACCAAAAACAGGAAGTGGGAAAACCTGATTATTTAAATGAAACAATATATTTTCTGATTGGAAATGTAATTATTGTGAGTCATATCATCGTTCCAAAGTTCCACAATCTTGTCTTAATATTCTGCAGCCCTAGTGTTTTGATACCACGGTTTAACTGTAGTGTGCCTTCAACCAAAAATAGCAGTCCCATTTGTCTTTGCAGGTTGCTTTGACAACCTTCGCTGTGTTTGTGACTGTGGATGAGAACAACATCCTGGATGCAGAGAAGGCCTTTGTATCCCTCTCTCTTTTTAACATCCTGAGGTTTCCCCTCAATATGCTTCCCCAGGTCATCAGCAGCATGGTGCAGGTGGGAAGTCTTTCTTCTTATTTTTTTTTTTTACGACTCGCCTAGCCCTTGTTGGTTTAGCACTGATCTCTGAGTGGGTGTTTACTTTGTGTCACAGGCCAGCGTTTCACTGAAGCGAATTCAAAATTTCCTGAGTCATGATGAGCTGGATCCCCATTCGGTGGACAAAAAGAATACAGGCACAGGTTCAGTTCTAAAACTTTTATCCTCCTTTTACTGGTATTAAAATTGTTATTTTGCCAGATTTCTCACATTATACGACTATTGTTATATTCCTGAAATATAATTCTTATATAAGTTGTATTTCAGATTGCAATTTCACATTCTTTCTTGAGCCATTAAGCATCTATGGTAGCCCTTTAGGGACATGCTAAAATAGAAAAGATCATGAGTACACAAAAATTGAAACATAATCCATTTATTTATGGCTTTTATAAATGCAAAATGTGTGCATTTAAAACCAAACATGAATGTGCTTCCCCTCCAGCAGTGCTCAGTTTGTCCACTCTAGGCAGTTGTAGGAAGAAACATTTACTAGGTTCAATGGCGTGTCACTCACTGATTTGAGTAAAAAATTGGTATGTATATGTCACTCCTCGATTTAAGTCAGTCCCCAATTTGGGTCGAAACTCCTGATGCACTAACTCAGACCGTACAGCAACACAACTTGGACAAACAGTTTTTATAGCACAGGATGTAACTTTTACACCAAAATATGGAGCCAGATCAATAGAATTAAAGAGAGACTAGTCCCTCTTTGAAAGGCAAAATGTGAAATGTGCACTTGGTTTGACAGATAATCCACTTTGTGGAAGTTGCAGGGCACGCCACCATCTCCAGAGAAGACACATCTAGCCATATTGCTTTTATCAATGCAAATTTGCATTACCAATATTTATGAAATGCTAACATCCCACATGACTTTTGCCATACCGTCTTTTAGTAGATAAAAAATCAGCCTGAAAAATCACATAGTGTTGTTTTTATTATTCAGATTGTTTTAACTTAATAATATTAAATGTGAGCATAATGGCTTTGTAAACACACATTTTTGTCGGTAAAGAAAATGAGCAAATAATTGATTACACACATGTGGCCTTGTAAGTAGCACGTTACAAGGATAAACCTTTTAAAACGGTGCTACATTAGCATAGTTTGATTTTAATCACTGCTAGAACCTACAACAGAGAGAAAACTTAACTATTTCAAGCAATCAAAAGTAAATATAATTGTTAGGCTGTCAGACTAGTATGACTGCAAAAATTGGGAAGTGGAGATTCAATTGTCTATTTTTACAAGATGGCCCGATGCAAGTTAGTTATGAGTAATGTGTTCCAAATAATTCTGGAAAAAGATTACTATCTTCATTCACTTCAGAGCAGAGTCACCTTTCACCCACTACCTCTCCTGAAGGGTGTATTACTCACAGTATAAAAATGTGACGACACAAAAGCACTTCCCTTTTGAAAAGACATTCCTGTGGCTTTCTGTTTCCCAACAGAGTTCGCAGCTACTGTTGTCAATGGCAAATTTTCGTGGGATAAAGTGGACCCTCCTGTACTGCACAAGTATGTCACATCAAACCACAGCTCAAGTATTTGCACCTCTCTTGTGGTGTGAAGAAATGTCAAACGCTGTGTTTGTGTGTTCTTGTTGTAGCATTAACGTGATGGTGCCTCAAGGCTCTCTGCTGGCTGTGGTGGGTCACGTCGGGTGTGGGAAGTCCTCACTCATTTCTGCTCTGCTGGGTGAAATGGAGAAACTGGAAGGGGAGGTTTCTGTTCGGGTAAGATTTGAGGCTCTGCTGGTTATACAGGGTTAGCTCTTTACCATTAATACTTTACTACAAACTATTAAGCACTATTAAACCCTTAATAAATATGTAATTAATGATGAATAATGAATACTTCATTAATAGGTGCTAAGGAATAATTTGTATATAAAACCATATGAGCTTATTATTCAAACCTGAAATATTAATATGAATGTTTATAACTTACTGGTTCCTAACACACTATTCACATTCACATTTTGAGGAAAGCCAAATTTAAAAATGTCAATCTGTTGATTTTTTTCAAGTTAAATACATGCAGCGGACCATTCATATGTCTTCTTTATGTATGTTCTACTTGCATTAATTTTGTCATCAGATCGCACATGAATTTTGCAAAAATTTTAGAGAGTTTTATTTTTGCAGCTTATTAAACAGGAAACAAGTACTTCCTTAAGATCCTCTCAAAGCAGATTAGAAATACAATACAGAAACAAGTAAACATTGGATTGCTGTAAAATAGTTTGTTATAAAACATTACACTAAAAATGAAATGCACATTTTCTTATTTAGTTTATCATGTCACGTTCTTAAAATTAGAAACACAGCTTTAAAGATCTGACATACATATGAATACTTTAACGAATGTACTTGTTAAGTTCTTTGATGAGAAGGCTTAATTCTCAGAGGAAGCAGTCTAACAGATGCCCCTCCTTTACAGGGGTCGGTGGCCTATGTGCCTCAGCAGGCCTGGATTCAGAACGCCACTCTGCGGGACAACATCCTGTTTGGAAAACCTTTCAACGAGCAGAAGTACCGCTGCGTCCTGGAGGCCTGCGCTTTGACCCCTGACCTTGACGTGCTGCCAGGCGGGGATATGACTGAGATAGGCGAGAAGGTAAGGAAATGTTTCTGTATTTGATGGGATGTGTCAGCTTATATCAAAGTAGTATGTAAGTAATCCAATAAAAGCTTTAGTCCTTATTAAAAGTTAGACTTGTGCCTTCTTATTTAGTTGCAAATCAATCCAGTGATATCTCCACCGAAGGGAACATCAAAATATTGCAGGAAACTAAATGCTGGATAATTGCATTCTGTAACTTTTCTGACCCTGCAGGGCATTAATCTGTCAGGTGGTCAGAGACAGAGGGTGAGCCTGGCCCGAGCTTTGTATAGCGACACCGACGTCTACCTGCTGGACGACCCGCTGTCTGCCGTGGACGCTCACGTCTCCAAACACATCTTTGACAACCTCATTGGTCCAGAGGGGGTTCTCAAAGGCAAGGTGAGGACAGTCAAAAGAATGGAAGCTTGTGAGTAAACGTTCATGTAGAAAGAGGCTTTTTATACTGTCTTTGTGTTGATAGTAGCGATAGTAGCTTTCTTTTGCATAATTCATGGTTAAATTAGAACTAGTGTCAAAGTGTCACTGTTTATAGCACAAGCCAAACAAAAAAAAGGAAGTAACATTTTTACTCGAAAGAATAAATGTTTATGGCTGCTTTATGACACCGGTGTATGTGATAAGAACTTGATAAATGAGCCAGCTGGTAAGATTACAGCTCTAAAAGTGTCTCCTGCAATTCTCTTTTGATCTTTGATAATGTCTGTCTTAAGCCCCAGTTACGTTGTGCGGTTTATATAGTGCAATTGGAGATACTGAATGCGTCATACTCTACAATTCAGGAACAGGTAGATTTAGTGAGAGTTAACATGAGTGTAAAAGAAAATTAGAACTATGAAAATCGAAAAGGTTGTGGTTTGGAAAAAAGAGACAGGTGTGTTACAGTGTTGTGTGTTGAAAGGTTGAGCTTTGGGTTACGGTTAGCATATGTTTCTTTAGTTGTCGAAGAACTGTCTATGACTGTTACTAAATTTTTAACACTTGTCAGATGTTTCTTACATCTTTGGATGCCAATTTAATGCCACAACAAGACAGCAATGGCAAAAATCGTCTGAGTAGTAGTAGGGGTGGTTGATACAGTTTCAAAATCCTCACATAATATATCAAGAAAATTTTCAGTAACAGTACAAACCAACAGCCTTATAGCATTTGTTGCACAGCTTTACCTAAATGTACAGACTTTTGTTGACATGTATTTCCTTACTTTCTCTCTTTACCCGTGGTCCGTTTGAAGCAGCGGATGATACTTTAGTTCTAGTTACATTTGTGTTGTGAAATAATAAAGCCTCACTCCAGACAGGAAACACAGAGAGACAGCGTTTCATAGAGTTTAGCTGCTGCTGATACAACTGCTTATGACAACCTCTCTGTCTTTGCTGGCCAAAGGAACTAACGTTTCTTTTTGAAGCCACTAAAGCAGATGTCAGGCTTTATTATATGGCACTGCCTTATTGACAATGGCTTTAACATTTTATTGTGTTTTTTTCTTTTATTGTCTGTCTAGACGCGTATTCTGGTGACCCACGGGATCAGCTTCCTGCCACAGGTGGATAACATCATGGTGATGGTGGAGGGGAGGGTCTCAGAGATGGGTTCATATCAGGAACTGCTCAAACAAAACGGAGCCTTTGCAGAATTCCTCAGAAACTACTCTTTGGATGATATCATAGAGGAGGATGAGGACACTGGTACAGTTATACTTCCTGAAATTTTGTATGACCCAATGCATGAAATAAAGTTTGAAAGGTGATGTGAATTAAACACTTTTTACAGAGGATTTACTAGAAGATGAGGACATGTTCCCTGAAGATGCACTCAGTAACCACACAGACATGGTGGACAATGAACCAGTCATCAATGAAGCCAAGAGAAATTTTATACGGTATTGGATCTGTTTTAGAAGTTTCCATCAATTTAGACAAACACTACAGCACAGTCCTGCTTTGTATTTCTACAGGCAGATCAGCATCATTTCCACTGATGGAGAGAACCCGAGGTCTCGCTCTGTGAGAAGACATGGCTGCAGCCAAAAGAAACACCCAGAGACCCAAGAGAAGAGAAAGCCACATGAACTGGAGAAACTCATCCAGGCAGAGACGGCGGAAACTGGAAAGGTCGCGCCAGCCTTTTCTATTTTCATGCATAAAGTTTTTGCCACCCCGTGTTGAGTATTATTAATATAGCAGCAAATCCAAAGTTAATGACAACTTAAAATACAACTATTAAAATAGATTAACAGTGACAGTATTTTTTTCTAATATATAGTACATCCAATTTAACACATTTTTTAATCCAACACACAATCAGGTGAAAGCTACGGTTTATCTGGAGTATGCCAAGGCAGTAGGTCTGCTGCTGTCCGTCTTCATCTGCTTCCTGTACGGCTGTCAGAGCGCAGCTGCCATCGGGGCCAACATCTGGTTGAGCCAGTGGACCAACGATGCCTCAACCAATCAGACTCATGAGAATGTTCAGATGAGGGTGGGGGTGTACGCAGCACTGGGCATTGCACAAGGTAAGAAACAATTCAATTTATGGTGACTGTAAAAGGGGTTAATATAGGAACTGTGCAGTGATGATTACCTGACAAATCTAATGTAGGATGTTTGCAGAAGGCAAAGATCAGTGTTTGTTACATTCTGTTCTGTTAGATTTGATTGAATAGCCAATTTATTATAGTTGTCAGCACACGCCCAGTTTGGAGAAACAGACAGGAGCAGTGCCACAGAGACCACACCATTTACTGCAACAATTTACTGGGGCCCAGAAATGTTTATTAAAGACTGGACTAGGACAAAATCAAGACTAAACAGGTTTAAACTACAACTAAATGTAGAAATGAACCAGGTCTAAACCAGTACTTTTACCTAACCTAACGGTATTGTGATACAAGTCATCTTTTGCAATACAAATATTGCGATGATGATAATATTACGATAATATTGCAATAATGATAATACTGTGATAACGATAATATTGCAATAATAATAAAGCCTAAAGAAAGCATAAATAAAGTTTTAGAAGACTTGTTAGCTGTTATAAAAATGTGTTTTCACTGGCCCCATTTGCAGCAATATATAACACAAAGTCTTTGTCGGTGTTCCTGTCTGATTCTTCAAACTGGGGGTGTACTGACAACTACCTTCTGTACGAACTCAGTCTAGGCCTAGACCTAGTATAGACCTGCTATTACAAGATACTGAACTCTTACTTTAATATGGCAAATTATAACAAACACTGTTAAATGATATACCTCCTTTTCCCCCAGATCACTGGAATAAACAAATGTGGATTCACACACTTATTTATTACAGGAACTATATGGAGTATTCTTTCTATAACCTTTTTTGATGCAAAAAATATTCTAGTGTTTAGAATCAGTAGTATTCATCAGTTGTTGTATTACAGAGATAATAGAAAGCTCAAAAAGTGCCTTTCTGGGAAACCAATAATATCACTTGCTACAACCAGATATTGTGGTTAGTGTTAAACCTCAAGCCTTTCATTCTTTTGCCACAGAGCATTATATCTTTCAGTGTGGTTACGTGCATGCTGAATTATTGCCTTAGTCTGACTATTTCTGGACTTAAAATGTATGTAAACATCCTAGTCCAACTCAGACTTACACACCTGGTTAATGAGATTCATAGATGAGCTATTGCTGCATGTATACAACCAGCAAACAAGTTAGCTAGAGTTGTGACAGAACAGGTATTCACTGTAGAACTGGGAACACTACAGTGACATTATGTTCAGATTTCTCCTGCATGCAGTGTTGACATTTTGGCGATGTACATACTTGTTTTCTTGATTGTTTTTGATTGTTTATTCAGGACAGATGCTGCCTGTAATTTCCTACTAACTGTCGTCTTCTCCACTTTCACACCCACACACCTTCCCCCCGTCCTGTTCCTCTGGCTCACTCGGTTTCAGGTATCCTGGTCATGATGTCTTCCTTCACACTAGCCATGGGAAACATTGGCGCAGCCCGGAAGCTGCACTTTAACCTGCTCATTAACAAACTGCACACACCCCAGTCTTTCTTTGACACCACACCTATAGGACGCATCATCAACCGCTTCTCCAAGGACATCTACGTGATCGACGAGGCCCTTCCCGCCACAGTGCTCATGTTCCTGGCCACCTTCTTTGTGTCTCTGTCCACTATGATAGTTATTGTTTCCAGCACGCCCATCTTTGCAGTTGTCATAGTGCCCCTGGCTTTCATATACATCTTTGTGCAGGTACAAGCTCCTCAGACAAAAGTTATTTGTGGCTGAAAGGATTTTTTTCTGTGTTGGTGTTTTTTTCTGTAGCATACCATCTGCATGTTTTTTGCAGCCTGCCTTGATGGATGCTTAGCATTGCACTACAGCCGTCGCCTTCTTTTTGCTCTCTCTGCAGCCTCTTTCTCTTTCCTTCCTGAGTCCTCATTATCTGGCACAAAATCACAAAGAGATGACATACACACAGTACTACTGGCCTCAATAATACTGAAAGGGTATTATGAGATAATCTCATCTAAGAATATCATTTTTAGGAACCAAAAGGCTGCTGGCCATTTTTACATGCTCTCTGGCTTCCATCTAGTGGAGAAGCAGTGTTATTACAGTGTTGTAGAGTAGTGTCACTAACCACAGAGTGTTTTATCTGTTTTAGGGAATCCAAAGGTCTGATGTGTTTGCTGTTCTGTACTTTTGATGCATATTTTGTCCAATCCGGGGATAACTAAACATTATGGGAACATTAGAATAATTAAAAAAGATTTGACATTCTCTCTTCTCCCCAGCCAGTCAAACTGGATTTCCTCCGTTAAACTTCATAGAGATCTTAATAGAGGGCCCATGTGATGTATGTATGATGTGTGATGTAGCCACTGTATGTTGTTTCTAGTCCCAGGAGGTCCAGTGTAAACTGTGCAGACCGGTGACAGAGGAAGCTGCTGCTGTGTAGGCCTTCAGTGGCTCATTTAACTCTGGTGTCGTTGTGTTGTCCCCTCCCCTTCTCATAGGTTTGCTGTTGTTGGTTAACTGCCTGTTGTGCCGGGCCTACAGTATGCTTCGGGCGGCCAAAATCACACACCACAACATGCTTCACGGGGTGCTTCGGGCCCCACAGTCCTTCTTCGAGAGTACCCCCACTGGGCGGTTACTGAACCGCTTCAGCAAAGATGTGGATGCTATTGACTCGTACATTCCAGACAATATTGACATATGGATGCGCACTTTCTGGTACACACTGAATGTGCTGCTCATATGCTCTGCCCTCACCCCAATGTTCCTCATAGTCATAGCTCCGTTAACGGTGTTCTATTGGTGGGTTCAGGTAAATAGGAATGAGTCTGCTAACTCATTAATTCTTGCATGAGAGTGCTGCTGAGTGAGTGTGCTCATAGTTTGGTGAATGTTAGAGGTGATGACCACTGTCGTGGTGCTGTAGCTTGTGCAGCGTTGTGCAGTGGTGTAGACCACTGCATCTTGTTGCTCTGTAGTCTGTAGTTAGATGCCGTGGGAATAAGTTCTTTTTCTACCAACATAAAGATCTTCTAACATTTGTTAAAGAATCGCAGATAAAGATGTCAGGCTCATGGTTAACACCTGAGCTGAGCTTTGCTGTTTGGCTAACACAAACCTAACCTTCACTAGAACTAGAGAAAAAGTTTTGTCTGAGACAGAGAGAGTGTGATTTTAATGGTGTATTTAATTATTTGTGCACGTAATAAGGCATTAATTAATGTGATTTTCTGAGAGACTTGTTTGAATAATCTTTAAAAAAAACATTTTAAATGTTGCACTTTTGTGTTATATTGTTACTTGCTGAAGCTAGAGGTTAGAGAGTGGCCTTAAGGTGGCATCGTTGCTTCTGTTATGAGCTTTTAATTTAATTAATTTAAACACTGAAGCTGCTTTTATGTAACCCAAGTGCAAAGCCAGTAAATCTCAAGTAACACAAACATGAGACTGTATTAAGCGATAATTGGGGCTCTAGGGTCTGTGTTTAACTCAATCACAATGTCACTAACAGAAAATTCGCTAACACAGCCAGGTTAAGCCTGTTAAATCCTCTGTCTGTTTGTTGCATCCATCCTGCTGCATGGCTGGATCTTCACTGCATAAAGTCTTTCATGATAATATCACAATGGAACAAAACACTTTAAGCTTTTAACGTCTTTTGATTTTGATAAAACTAGTAATTAGTACCAAAACACCTGCAGCTGACGCTCTGCGTGCCAGATTTACAAAGACATTTGGCTTGGGGCATGTGAAAAACCACACACACATTTGGCAGAAATAATACACAACAAATGATGGCTCCTTTGAATAAGCTGGGTCTGTTAATGCTTAGGGAGTGAAACATTCCTGACTGGCATGTAGACCCGAGGAGCTTATGTAACACTGGCATCAACAATGTAAAATGTGCATTGCCAAATAAAAACACTGCAGGTGTTTTGTTAGTACAGGCCTAGTTTTATGACCGTGTGCATGGAGTATGTGTGTGTGGTAATTGTTCTGAAATATCTCAACATGTGCACTGTTGTTCAGTTGTAATGCTGTGTCTGTTTCTCTTCCCCTCAACGCCTTTAGAGATTTTATGTTGCCACATCTCGGCAGCTAAAGCGTCTGGAGTCTGTCAGCCGCTCACCCATTTACTCCCATTTCTCTGAGACCATCACAGGCTCTAGTGTAATCCGGGCCTATGGCAGACACTCTGCCTTTGTTCAGATGAGTGATATGAAAGTGGATGAGAACCAAAAGAGTTACTTCCCTGGTATAGTGTCTAACAGGTACGTGTCCCATGTCAGCTCACAGCAGCAGCTGTGTCCCAGGAAAGTGCAAACAACACTTAATGTGGAACACATTAGAAAAGAAAAGGGCTGAGAAGTTTTAAATAGTCATTTAGAATTTCACTGTTAGACATGTATTTCATAGACATCATATCACTGTTGGTAGATGATGTAAATCAGTGGTGTCAAACTCAAATTGGTGAGGGGCCGCAATAGTTAAAATGAATCCTTTCAGGGGCCGAAGGAGATAAAATTTTGAATGTGAGATTTCATCTTAATTTGTGAACATGTTTTACTGTGCACGGTAGCGGAGTGGTTAGCGCTCCCCCGCTTCACAGCAAGAAGGTCGTGAGTACGAATCCCCAAACATCGTTGGCCGATTGTAGCCAACATCCAACATCATTGGCTAACTCTGGTCTTTCTGTGAGGAGTCTGCATGTCCTCCCCGTGTCACCGTGGGTTCTCTCCGGGATTCCTCCCACCGTCCAAAGACATGCATGTATAGGAGAATTGGTGACTCTAAAGTGCCCCTAGTGGATGAATGTGAGAGTGAATGGTTGTCTGTCAATGTACGTCTAAGTGTCAGCCCTGCGACAAACTGGCCACTGTCCAGGGTGTACCCCGCCCAAGGCCCAAAGCTGCTGGGATAGGCTCCAGCCACCCACGACCCCACAAGTGGGATAAGCGGTAGAAGATTAAATGAAATGAAATGTTTTACTCAGATTTGAACAAGTTTTAGGTGGATTTGAACAGGATTTAGGCGGACTGGAACAGATGTTAGATGATTTGAAGAGCTTTTAGTTGGATTTGAACAGGTTTAAGTTGGATTTGAACAGGATTTAGATGGATTTTAACAGGTTTTAGTTGGATTTGAAAAGGATTTAGTCCAATTTGAACAAATTTTAGTTGGATTCAACAGGTTGTAGTAGGTAGTGGGAGGTTAATCTTTGTAGCAAAAATCAAAACCATCTAAAACCTGTTCAAATCCACCTCAAGCCTGTTCAGACCTAGCGCCAAAAATGTAAAATACTAAATGTTTTTAAGGGCCACATAAAACATTGCAAAGGGCCGCATTTGGCCCCCGGGCCTTGAGTTTGACATGTGTGCAATTAGCATCCTATTGAAAGTCTTGAGCTATAACAGTAATGGCTGTTCAGATCTTGCATTAACATGTTTTTATTATTTTAGCCCTTTTCACTCATGTTTAAATGCAGTAAAAGCAGGAGTATGTCCACAGGATTAAGGTTTAACAGTGCCCATCACAGTCACTAGATCCTTTAGGATGGTGTATCAGCTGTTAGATGTCATTTGCATTTCCAGCCTGAATGTGTCATCTGATCTGAGAACACATATATATTTAGTATTTTCACTCACTCATGCTGGACTTATGCAAGACAGATATTGCTAAATAGTGATACTCAAGATGACGATTTTAACACTGAAACACAGCTGTTGATGCTTGGCAAAGAAATATGCTTATTTATGATTTACAACAGTCCATACAATACATAGAGGACATTCATTTCACACAGAAGCACAGAGAAAGGACTACAGCCTTTCTCTGTTTTTATAGTTTCTATATATGATATTGTTTCCATCTGCACTGCTGACTGTATTGCCGTTCCTTCCAGGTGGCTTGGAATCCGGATTGAGTTTATTGGTAACTGCATAGTGTTGTTTGCTGCTCTGTTTGCTGTGACTGGAAAGGAAAACCTCAACCCAGGCCTGGTCGGTCTGTCAGTGTCCTATGCTTTGCAGGTACAATGGCAACAGATTTTGATTTTTATCTAACCATGCACCTGTGCCATACAACAACACTTGCTGTAGTCACAAAAAAAACACTCAATATTCCTCTATTAGTGAAAGCGACTTGTGTTGTCTGTGCAGGTGACCATGTCTCTGAACTGGATGGTGCGCATGACTTCAGACCTGGAGAACAACATCGTAGCCGTGGAGCGAGTGAAGGAGTACTCAGAGACTAAGACTGAGGTATGAGCTCGGGTGTTTTCATTCAGAGGTAGACCTGTTGGCTTTGTTTGTGCGACGAGAACAGAATGCTGTTAAAAAAAGGAATTTACCCACATTAAAAACATCCCTGATGCCAAGCCATGCACACAACAACCCAAGAGCTATAAAGCATAACTAGATCTATAAATGAAATAAAAGCTTCTGCCCTCAAGAGCCGGTCTATTGCATAACACATCTATACTGTACACTGTGTACTTCTTGAGCTGGTAGAGCTGTTAGTGGAAGCCTTTGTTTGGACTGTTGACTCTGTCCCACAGGTGAGATAAATGTTTGGCCGCTGTGTGTCCAGCTCCGAGAATGATAAACAAATTAGTGCTGCCGAACGCCAAACAGGTCAATGAGTTCAGAAACTGCTCAGAAATGCTGCGTTTGTCTTCTCAGGCCCCGTGGGAGATTGAGGACAGGAAGCCCGATCCTGGCTGGCCAATCGAGGGAAAAGTGGAGTTCCGCAGCTACAGCGTTAGATACAGAGAGGGCCTGGACCTGGTCCTGAAGAACCTCACGCTAAGTGTCAATGGTGGAGAGAAGGTGAGGGTCTTTAGGGTCGTCTGTTTGTTTCTGTCCCTGTTCTTAACCACTCAACAGAGGGCAACAGAAATGAGAAAGGAGGTTCCTTAGGGAGTTGGGAATGCACCTAAGATGATGATAATGATGCTCATAAAGAAGACAATTTAGAGAGATGTATTGCCCATATCGGTAAAATGCTGTGTTGAATAAAAACCTGTATATAAAGAGTACAGTTTCATTATACAGAGGTTGCCGCAAAAAAAATGTATTGCAGAGAACATGGTGAGAAAGAAAGCACTGAAGTAAAGAACGCAATTTCTCTCTACAGATCGGAATTGTGGGTCGGACCGGAGCCGGAAAGTCCTCCATGACCCTGTGCCTCTTCAGACTGTTGGAAGCAGCAGGAGGAGAAATCACTATTGACGGTGTTAAGATATCAGAGATCGGCCTGCACGACCTGCGCTCCAAACTCACCATCATTCCACAGGTACAACACACATCTTGTACAAATAAACAAATGGAGCCGTTTCCTAATATGTGATTAATTTGTGCACAGTCTGGAGGATGTCCTTAATTATCTTTATATTTACAACACTACTACACCTTCATGTGACAGCAGTAAACATCACCCCTCCTCAGTATACCCACTTAGGAGGTTAGTACTGGATAAATAATTCCGGGTGAAAATTGAGAGTTTATTGTGCTGCAGCAAACATGCAAGTCCTAAAAGTCATGATAAAGTCTGCAGTATTTTGTGCAAGAAAGAAGGAACATACTTAAAACTGTGCAGATGTTATGAAGCCTAAAAGGTCTTAAAAAATCTCTCCAATGACATTATTCAATAGTCAACAGTACATTTTAATGTGCAATTTAAAGACAAAATGTGGATTTGGCTTAAATTGATGGAAGTAAACTGATCCAAAGTATAGAGAGTGTAGAATTATTCATGATAGTTTTTCAAACATTCATTTAACTGTAAAATGAAATAGGCTTAAACTAGAGTAAAACCCTTGTTGGATGCCCTCTTCCTCTTTTAAATCCACAGGAGCCCGTGTTGTTCTCTGGAACGCTGAGAATGAACCTGGACCCTTTTGACAAATACAGCGATGAGGAAGTATGGAAAGCTATAGAACACGCTCACCTCCAAAAGTTTGTCAGCAACCAGCCGGCCCAGCTGCAGATGGAGTGTGCGGAGGGAGGCGAGAACCTAAGGTGAAAAAGTGTAAACATGGCAGCACGTGAACACAGGGCTAGAGCAGAGTATCACTGGTTGTGTTGTTGTCCTCAGTGTGGGTCAGAGGCAGCTGGTGTGTCTGGCCAGAGCTCTGCTGAGGAAGACCAGGATCCTCATCTTGGACGAGGCCACGGCAGCCATTGACCTGGAAACAGACGACCTGATCCAGTCCACCATTAGGACGCAGTTTGAAGACTGCACCGTGTTCACCATCGCACATAGGCTCAACACAATCATGGATTACACAAGGTACATGAGCCGTAGAGGCACACAAGTTTATTAGAACTACTTTGCTTCTGGTTCCAACTCTGGCTAAAATCTCATTGGTCAGGTAGTCGCACTCATTACATTTAACAGTTATTCAAGCTGTGTCTACTGCCAGTGAATGCACCACAGCTCCCGCTCTGAATGGACTCTGTGTCCCTCACTGTCTGCACTGCTCTACTGACTGACTACTGTTCACTGTGAATGATACAGCTCTTATCAACAAGTCACATCCATCAAATCCAGCGATAAATGAGGTCTTTGCTAAACGCTCCGTCTTTATTAAACAGTCATTTTGCCGATATTCTCTTAAATTAAAACATACACAGATCCAGATTATGGCACAAGGAGATGGGTATTGCAGTCGAGTCCGGTCCAGCACAAGGCATACAAGATAATATTACTGAGGTCATGAACTAGTCAGCTAATTGATTTTATTGGACTACGGCTCGAGGCCCTGTTCCAACACAGTGGTGCAGTTGGTAAAAGTTGGAATTTACACTGCTGTTCTGTTAGATAATCCTCACTTTGAAGTTGACTACCTAAGTTGACTACTGCTATTTCTCTTGACCAGTGTGACATCGCCGTCGAAAAATAAGCGTGAGATGAATGTTTTTCCACATTTGAGCTGAATATGTTTTTTGTTCTGTCTACAGAGTGCTGGTGCTGGACAAGGGACAGATAGCAGAGTTCGACACTCCGACAAACCTCTTGTCACAGAAAGGAATCTTCTACGGCATGGCTAAAGACGCAGGACTGGCACAGTAGAGCTGCCAGCGTCGTGGACCAGACTGAGGAGGCACGCGGGTCTCTTTGTATGAATTTTAAATCAATGCTGGAAAGAGGCCTCTGTGTGCACTTTTCGCGGACGTCCTGCACCGCTCGGTTCAATTATGCAAGATCGGGCCGGGATTCCTGACAGACTTGGCTCAGTTGGCATTTCTGGGGACTTGTACTTTTACTGTTAGTCTTATGTTTCAGCAGGGCTATATTGTCCAGTGTGATCAGAGAACTCAAGCCATAACAAGCACCAGTTGAGCCAAGCCTGATCTTTAGTGCCTTCTGCCAGAGGGATGAAGTAAGCCAGTGAATGTAATACTTTTTTAGTCAGCTGTGTGCTGCAAATACAAAAAAAAACAAAAAAAAACACACACACTCACACAAAAGAGCAACTTTTTTATTTTATTTTTTCTACTAAGAAAAATACCGTGCCACTGTACCTTGATCATAAAACAAAAGCATATGTTTTGTGACAAGCCCACTTATTTTTTTACTGTATCATTATTTAAGCTACTTTTAAAAGAAATGTCTTATCTAGGGAAGTTAAATGGTGTGATTCTTTTGTGAACCAAATCTATAAAAACTTGAATTCTGTACCACCAAAATATGAAATATTCTAATGCCTTTAATAAAAAAGGATTAATAAACATTGTGTGTTGTATTGTATATTTTAGATCCTTTATAAACAGTAACACTCTCCTGAAAGGTGTGTCATTTTTAGCCGTTTGATGACAAAACAGCTATGAACAGCTATGGTAGCCCTGCAGGGACATGCTGTTGTCTATGAACAGTGGCACTAAGGCTGATGTTTATGTCACATTATACATTTTGAAGAAATATATATTTTTTAAGCAAGAAAAAGTGCTTAAAAAATTGTGCTTCTACTCCAGCAGGACTCAGTTTGTCCTCTTTGGGCCTCTGTAGGAAGAGGATGTATTAGAACCAAAATGGCTCCTTCAGCTGGTTTCTATAGAGCTTTATATTTCTATTTTCAAACATAATGCAAAGAAATTATTATTATTATTTTTATTTTTTGAAATTTTAGATGCATTCCACTTGAGCATAACACCTCAGACCACTTCTTATAGGATCATATCTTGTGTGTCCAGGAAGCACCCCTCATTTTCAATGAGAATGTAATAGTACCACACAGAGCAAAGCCTTTATAACTTTATAATTTATTTTTTTGTTCCTCTCAAAACGCACCTTATGTTACACATTATACAAAAAATCCAGCAGAGAGCGCTCACACTCTAGTTGTATAATCAAACATAACAGACAGTATACCTGCTCTCCCAAACTGGGTGTGGCAAGTCTGTTGTAATACATATATGAATGATAACTTGTGGATAATATATTGTCCTCTTAACATCAATGACCCTCTAGATTTGACCATATCCAGTAGAACTCTGTAGAAGAGTTGTGGATTGTGAGACGCTGATGTGAAATTTACATGAAAGATACTTTCAAAGTAGAAGTCAAGCTGCTGCGTACGGATGGAAACTCCTCAGTCATACCTGGTCATTTGAGGTTAGCAATGGTAAATGGTTAATGCATTCATAAAGCCCGAGGACACAACGGCAGAATGAACAGAAGGGAGCAGGAATCGAACCGGCAACCTTCCAGTTATTGGACGCTCAGCTCTAAACGAGCCACTGCACCCTGAGGCAGATACACTTGACTCAAAAGCAGCGTTGTTTTAAAGTGCATCACAGTTTTTCATAGCTTGAACAAAAACGTGCTTCATTTACACAGAGAGCTTTTTAATTGGCCATACACAAACACAGCTATGTTAAAGCTAATGTTGGCCCTCTTCAGACCTTGCATTTCTCTCTCTTGACACATGTCCAGCTCCACTCTTCACTCCTAGTGTTTACATGCACCCCCCGGAGTTCATATCACATCAGATGAGTTTCATATGCAAAACGACAACTTCTGATTGGCTAACACAGTGCTTTTCTGAAGCTTATCTTACGTTATTGTTGTGTTATAGCACCCGTAATCAGACTTTTAAAATGCATGAGCAAACATCTTTGTCAAATTGAAATAGCAGTAATTTAGATTCCTCTTAAAAGCCCTCCTTGGTGTTTGTATTTTTGTGAAGTGAGAACGCCAACAACCGCAACTTTTATGGTGAATTTGAACTCAAAGGAATTTGTGCACAAATTACTAGAATTTGTATTTGTACAAATATTTTTTGCACGAAAATAAGGTGTGTCTCTGTAAAAATTTAAGCTGTGCAGAGGCTGTGTTGCAAATAGACAAACTGACTCTCTGTTCTGTTATGTAATAATAATAAAACTTCTAATGTGTGAGGATGTGCCTATAGTCATATTATATTGTATTGTAATGTATTGTAATTTTACTGGAGAATGCAAAGTGGTAGTTCTGGAAACATCAGACGCAGGTTTAAGTAGTGTGTAATTTTGGTGTAAATGGCCTAAAGAGACTATGTTTTGGTTCAAATCTGAAGTCCATGACAGAATTACTTTTTACAGTTATATTTCCATATATGCAAGTCAGCTCATTGGGTAATGCCCATGGTCAAAGTATGACATGGCACGAAGTTTGCCTCTGACTCTGATTCGTCCCACCGTGTACGCTGCAGGCTGTTTATCCCCACAGCAAACAAACAACACACTCCCTGGCCTGTTGGAGGCTCACTGATCATGTTGCTCAATGATGTACTTGTTATTGAATCCACTAAGGCCACCCACCCACTGTTTTATCATTCTGCATTTCCAGCAAGGCTTGGGCTATTTGGGTTTTATTTGATATTTCTTACTTACACAGGGCACACAGGTTTCTAATAATCATTCCTGAGTGAATGCAGGGTCTGAGACTCTCTCCAGATCTTCCAGACTCTTCTCTTAGGATTATGAAGAAGATAAAATGGCACAGCGTTATGTGGCTCTCCCTTTGTAAATTAAAAATCATCACATTAAACATGGATATTATGTGTACCATTATATAGTGACATGACATATCTTTATATCTTTTGCACCAACACAGAAGAAGATGATTTACTCTTCTTCATTCTGACTGACTGCTCATGACCAATGGAGAGAGTAGGAACATAAATAGCATGATCTGTCTGTCAGACTCCAGTTCATCCTTCCTTTACTCGTGAAAAAGACCCCGAGACACTCCTCCACTTGAAGCAGGAAGTCTGGTCACACTGAAGGGCACAAGCCATAGGAATGGGAGTATTAAGACTGCCAAACAACATCCAGAGTCTGAAGGTACTCAGGGCTGATCTTGTCCATCCCCGGTGTCCTGCCACCAAAGAGTTTTTCAGTCAATGACTTCAGCTTAGTCCCCAGCCCCTGCTTTCTCAATGGAAGGCAGTTCAGTGGGATTGAGGAGTACTTCAAAAAAATCCCAGTTGTGGTCAGCAGCTCCCCACCTTATGTATAACAATATTGGCAAAGCACTGCTTCCCCGTCTGAGTTGCCAAACAGTTTTCTGTCCTTTTTCTGGCCTCACTAAACTCCTCACAGTTTGGCTTCCACATTTGCCCCAGTGCACTTGACCTGCTATTATCTGTCAGCTGCCTCAGGAGTCCCACAAACCGACCAGGCTCAAGAGAACTTCTCCATAGCTTGACACCATCCATTACTTCCAATGTTCCGTTAAGACCTGATGTCCCCATCCAGTTGAAGATCTCTCTGACAGTAAACAGTCTGTTGGATACTTTGGCTGAGTCAGTTGAAGGAACCATAGAATCAGAATATGTCATTAGTCCTCAAAAACCAACAGGAATCTTCTACCTAGGGCCCCTGAAGCTTGTGTGGTTACCTAACATATTGTGAAAACCCAGAAAAATCCAGTTAAAGTTAGTGTGAACTCATTCTGACTGTGTCTTGAATCCTTAAATAACCTTTTTCCTGAAGGTGCACTTTCAAAAAGAACAAATGTTTTATTTGTAGCATGTTTGTAGCCTGGGGATGTATCTGTCGTCAGGGGCTTTGGCAGGAGTTTATTAGTGCGCCGGGTGGAACATGTCATTACAACATGAGGGGCTCAGAGGGATGTGTGCTCCCTGAAAATAAAAGCATGCAATCCAACAAAGAGGACGTGTAAGGAAATGTCCAACTCTTACTCAGTGAATGGCGTGGTGTGCGAATATCTTTTACAAAAACTCAAAGAGGCCATGCATTCATTATTGGTCCTAAATTCAGTTCAGTTCCCTGTTACTCAGAGCTGTCTTTGAGTATTGCTGGCTGTATTTCTTTTGCGTGAAGGCTTCCACAGAGGGCAGTTGGTGGAAGGCGGTCTAATGTCAGTCTGTCCTCGGCTGAACTGCACCATGTAGATATTTTCAGTGGAATGAGTTTGAGCGCACCTTCATTCATGTCTGCTGCCTGCACACGCCCACCCCCCAGCACCTGATCTTCACTCACTTTTGGTTAAACATGCTATTGTCCTCATCTCACCCCTTCTGGAGAATGTGCTGGAAGCTGTCTGCTATTTTAAGTCCAACACAGGAAGCCAGTCTCATAAATGCAAAGTAGTGTCAAGTGTTGACTTGTTAGAAAGCCGCCATTAGGACCTTCATGTGGATATGAGCCATACATTTCTGTAAGTGTTGGTGCTGTAAGTCTGTGACAAAGATGAGCTTTGTATGACCCTGAAGTTTAAAGTTTGAAGTCCAGAGCTGGAGCCGTCACATAGCTCTGTCACATGTTGATACAGAAGCAACCAGTGCAGTTAGTAATGGCTTTTAGTGGTTAAAAATGACACAAAAAAATACACGCCCATGCTTCAAATAATAATATATTTTAAACTTCGCCACAGCTTTTTAAATGTTGCTGCTGTTTGTCTTTACTATTTACTATTACATTGTCATAAAAATATAATAGGCAACATAAATGACGATATCAATAGCAAAAAATATATATATATATATATATATATATATATATATATATATATATATATATATATATATATATATATAGGCCCAGCTCTACTCAAAGAAACGTCACAGAACGCCATAAAAATGTTTGGTGATTTGTGTTTTATAAATAATAAAATACAACGATGAATCACTGCTTGGCTGTTATACTTTATACTTGTGAAGGTTAAGCGCCTTGAATGAGTTGTAAACGCCTGCTGAGGGAAGGTGGAGCGCACAAAGGGTTAAGGGGGTTCCGTCGCAGACAGGTGCCCGCCAGAACCAGCCCAGAGCCAGCATCAGCGGCACTCAAAACCCTCCCGAGCATCTCACGAGCGCCTCAGAGGAGTCATGTTGTTCCCCGGTGCGCGTTCATGGAGCAGCATCACTGAAGCGACGCTACGTGGCTCCATCTGCTGCGCCTTTATCCACGTGACCCGGGTTTAGTTTTATCCATCCGTTCACTTACTTTAGTCGGAGTTTACGCCGTGTTTGTGCCGCTGACGCTCACTGCGCCATGAGCCGGAGGCTGGTTCCGCGATGGATCTGGTTCCTCGCGTGCGCGTGCATGTGGATGGAGCTGCTGCTCGGAGTCGTGCCCGCCATCACCTACTCTCACGCGGGCATCTGCCCCAACGACATGAACCCCAACCTGTGGGTGGACGCCATGAGCACGTGCACGCGCGAGTGCCTGACGGACCAGGTAATCTCCGTCTGTCCTCAAACTGCTCACGCACGAGCAGCTTCTTCTGTAAAAATGAAATTATTACTGTAAATGATTCTATTGTTAGTTTCACAACCCCTGCAGCATTATGTAAAATAGTCAACTAGTCAACAAATAAGATTCAAGTTTAAGGTCCTAATTTTTAATTTATATAATCATATTACTTTTCATAAATTGTGCATTAATATTTAAATGAATTTTGCAAAGCCAGGGGTGAACGTTTATTTGACCGATGAATGTCTGTATGATCTGTAGCTCTGAGGGTCACACTTTCACTGCCTGTAGATTGATGTATATGATGTTTATTAAATGCGCTCCTTCTCGTGTCACTCTTCTCCAGGAGTGTGAGCCTCACGAGAAGTGCTGCCAAAATGTTTGTGGGAATCGCAGTTGTGTGGCGGCTCGTTATGTGGATGGAGATAAAGGCCCCATTGGAATGCCCAAAGAGGCCACCTGCGCCAGCTTCATGTGCACGCAGCAGGGGTCCGAGTGTGACATCTGGGACGGCCAGCCCGTCTGCAAGTGTAAGGACCGATGTGAGAGGGAGCCCCACTTCACCTGTGCCTCCGACGGGATGACCTACTACAACAAGTGCTACATGGACGCAGAGGCCTGCTCCAAAGGCATCACTCTGTCAGTGGTCACCTGCCGCTTCCACCTCACCTGGCCTAACACCAGCCCCTCGTTGCCACAGGTGACCACTCTTCGACCCACCACTGCCCCCCTACAGGCCACTCTCCCCCCTCCAACAGAGCCCCAGCCCCCCGCTGTGGTCAGCAGCCCCCTGCCCCAGACGGTCAGTATGGGTGACACGGCCAGCTTCCTGTGTGATGTCATCGGGCGGCCACGGCCCGACATCACGTGGGAGAAGCAGCAGGTGGACGGTGGAGAGAGGGTCCTCATGAAGCCCAACCACGTGAGGGGGAACCTGGTGGTCACCAACATCGGCCAGCTGGTCATCTATAACGCCCAGCCCCAGGACTCAGGGGTCTACACCTGCACGGCCCAAAACCCCTCCGGCTCTGTGCAAGCCCACCACCCCCTCACTGTGCTGCCCCCGGACCCCCTCAAGGGTCTGGAGGCCAACGTGAGCCGCTGCCCACCTGAGGAGTGTGTGAAGCCCCCTGACAGCCCAGAGGATTGCGGCAGTGAGATGGAGAGGGTCAGCTGGTACTATGAGCCCAAGACGAACAACTGCTTCTCATTTACCCACTGCCAGGGCAACACCAATAACCAGCCGCCCAGGAGGGTGTTTGACACGTATGAAGCATGCATGCGCTGCTGTGGCCCCGAGCTGTCAGGCCCCTGTGGACTGCCCAGCCTACAGGGCCCCTGTAAGGCCTATGAGCCCCGCTGGGCCTACAGCAGCACCCTGCACCTGTGTCAGTCTTTCATCTACGGAGGATGTGAGGGCAACGACAACAACTTTGAGTCCAAAGAGGCTTGTGAAGAAATGTGCCCCTACCCCAAAAACCATCACTGCAAGGCCTGCAAGCCTCGGGGGAAGATGGTGACCAGCTTTTGCAGGAGTGACTTTGTGATTCTGGGCCGGATGACGGAGCTAACAGAGGAGAAGGACTCGGGGCACGCCCTTGTCACTGTTGAAGAGATCCTCAAAGATGAGAAGATGGGTCTCCGTTTCTTTGGAAAAGAGCCTCTTGAGGTAACCTTCCTGAACATGGACTGGAACTGCCCCTGCCCCAACATCACAGGGGCTGCTGCAGAGGGCCAGGTCATCATCATGGGGAATGTGAACGACGGCATGGCCGTCCTTCAGCCAGAGAGCTTTGTGGGCGCGTCCAGTCCTCGACGGGTACGGAAGCTCAAAGAAGTCATTTCAAAAAATACATGTGAAATTCTCAAAGCCATCACCAACAGTCCACAGTAGAAGTGTGGAGTCAGAAAATGTCTTTAATATTCCAAACTTTCATTGCAGTAATGTTTTATTTCAGGACTATGTTTATGCTTCACTAAGAGATTTTTCTTTAAAATTCTGTATCTATTGATCAGAAAACCTGCCATTTGATATATTGCCTCTCTATGACAATGGTGTGGTTTGTTGAAATGCCAGCCATAAGAGAACATATAATAATCATATCTTTATGTTCATAAGACCTAGTTCACTGAATGAATCACAGTCTGTGCCAAATGCATGTGCATTCTGAGCACCAATCTACATGTCTGTTCGTCTTTAAATGTTAGCTATTTATGATCATACATATATTATTTTTGTATTGTTGATCTAAATTGTATTTTTTTTATACTTTTGAAATATGTGAAAAATAAAATGTTTACTTAAAAGGCTTACTAATGGTGCTGACATAACAGTTAATCTTTATGTAAACCTTTCAGTGGTTTTAAAAGTTAAAGAACATAGTGAAATAACTTCATCTCCACTCTCGACCACAGAGGGCCCCTGCCCATGCACCTCAAACAAAACCATCAATTCCAAAGAGTCCTGTGGTATTGTAAAAATTTTACTCATTTTGCTTTGCCTTTATAGTCTAGTAGTCTAATTGGGTTGGGAGCCCAGACCATAAACCTTAGATCCACTCAATACAAGAGTTTGTTTCATGGCATGCCAGCAGCAGCTCTGTGTTAGCAGCGGGTTTGGTGGGCTTCGACGAGGGTGTTCTCCTTCCCAGATGAGACTCTGTTTCTCCCATCCACAGCGGCGAGGGAGGCCAGGATCAATCCATGTACGGAGCTGCTTTACTGGCAAAACCCCCAGGGAGGGCAGGCGTACACTTCAGCAGCTGTTGAAGCTTGAGAGAAGAAAAAGATTGGACCTGCTGCACCTTGGAACATTTTTTGAAGCATTAGTGCAAAACAAACACATTTTCTTGCCAGCCCGCAGATAACTGTATTACTTTTCAATATTTTTGCACTTTCACAATCTCTGTGTTGTGGCCATATTGAAATCTAAGTAGGTCAGTCACAGTGAGTCGTCTATTAAAACCGAGACATTGGTAACACTCACACATGTTGAATATTTTCTAATCAAAAGAAACATGCCATAAAACTAAATGCAATGGTTAGCTGTAAAAAAAGGTAAGAACTTTTTTCTTATTCAGTCTATATTAAAACAAAAAGTACAAAAGTGCATTTACTTTACATTTGTCCTGTGTCCTCATGTTCACCAATACCAGTCAGTAGCCGAGTCACTCATTCACTTTTACCACACTTGAAAAAATCTTGTTTTTGGAATTGCATTCAATCATGGTTCACACTTTCAGACCAACAAGTCACACTTAATCAAGTGAAGAAGAGCAAACTGATGAAGGAAAAGAAGTAAACAGATCCTGTAAGATATACAGAGTTTATGACAGTATTTTATAGCTTACCAAATGCAGATGCCTCCTGTGCAGCTGAGTGTTTCTTAATGTGCATTAGCAGTGAAGTTGCTGCATTTTGTTGTCATTTTTAATACATTAATTATATAACACATCTTTATTAGTGACCCTGTAACAATTCCCCGTAAACTGTAAATGACCCACAAACGCCACGTTAGGATATGTTAATGAAGCTATTTCTTTATGCTGCAGTCTCACAAATGTTAATATGTGAATAAATCTTTAATGAAGCAAACACACATAATCCCAACAGATGCAGTAAGGACAGAAGAGAACAATATGATTGGCTTAAACAGACTAGCTAAGGTCAAATGCTATTGTTTACAGTTAGTCAGGTCATGAGGGACAGTTTTGGGAATTTGAAGAAGGGTTCTGTTTGGAGGTGGATATAAAAGATATTCTAATCAGCACATTTAAAACCCTGAACAAAAAACAACCTCAACAAATGAATGTTAAGTACAAATATAATGTATTTTTCATAAGGCTTCTTAGCAACGCACAAGGCAACCACTATTTTAGGAACTTTATTTAAGATCAATAAAAGGAATCTTTGTATCCAATAAAATTTAGGGTGACCATATATTCCAATTTAACCTTGTCATAACGGATATCTACAAAAACACTGAAATGTCCTGATTTTGCCCTCTCTCTGTACCAAATTTTTACCCAATCATAAAACCGAAGCTGCACACAGTACTAGCAACTAAATTCTCTGTAGACTGTCTCTAGGTCACTCACAGAGTTCCCATGGCGTTGGTATATTATCCAATTGAAAACGCTAAACAGTTTTCCATATGTCTACAGCTCAATAATAATTGGTCCATTTTTGCACAAGGCTACTGCTGAGCTATCCCTCTCTAGAGTTCACAGCATGGATGTTTAGACCCTTTTTGAAGTGAAATCATCGAAAGGTGACTTGTGGAAGGAAGTCCCAGACTTTCCCATTTATTTTAACGAGTTAGCAAACTAACACTGCTAAATAAAATGTTCATAGACGAGAACCTGACACAAAGTGACAGTACATAAAATGGATACATACATTTATTATTTAGCACAAGACCTATGACATAAACTAATTTATTAGCTAGTTACTATGGTTACCCCACACCACCGGTACAATTTTACGGATAACTGTGTTGATCTAAAAAATAAAAATCAGCTTAACTGCTAGCTAGCAAACTGATGTTCTCTCTAAGCCTCAGACATTACACACGTCTGACACGCAATAAGGTTCTATAAGATAAAGTCTAATAATACATCCATGGTTTACAGTTTGACAAGTCAAATAGTCACTAAACGCCTGCCTGTTAAAAATCCTTAAATTGGCTACATAAAAAGTGTTATTGCCCATTGGTCAGAACCAATCATGTGAAACATGGTGGTAGATAAAGACTGCAGATGCAAGGGCCATAATGCGCCTGCTGAATGGGCCGCACAACATGTAAATAAACCAGGAAGTCAAAACTTTTTTGGTATGCGGCGCCAAAGAGCAATGTCCATATAAAAATCATGGACAGCCATTACTCATTCAGGATCCCATTCTAACAATGCATCCATAGAAAATAACTAGTAATGCATGAGTCAGTTAACATTGCTTATTCAAAATATAAATATACATTGGAGCTAATGTGAAGGTATTATCATCTTCTTATTGAAAGACAATCTGTAGTTCCAACAAGCAGTTAAAAACCTTAACCGACAGACTTTCTGCAAGAAATACTGAATATTTACTTTTTCCCATAACAAATAATAATTTATGTTTTAAATCGTTTCCAAAATATCAAATTTCAAAATAATATTAGAGACTTTTCAAACGTACCTACATCGGTTAAGGAATAGGCGGCATTTTATGTCTCACACAGTGGAAAAGCTGTATTTCTTTGAAGTGAAATAATTTTTAAAAAGTTAATGCAAATTAATGGAGTCACTTCATGTTACTTGCGTTGTATTGGTTTTGGGCAACATTATTTTCCATTTTGTTATTGTGCTGTCGTCGGATTTGTGGTAAATGCGTCCTGGTTTTGAGGTTTAAAAAATATAGCCAGACTCAGTCATCTTTAAACTTTGCCAATTTATTGCTAAGCAGTTCCTGATGCTTATTAGGCATAGGCTACACTTCCGCAACTGCCCATTTTGCTTACATAAGCTAAGCCAACGCAACACATTTTAAATGGACAAATTAGCCACCAAAAATCACAAATTGTGCATAAACAAGACAGTTTTGGCACATGGCAAACCACATTGTTTACTACTGAAAGATCAAAAATGCTAACACACTATAGCCTTGCTGTATTTTTAACCCTCAAAGTTATTCAAAGTCAGTCTATGATGATAACATGCATTTTACAAAGAAGGTTAGCAGCACTAGAAAGGTGTATGCTAATCTTTGTCTTTGATGAGGAAGCACAGGTCCTAAAAGTTGTGGCCTGTAGTTGACAGAGCAGCTAAATATGACTAAAAAAAATACCCATTTAATAATTTGATGTAAAAAGGTGAGCTATTTTCACCTGTCCTCCGATGGCATATTGTCAGTACACACCATAGCATGGGACAGTGGACCAGGATAGGCATCTGCTTAATTTTGTGAGGCTCGGAAAGTAGCACCTGTAGAATGCATCAGCGAGCCGGGTGGTTTTAGGACCTTTGATTCATGACCTGCATCTGTTATGGCCATATCATTTGGAGCATCTATTGAAACGATAGCGGCCGCTCACACGCATTGACAGGAGACGAGTGGGATCCCATGGCTGTATATCATCGCCGGGCAGTGGGAGCTGAAAGGTTTGAAGCTGGTAGGTGGTAGCTTGCGTAAGGCCAGGAGACGGACAGTTCACATCCACAGTTAAAGATGGAGGATGTGATTGAGATTCACAGTGGCTCCCCTGACACTCAATACTGGCAGACTTTCTTGTGGTGTGCTCCAAAAACAGAGGATTGAATCAGAGGGGTCAAATTCCATTAGGCCATCATTTATTTTCTTGAATTAAGTAATAAAGATTAAATAACCTTTTCAAGTGTCCTTCTGTTTACTGCTTAGAGTTGAGACTTAAAATGACGCTAGACAGATCAAATTTAAGTTTTACTCAAGTGTGTTGGCTGCTGTCTTGTTTACCATAAGTAAATAGAGAAACAATTGCAAAAGAATCGTATGTTTTCTTGGCCTTTGTGTGTCTCTTTACATTATATTCATTTGTTAAGTCTATTTCTGTAACGCATTTTACATCTGTATTGGTTTTGCAGCTTTAGTGATGCTTATGTTTGTCCTGTAAAGCAGTCGTTGATCAGGAAGCATAGGTCCTAAGCATTCAGCAGTTTGTAGCATGTAGCCTTTAGCAGGTGTAGCAGCTAGTAACAGCTAAGTATCGAGCCATTCTGTAATGTTTTCTACCCACTCACTGACATCACACACTTAGTCACATATTTCATATTAATACAAAAATGTAGTGTAGTGTTAGATAGTTAAAATAAGTACAAATCAACTAAATAAATTCAAAACAAAGTCCAAAAGTAAAAGCAGTGTTTACAAGGTATAAAGTACAGTGCAGTTGGTTGTTGGGCTGGACAGATTTAAATGATGAAAATCTAAAATGAGGGTCAACCTTATACATATTTTAGACAACCTCTGCCCTTGGTGTTGGACACAAACAACAAATACCTTCTTTAGTGTCAATTATTGTCTTGGCAGAATTTCTATAACCATTGGTTGGTGTTAAAATTCTGACAGAATTCTGAAAAATGTGTAATTTTTGTGTTGGCGTCATTTGTTTAGCTCATTTATTGTTTTGCATGGTGCATATGGCTTTGTCTTTTTGCTTTTTATTAGTATTACAGTTTGTATTTGTATTATTAGTGTTTAGCTCCATTCCAATGTACTCAACCCTGGGTGAATAATGATGATAATGAAGACATCACTATTTTACCACAGTTACAATATTGTCCCATAAATAACTTCCTAACTGGACATTTAAGTTGTTGGAAGTTCTTGAGTGTTTCAAATGTTAAATATATAGGTCCAATTCACAGCAGTTTATGGTATCCATCTTTAATGGATATAATCATGCATATTTACATAATACAGTAGTACACATATCCTTAAGGCTGCATAGCGCCCTCTGGTGTTGTGTTTCAGTGACTGTATAATATCAATGCTGTAAAATATTTTGAAATATTTCCACAATGTTATGTTGATGTTGATTAACCCAAATTTTGGTTCACATGAGTTGCTTGTGCTGGCTTAGTTTTAAAGCTGCATAAGTGAGGGAAAAAATTAAAACTGTCTTGCACTAATGGTATTTATTAAGGTTTTTGGAGTTTTGTTAGTTGTGTTTTCACTGGCCCCATTAGCAGCAATAGCCTACATAACAGAACATTGTGTCCTTGCTCCTGTCTGCTTCTCCACACTCTCACATTTATAGGTCACATACTAAAAACATCACAACTTGCAACATTTACTTGGGATCCCACAGAATTATGTTGCCCCAAGAGTTAGCTTATGACCTGTAATAAATGTTCAGCTCCACTAGGGAGCAGCATAAGTCCATGTAATCTTAACATGACTGTTTGCAGCTTCACATCACTTCAAGTTTCTCCTCTCAGTGTCATGAGCTACAATACATGCATGTGCTTTTTGATCGTGTAACAAAAAAATGTGACTGCATAATCAAAACAGTCAAAATAAATGATGTTTTCTTCTTAACAGACAACTAATGAGATGTCATTCCAACAATGCGTCCACAGCTGAAGTTGTTTGCAAACAGTAAAAGGGTCTGATAATAATGATAGGACATACTGCAGGGCATCCATCTGCGGGATTACGCTGTTTAAACCTTTCTCTACCCTTCCGCTCCACTGCTGCTTATGTCCTTATGTAATGTACCAGGCAGGACAACATATACTAGAACACACACACACACACACACACACACACACACACACAAACACAGTGCAAAGTCAGCACCTTTTCCTGCTCGGAGCCAAACAGTGAGTGACTGGTGGAAAATGAGGAGAGAAAGTGCTTCCTCTGTTGATTTCTTTTCACATGGCGGGGAGATAAGTGACAGCTGTGCTCATTGCGTGATGGACCGCTCTTGAATATTTCATTTTGTCCTTTGTTTAATGCTGATATGACTGTAATACAAACCAGTGATTACATAATGAGCCAATGTCCACAGAAGAATAGGAATTATTTTGGCAAGGTCAGTGCAGTATATAGGCTATTACTGAAAACTTATACATCACAGCAAATCCAATACATGGTGGTATTTACAGTCTCACAGATAATAGCTATCTTTTCATACTAGTGCTAATATGTCCCAATACAACACTTTTCTCTCTTTTTATTATAATTATTTGTCTTTGACGTCAGGTCTGAAGGGGGTTGGACCCTTTTCTAAAATGACAATGAAATTACCAGGATAAAAGATCAGTTAATTTGGATAGTTTATACCTAAAATATGCCAAAGGAGTCATTTTCACCCCATTCAGAAAACACTGTGGAATTTTGCTGTTTCCAATAGCAACCAGCTGTGTTAGCAACTGCTAGCTAAAGTTCCAAACACAGCTAGGGCCTATTTTAGTAGCATCAGCACACTCTAAGTTGTGTTTATATTTGCAGTATGAATAGTACTACTTGAAGAGGACTTTTCAAAACTTGGATGCATTGCCGATAATTACTCAGTATCAATAAGATAACATGTAACATGAGAGGCTGAGGTACATCCAGCTTTTTAAACATAGACCTGCGCCAGAAACACCTGTCACTAATAAATGTTACCTTTGTTTTTGAGAGGGTGGATTTAGCATGTCCTCCCTTGTTTAATACAAGAACAAGACATGCTTCATTGGAAAAAGCATTGTTTTTCCTTTTGATTCTCGTTTTCCTGAGTATGGATTATCTATCATCCAATCAACAGCCTGAGTGGTTTAGCTCCACCTTTTTCTGAAAGTGGATTAAAGGCCACGAGGTTACCAGAGTAGTACGCTTTTTTAGGACGCTTCAGACCACTTTTGAAATGTACCTGTACTGACGGCTCTCTGCACACACAAGTCAGTCAGTTGAAAATGTACTGAGGCCTGCTTAACTTCCCTAAAAGAGTCTGAAATCAGTATTTGTCTTTGTCCTAACCAATCCTCATTACATTAGGGATAGATTTATCCATCGTATAAGTAAAAACTCACTCTGCGTGGGCCTAGCTGACATAAATAGATGTCTTCGAGTGTTTGTGTTCTTCGGTTGGGGGCTGTGACGGGCCATGATGCGGCAAGTGTCAGCCCGCTATAGTGCGTTATTTTTAGAAGAGCCCACTGGGAGGTCAGGAATAGAGCGGCCCTGGAGTGGAGAGGGCTGACACTGTCTCCTCTGTGCGCCGCAGACAGCCAGCGCTCGAGTAGCCGGCATGTGTCTGTCCTAATCACTCAGAGCAGCTCCCACAGTCAGCCACCATGACCCGAATCCATCCTCTCTCCTTCCTTATGCAATCGCTTCATCAGAGAGAGCCAGGCTGCTGGTCTAAATCTCCAGTGCCCCGCTTCCCTTGCATGTATTATGCAACGTACTTTAGAAAGTTTAATCAGGCAGAGCAGCAGAGCACAATGCCACGGCGCGGCCACACATATCGATACATGATCTATAAGGCAGTAGTACGGCCATCGTGTTTCTCGCACGTCTTTATCAGCTGACACACAGTGGATTCAACTTCAAAGATGGCAGCAGCCTGTTTTTAGCTTCTAATTAGCACCTTAGCGGATAAACACTACTCCACAAACCAGCTATTTTGGGAACAGATCCACCTTCGGCTAAATCTGTGACATCATTTCTGATGTAAGTCGGAGATGCTAATTACATAAATAGGTGGTTTTAGATTCTTTTCATATTATATGACTGTTAAGTACCACTATGCAAATTAGAAAACAACATTGCAATTGCTGATGAAATAGAAAAGCTTTTTCTATTTCTGTCTGGGGACCTTAAAGTTGTGGTTCCACATAAGCTTGCTCCAGAGCCGGACAGTGACACAGAGTAACATATGAAAACAACATAAAGACCAGTCTTTAGAGCGAATGTTGTTTTTAGACTGGTGAAGAACTTAAAAAGCAAAAGCTAACTTCCGTAGTAACAGGATTGTCTT
Organism: Rhyacichthys aspro; assembly: GCA_036850595.1. Lineage (NCBI taxonomy): Eukaryota > Metazoa > Chordata > Actinopteri > Gobiiformes > Rhyacichthyidae > Rhyacichthys > Rhyacichthys aspro. The sequence continues at coordinate 16,596,981 of CM072166.1, read as the reverse complement.
TTTCTTCCTCAGTGTGAAACCTGCAGTCACAAGTAGCTGCAAATCAAACCACACAGATAACTGCCAATTAAAGAATTTAATTTTGATAAAATGTATTGCATCCTTTGGTCCAGTCTTAACATTTGATTTATTTCCTTCAGAGTACATTATGCAAATCTACCGTTGAACACATTAGTCAAATCTATGTTTTCAATATTGTACACATTACATGCACACATACACATCTCATAAAAATAACACTACGTTTGACTCAGGGTTGCCAGGTTTTTGCAACAAAACTGGCCCAATGGCCGATCAAACTAGCCCAATAATACCAGAACTCAAAATATGCCACTCTCATACGTAAAATATACATTTAATATCACTGTATGCATAATACACAGTTTCTTAGCTTTTTTTTTTTTTTTTTTTTTTTAAATCACTGCATATTAGAAATCTTCATAAATAAAATCATCTTATCCTTTATTTATTTATTTCATTTTAAATTGAAAATATTTATATTTTTTTAATAAAATATAATATTTTTTAAATTATTTAGCAACAATCCTGGACATGTGATGGAGGCCAGCTAGTTACACACACAGTTTCTCCTCTAGTGCCCCTACACATTGGAAAAGTGTGCTTAATCTTTTTCATTATTGGTAGAATATAAATTTGGTAAAATATAATAATAATATAATAACATTTGGTAAGTAAAATATTTCAGCACAACCATTTCAGCTAAATATAACAAATGCAATATGTCAAACCTTTAACCCAGTTCTGCAGGAAAACTATGGATTTGGCAACACTGGTTTGATCTGATCTGGTAGCCAGGCCTGCAATCCTATTTCTTTTTCTTTTCCATACAAAGGTAATAGTCTGGTCCCTGTTTTTGTTACATTTCCAGGAGGCAGAGCAAATGGCTGCAGTTGAAACTACCTCTGAATGCAATTGGACAGATACAGAAACAATCAGAATTCAGTGGGTCGTACCATCATACCCAGAATAAACTGCCTCTGGGCTGACACAATTTGAAAAATGTACAATCAATCACAGAAACGAAGCATGCCATAAAGCCCATCCCATTTTAGATAAACAGTTATAATTGGTCTGACAAGATTTCTACCAATGAAAATTTGTGTTAATCGACCACAGCTCCACGGAAGGACCCATTTACAACATGTTGTAGGGTAACAAGAATTGTTCACATGCACTGATGTTTGACTCACAAAAACTTGTTGCCGCTGACATCACTTATATTCCTTTAAAAGTAAAGGCACATTACAATTTATATAAATATCATCATTTAATGTTGCAGTGTTTAAATGGTGCTTGTCAAATTGGATGAAAAACTGTCAAAAGAATAAAAGATCATCCTCTTTTATCAGTGTGCTTCTTCTAATTGGAAAAATGAAGTATGAGACATTTTCTATTTGATCAGAACACAATTAGGAGTGTTTCTGCGGTCTCTGTAGTGGTGTGTGTTGGCGGAGAACTTCATTAATTCCGGCCTGGTGTAGCTCTGAGTCCTCCTCTCACTTGGCTCCATTGTTTGCAGCCTCAGAATAATTTGGTGGAGTTAGAGCAGAGTAAAGCTCTTAAACCCAGATTTCCCTCGCTCATCCCGGCCTTCCCTGATTCCCCCGTTCATCTCCTCATTAACTCCTCTCAGCATCAGTGTGGTGCCGTCCCAGATGGACACTCCACCCCGTTCTAACAAGTCTACCGCCAGCTTCCACAGCAAAGTGTTTAATCTTGTATGATCCATGTACTGTTTGTGGACAACATGAGCAGTGGGCAACATAACACTGTCAACAGATCAAAGAAAGTTAGCCTCCAAAAGTCACAAAATTTGCATTCATTCAGCCTAATGTATCTCTTGGGAGACCCGGGTTCAATTCTGGCTTGGGTCTCAACCTGTTTCCTCTCTGTTGTGTACTGCCCAAACCTGCTACAACTGTATAATCTTCATTATTTTATCTTTTAACGGTTAGCTAGATGACCATGTAAACCAACATATGCTAGCGTCCATGAACACCACTCAAGATGATGCTATCTGTTGTTGACCAGACTGGAATCATAACCCATGACGCTTTTGTAATCTCTGATTGTGGTAATATAATACCAATGCAAATGATAATAAAAATCGAACCGTCTGGCAGGGGTTTTAAACTTTTTTGCTTAACTTTAATCAGTAAAATAAATTTTTGCTCATGTAACGGTCTACAAAGTACAAAAAAACCCCAAAAAACATTCATTTGTAATCACTCTAATCTAATTTTCCCTAAACAAATGTTTTTGTTGCATAAAACCTAAAAAGTAGGCTATGCCCTATTATTGTCCCGTGGGAGCATTTTTGGCAGCAAGACCAAGACTCCCTACTCTCATGGGAACAATATCCCGATAGAGAAGAGTTTTTACTATTTTGGAACAAACAGAAGGACAAGTAGACTTATCTCCAGACAGGTTGTAGTCACTGAGCCAAAACAGGGCTGTAAAGACCGCTTAGCACGAGACATGTTGCCAAAATAAAAAAGAGGATCGTGAGGATTACCACTTTAAATTCTCAGTGCACATGTTTGGGCCAGTGCGCATTGGAAGGGTACTGTTTTGTCTTTAGGCCACTGGCGCCGGCCTGCAGGCTTGGCATTGGCCTTGCCGCTCACCTCGCATGACCAAAAACTCACATAAGTATGGCCACTATTAAAACTGGGATGGGACAGGAAGTCAAGAGCAGACAGTACAGTGTTGGGGGCATATTGAGGTCACTGGGGTGTATCACGTTATAGTGAGAATAGTGGGGACATGACAGGCGGGTACATAGCTGCAAACAGACTCCTGGGGTTGGACCCGGACCAGGAAAACAGTGGCTGGTACATCTTGTTCTCTGCCACTGCCTTCTTTATAACACACACAAACAAGAGTGAGCCGACCAACACTTCCAGGCTAAATTTGGGAACATACTGATACAAATAACGACCTAAAAATGGGAAACACTCTGATAAGTTTGAATTAGTGTAGAGTAAATGAGAGAATGTAGGTTTTTCGTGGACCTATTTTGAGAACTGAATGGTATACAACAAACTGTTTCAAAATTACACTGGTGTACACTGGTACTGCAGCAAAAACAACATTTACAAGTCAAAAATTGTTTTGAGTAAGTGGTATTTTATTTTAAGATTTTAATTCGGATTTACCGCTGCTCACACTTGAAACTGTGCACACACATTCAGAACTACTTCTTCACTCAAAGGTTTACGTTTCCTCTCTTGCAAAACATGTACTCTTTACTGACTGCATGAGAGAACAAGATTAATCCCCAGTTTTTAAGATATATTAAGATACATAGTTTGTTGTACAGCTGTGCCAGTAATTTTCCTGTTTCTTGTCTCCCCATCTTCCATATTTACTTAGACTTGGCCCGCCCCTGTCCCTCTGAGCACTCAGACCTACAGCAGGAGTCAGCACAGCACTTCCTCACCTCATCTGTTTGCTCTGTATTTCCCTCAGTTTAAATAGGACACATGCAGCCACAAGGTACCTGTTTACAGCACCTAAAGCAGGCTGCTTGTGCTAAACCGGAAGCGTTCCTTGTAGCTAAACACCGTTAGACTCACTTGTGCAGAAGCACCACTTTGGTCTATTTTACAGTTGCCCCTTCCTTATTTCTTATTTTTTTGCATGTTTCAGATCATCAAACAAATGTAAATATTAGACAAAGATTACTCAGGTAAACACAATATGCAGTTTTTAAGTGATGATTTTATTTATTAAGGGAAAAAAGCCATTTAAACTTACCTAGCCCTATGTAAAATCTTAAATTAACTGTATTTAATCACATTTTTTTCGGAAGCTGAGTTCAATTTCACTAGACACACCCAGGCCTGAGAATCAAGAAATCACTTAAATAGAACCTATCTGACAAAGTAATGTATGCCAAAAGATCTGAAAAAGCAACACATCATGTCACGATCCAAAGAAATTCAGGAACAAATGAGAAACAAAGTAATTGACATCTATCATTTGGAAAGGTTTAAAGAGGCATTTCTCAAGCTTTGGGACTCCATCCAACCATGGTGAGAGCCATTATCCAAAAGTGGATGAAATGGTGAACCTTCCCAGGAGTGGCTGGCCTACCAAAATTACCCCAAGAGCGCAGCGACGACTCATCCAAGAGGTCACAAAAGAGCCCACTTGTATCTGATTGAGATGCTGTGGCATGACCTTAAAAAGGCAATTCATGCTCGAAAACCCTTGATTGTGGCTGAATTAAAACAAATCTGCAAAGAAGAGTGGGCTGAAAATTCTTCCACAGTGATGTGAAAGACTCATTGCCAGTTATTGCAAACATTTGATTGCAGTTATTGCTACTACTGTTGCACTCAAGCATGTTGGCTGATGTATTGTTTACCAAAAGGAGATGGAGCAAAAATGCTACCAATTTATAGCTTCAGTTATTTTTCCAGTGGCCTTGTTGCATATTACTTTATAGTTGTTCTCTGCCGCTCTCGTCACATAGTCAGTCAAATGCTCTTAGCCAAAATCATCTTTTTTCCAGAATGTCCATACATCCCTATTTTATACCAAACATAACCTGAACAAAGCAACTGACTTCTGTAAAAGGCAAATAAAAGAAGCCTCCACTCCGTTAAATTTGGCTGGACACAGACGACCCTGAGCAGCAGCTGATGAAACTTAAATGAGTGTCTGCTAACACACGCCGCTCCGTCAGACGCCCACGGTGACACAGCACATCACATCAGTTCGAGCGGGGAAGCCTCAGCAGCAACAGTTGCATGTGGAGCGACCGAGGAGGGGCATTGTGCCTCTGCCGTCAGCCGCGCTGCAGGACGCCGCTCCATGAATACTGATGGAGTGGAGCTAAAACCACATCAGATGAGTCATCGCCTTTTCATGTTTCTCATCTTGTCTCCTCCAGGCCTGAGCTACGTCTCCGGAAAAGCTGCCAGCGTCACTCTTTAGAGGGGTGGGAACTGATGAAGCTGGGTGCAAAGTGTGTAATGTGAATATATGAATTGATAAAAGAACATTCATCGGTAGATTTTTCTTTACCTCTAAGAGTAAATGTATGTTATTTGCTGCCATCCGATGTTTAATGTGCCGGTGAACCTTTAGCCTTGTTTTGAGTCAGTTTCTTTTGTTGGAAGGCATATGAAGCATCCAAATAAGAGTACATATAACCCCAACATGGTTCCAGACATGAGATGCAGATACCAAAAGGTGGAGCTCTACCCTGCAGTCTGATAATTTGTGGATAGAAATTGTTATTTAGGCAAAAAATGAGAAGGAATGTTACTTGTCTTGTTCTAGTAATGAATAGTCACATTCTAAGCAGAAAAGATAACAGTGTTGCACAATACAAAACATGACACGCAGGCAGAACTTGGCATTTCAAAGGAAGTCCTAAAAATGTAAATGAAGTTCAGAAAGATATGAATAAACCAGAGACAATCTTCTTCTACTGCTTTTGTCAGCTATACATCCAGCCTTTTGTACCTCTATAAAGGAGTATTTATTCTCTTTATTCTCATAAATGTCAATGCGTGCGTCTACTATTTAACATTCGCTTCAAATTGGATTCATGTATCATACAGAAAGTAGCCCGGCCAGCCAGATAGCTTTCTCAATGAATTACATACAGAGAAAGTCAGTCTGAGGCAGGATTTTGTTAACAATAATAAAACAGTGCACAGGTTTAGGTAGCTTACCATGATCCAAGATAAGCACTGAACTCAATATTACACCCTGTGTCCGGTGGCTTTCCTTATGTCACATCCGTGCTTTCTCTGATTGGTTTCCTCAGCCAGTGTTAGTTCTGCCCATGGTCCCACCCTGAAATCCTGTTCAAACTCCGCACTACCAGACTGAATTCTCTGTATGCAATATAATGAGAAAGCTGTCTGGTTGGCCAGGCTGTACAGAAAGACAATTTGTATGGCACTTGTATAACGCCACTATTTTTCAAGCAGATATGGTTCTCCTGCACACAACATAGTGGAAAGGCAAACCTCTTCACGTGTCACCCAACCCAAACTGTTGCCTACCAACCGATGTGCACATTATCACGCTGTGGAAACCAGTCTTGTGTTATTTCCGGTCAATCTTTGTTTGAGGAGACTGCCTAAAGTTTTTTTTTTTTCTTACTTTTAATCATTCTTCATTTCATGTTACAATATGACTTCGAAAGAAAACCTGGATGCATCATAATGTTTATTTTTAATTCAAATGCATTTTAATACATCTGTTTTATCAATTCATTTTTTGTTACTTCACCCCACACAATCTATCTTGTTTCCCTTTTTGTGTCAACCTAACCCCAGGCATAACTTCCATCACTCCGACTCTCCGCTACGTTTGTTCCAGATGCTCTCCAGCTGATGCCAGCGTGACATTCAGAACATTATGTACTTGTGTGTCACTGCGTGTTTGGATAAACTATAACACCAGAGTACAGTGCAGTCTGCCCCAATTTTACCAAGTCAGTTCACCCAATTTACATAATTCGATTTGTTGGTTAAAGTGGTAGTTGGGATTGATTTATGAGTGCACGTTAAAAATCGCTAAACTATAAAGGCAAAAAATGGCACAAAAAAAGAAAAGAAAAACTTGTGTCCTACTGATGGACACGAGTTGATGGATTGATTGAGTTCTACTCAAGTATGTTGCTACTGTGTTGTTTAGGAGATGGAAAAATGCTAAGTAGCAGTAGCTTTCACATATTTTTCAATGGCCTTTAAGCTGTAAGAGTGTGTTTCTTTATCTGATATGGCATTAACATTACATTGACATATAATATTATTAATATAATAATATAATATAACTGACCTTAAATGTCTAGCTCTGAGTTCAGTGTCAGTCTGATGTGATCCTGTAGCAGCAGACATAACCAGTGCTGGGATTGACACTTTCTCTGTTTTACCAGTAGCTATTATTTCCACGTTGACAAGTGGTATTGGTACAATGGGAGCACACCAAAGCTAGTATGTTCAGAACATTCTCGTTTATTAAAATCCTTGATAATAAAGATCTTGTTTATTTGTCAGAGATGAATCCTGTTACAATATGCTATTAGACGATTAAACATTTAATTTTTTCTCAAATACAAGAAAAAACAATGGGAAATTCCTTAAATGTATTTGTATGCTAATCTCAGTTAAAAAGTATGAATGAGATAGCACTCAGTTAGCCTTTAGCTGGCTAGCCTAATGGTTGTATATGTATATGGCGCAGCTGAATTAATGTCCTCTGCCCACTCAGTTCCTTTTCGCTGAAATCATCTTGTTCATTTAGAAACTGCCATCCAAATGGATTATGGTCTGCTTGACTTCTGGTCATGTTGTCGTTGTGCAAACAGTAAATGGACTAAGTCTACTTTTCCACTTTTTCAAAAGTAAACAGTGACGCAAGATCTCATATGTGTACCCCACAGTGTTTTATTCATTCATAGTATCTCTTCAGAAAGCACTTCTCTGGCATTTTCACAGCTGTCATCAGTTGATCAATGTTTCATGGTGCCTTTTTGCTCTTATTCACTGCTCACACTTTTCTGCGCTCCTAACATGTGACTGTTAGATAGTCACACCGGTCTTACCTGTCCTAGCCTGTTTACACTTAATCATGGGAAGACTCCAGACTTTTTGTTTGCACAGTTTGAGTTGCAGTCAGAGTTATAACACATAAAGCAAATATCGACAGACTGACAGCATGTGTGTGCTGTCAGTGACTGGGTAGTGAATATTAGTGAGTGGAGGACACATGGCGAGCCCAGAGTTATACACTGATTGCTTTTCGGACCTGTGCCTCCTCATCAAAGATGGTTAAATTGAGATCAGCCTGAAAAGCTTAGCACACGCATCGTTTTCACGCTTGAAAGTCTGCACAGGTCTTTACCAATATCTCTACTCAACAGACTGTGGTTAAACTGAATAAATCAAGTGGCTTTAAAATGTCTTATTATTAAAACAGAATCTCAAGAAATAGCATAAATATAAATCATAAATCATTCATTACACTCATTAAATGATCGGCTGCACAGAATTCATGTACTGTGGGGTAGTTGTTAAAATAGCGTCACACAAAAACAACATAGTCAGTATGTTTTCCCCATTTCCTTCCAAAATTTGCTATTCCTCAGGGTCTATACTCGACCTTCCAATAGACTTATATGGTAACATTGGTCATTTTAGCAGCAGATGTAACCAGTGCTGGAATAGACACTTTCACTTTCAGTATTTTTGAAGTTTACAGCTGCAAATATCAGTAAATTTTATTCAGTGTACTGGTTTCTGTCATAAATAACAATAAATAAATAGATAAATTTGATTTGAGAGACCGACTCCTCAGATGTGGTTATGTTCTGGAGATCTGTGTTTTGTCCCCAGTCACAACAGCGTGACAAATCAGTGACCACACACACATAAACACGTGTCCACATTTGGTGTGGATGAGTCACTTGCCTTTCTTTCCCTCGCTCCTGGTCTGTATTTGGACTTTCTTTAGGCTGGAGTCGAACAGTGGCAAAGGAAACAGCAGAGCAACAGTGTGCATCTTGGAGGGTGATGATGACAGTCGAACTCATTTCCTGTCATTGTGTAACACTTTTGACGTCAGTGTGTTCACGTTGCATTTACGGTAAAAAGTCTGAACCCTGGAACTTCTTGTGTATACCTCAAAATGTTGGTCCTGCGAATAAGTGTGAATCGTCCAGGGTGTACTCCGCTGACCAAAGCAGCAACCCTTAGGCTCCAACTCCCCCAGACTTCTAAAAATCTGTAGAAAGAATGAATTACAGGTCAGGTCTATTTGTCATCTTTAAAAAATGGCAAGAATTTACAAATAAAATCTCAATTTAAACACAAAATGACATAACAGAATATAAAAAATGATGGTAGTTTATGATAGCCAGTCTTCTAATGCTCGATGTTTGTCATTGTGAACTCTATTACACTGTTTCCGCAAGTGGGCTTCAAACGTAACGGCAATTTAGCCCGATAAAAGTAAATCCTGCCATTTTTCTGCCTGCTCGTCAGCTGTCGCCCCGTGAAACGACGGAGGACAGGTTTACAGAGTCTTTTATACTGTTGCATTTCAAAAGCACTTTCTGCACCATGAACGACAGCACCAGCATTTACTTCCCTTTCCCGCTGCGGCCCACGTCCCTTACACTCATTATTTCTTCTTCGCTACAACATAATTAGGTGGCTGTTTTCTAAATCAGCACGCTCACTTCTCTCTATTGTGACCAAAATACACTAATGTCGCTACGGCTGATGTGCCTCGCAGTGCGGCGGCTGTGTGAGGGCTCCGAGGGGCAGCAGGAGGGATATATGTATAGTTCTTATAAAACAGTTTTGTTTTTCTGCTCTAAACCTGTTGACCTAGAGGCGCTTACTGTATCAACACTGCTTTGTGACTTTTACTGCACTCTGATTGCATTAGCGCTGCACTTTGACTCTAAGGATAATGCCGACGCAGGGGAGATAAAGTTACACTGCAGCACAGAGGGATTCACAGTGTTTTAGATGAATAAGATGTTCAAAGCCAAGAAAATTGTTGAAATCATTCTATGATCTATTGCATACAAACTTAAAAACATGCACCAGTCTGTTCTGCATGGCTGAGTTTCCTTTTCCTCAAATCCCCCTGCACTATGTTGCTGTGCGTAATGACGCTAAATGACTTTTGTACGACTCGGAGACCAACGGGAGGCTCCTGTAGCAAATGTTTCTTTCCCACAGTCAGATAAATGGCAACAGTGAGAAAAGAACATTGCACATTACATTGTTTTCATGAGCCGTTTGAGACAGGAATGATACTCTTCCTGAAGGCACATCCATTAGAAAAACAGAGTGAGTCCTTTAGGAGTCGATGAGCATCAGGCAGATGTTATTGTTTTTTTCTGACTCACGTTTGCAGTTTAGGCACTTTGTCAGTGTAGACATAATGCACTTAGTGATGTATTTGTGCAATATATATCAGCAGACAGATGGGCTCGAAGATAGAAAGACTGGATACAGAATGTTAGTGTGTATCACTGCAAAGATTAAAGATCCACTTGATTTTCTTCATGCAGCCCTTGTCTCAGACTCCACAAAATACTAATACATTACACCAAACTGAAGTTTAGAGATTACCATTAACTTTCCGTTAGCTTGGCTGCAACTTCAGCATCAGTACAGCAAATTATCTCCATCCTTTTACTTTGCCTTCCTTTTCTCTGTTGATTTTTTTCTTTTTTGAGCTGTTTCACTGTGTTAAAAGACATATTCAGCCCTGAAAATACACTTTATCAGCAGCTGTTAAACTTTCTGGAACGTCATATGACAAGCCAGTTTCGACCAATGGGAGTGCCAACAGAAAGCCTCTTTTTGTTTGTTTGTTTTTCACAAATGATTGCTTTTACAATGTACTATTTGTGGTTTTGATTATTTTCCCTAAGTAGAAATAAAAACACCAGGTACAGTCTGTTTAATTGTAACATTAGCCAAACCAAAATTGAATCTAGAATCATATTTAATTGATAAATATTGGACCAGTGCAAATGTCACCACTGTCCATCTGTAGATTATTGTTTGTTGAAGGCCAGTCAAATGTCACATTATAACGTACATAACTCATTAACCCTCATTCTTTCTGCTTTCCAAACCTATGCCTAATTATCCATAACTAAGATTTTTCTTACCGATTAAGTTAGCCAAACTGCTAAACAAGCTAACTTTTCAGCAAGCTTCAAATCCAACATTTAAAGCATGAAAGTGACTGAATCAACAATGTGCACAAGTTTACAACAGAACATCTTTATTTATTGCATTTGTTTCTGATCACACTTGTGTTTTTGACAAGGTGGTGCAATGTCTGTTTAGGTTCCCATTTCAAAGTTTAACTGGTGTAATTAAGCAGAAAAGAGACATCGGTTGCATCTTGTAAGTGCACACAAACGCATCAAACATTAAGTGATCTTCTGACAATAAAATATTCAATAGTTTCTTCTCATCAAAGTGGCTAAAAAGGTGTATCAAAATCTGTTGAAGGTTAGCACTCTTGAGCTCATAAAAAACTAAACAAAACAAAAAAACATAACAGTAAATAGATAAACATAAATGCATCTGTTCACATTAAGAAATGACAGATTTTTTCATACACCTCTTTATTCACTTTGTCCATAAGAAGAAACCATTGAAGATTTTACTGTCAGAAGATCACTCAGATGTGCTAGCCTTCCTAGCTAATTTTGTGGTTACAACACTTTCTGCAACCTCTTCATTTTTAATCAGTGACTAAAAAGATGATACATATCTGTTTCATATTTTAGTTTATTGTGTTCCTCTAGCTTAACCTTCATCGAGGAAAAAATTCTCTTGTCACTGTGAATTGGGTTGGGCATCCCTTTCCCTTCACAGGAAATTTCACTAAGAAATCCTTTGGGACTCATTTTAATTGTTTTATCTAAACTTTGGCAGTCTTTATTGGGTCCTCATTCTCTGAGCAGATGCATCTAGAAACAGTTTATTCTGAGTCTATTTATACTGCCACAAATCCACAGAAAACAGAATAGAAAAGAATTCAGGTGACAGGCCGAGCTACTTCACTCGCACCAACGCACCTAGCATTTAGTGGTATTCACTGAGATATATTTACTTTGGATTGGACAGGGTATCAAGTTTAGTGGCTGCCAAAGTACTGTTGTTTTGTAGTGTTTATGTGAGAGCTGGTAAGGCAAAAAATATAGAATTAAAGGCGCAGGTTTAGATGGTGACGTCTTATTCACACGTGCCACTGTCATTACACGTGAAATAAACACTAGAGGTTTACCCGGACGAGCATGGGATGGTTACAGCATGGTGTTGGTTCTTTTTTTAGGGTTCACAGCTTACTGATGTGCTGGACAGAGCTAAAATCCCTGGAAACAGAGTAGGACACACTAGGGGGGAGTGTGAGGATGAACAGCAGAAAGACTGGGGAGAACCAGCCCAGTGAACCACCATTTGAGGTTAATGAGCTGAAATAAACTCAAACAGTAGTGGATCCAAAGTACTGTGGCCTCAATGCAGAATACTATGTTCAGAATATAAAAAATATAAGTGTTATTTAAATAGTCAAGACATAAAAGACAAAAGCCACTGTAATTTTGTTTTGGTGGAAAAATCAAATGCTTAGGTTGGTGAACTGTCAACATCTGAATCTACAGTGCTGTGAAAAAGGACTTGCTCTCTTCTAGATATCTTTTTTATATTTGTCATTTTTTTATATTTGTCATGCTTAAGTGTTTTAGATGATGAAACAAATTTAAATATAACTCAAGTAAACACAAAATGAAGTTTTTCAATTTGTGATTTTGTTTTATTATTAAGGGAATAGGGCTATCTGGACCCACATAGCCCCAACTGTAAAAGTAATAGCCCCCCTTGTTAAATCATGGATTAAATCTTATTCATCACATTTTTTTAAATCAAGAAATCACTTAAATAGAAGCCGGACTGACAAAGTGAAGTAGGCCAAAAGATCTCAAAAAGCAAGACATCATGAAGAAATTTGGGAACAGATGAGAAACAAAGTAATGGACATCTATAAGTCTGGAAAGGGTTACAGAGCCAATAGTGAAGCTTTGGGACTCCATCCAACCAAGGTGGGAGTCATTATCCACAAATGGAGGAAATATGGTGACAATATGGTAACAGTGATGAACCTTCCCAGTAGCCACAACAACATATAAAGACCTGCAGGCCTCACTTGTCTCAGTTAAGGTCAGAGTTCATGACCAAAAAGAACATAAAGGCTCGTCTCACTATTTCCAAAAAACATCTTTATGATCCCCAACACTTTTGGGAAAATATTCTGTGAGGTGACTTTTTGGAAGGTGTGTCCCATTACATCTGGTCTAAAAGTAACAAGGCATTACAGAACAAGAACACGATATCTAGAGTCAAATATGGTGGTTGTAGTGTGATGATCTGGGGCTGCTTTGCTGCTTCAGGACCTGGATGACTTGCTGAAATTGATGGAACCATGAATTCTGCTCTCTTTTCTGCTGTTGATCTGTGTATTGAGGATGCGTTCGTAGTAGTGCCACATGGACAAAGATATTTTGCCAAATGCTATCGTCTGGACAGAGATATTTTTCTAAACAGATAGAAAAAATATTAGTTTACAAAAATATAACCATGGCTAATAGAGGCCAGTCCAAGACAGGCTTAAAACACATTTAGCCCATTCTAGGCACCCAAAGGTATTTTTTCTTCTCTCTGGTTTAGTTTTGTTTGCTCTGAACTGGTAAAAATGTTATTTTATGTTTTTTGCCTTTTTGCAGGTCATCACACCATGCACAAGCTTATGGACATTTTCTAACTTTTTCAAGAGAGGAAAATGTAGAAGAAAACGTCTCTCATTCAAAGTCAGTGTGGAGGGAGTCTAATTGCACACTGTCTGTGCCAGTCCAAAATGTTGCTTTAGCATTAGCCCTCATCTTTAATCTTTAATCTATCTTGTTAATCTTTAATACTTGTGTTATGTCCTGCCAGCAAAGTGCACTGAACTGTTGCACTGTATAGAGTGCTTACAGTAGACTGGCTTGACCTCATGTTGCAGTAGACTTTAAACATACTCTCCATGGATATATTATCAGACCTTATCCCAAGTCAATCATGCTCACTATTGATTTTCTCAGAGAAAATTCTCATTGGCACATACATCAAAACATTTTTGGCCTCTGGGTGTATTTTCATGTAATGAAGTCCATGGAGCAGGCATGCTATGCCCTTGCACAGATGACCTTATCTTTGATGTGCCGTCACGTTCTGACCAATGAGCCTGAAGGCAGTGAAATCACTTTCAGAAGATTTTAAATGTAGGAAAAGTGTAAGATATACAAACACTTTGGTTATGGATGTCCTGTTGGCTGTACATCACACTTGTTTTTTTGTTGTTGTTTTGTTTTTTACATTGCAGCCTATGTGGAAAATCTTTTATGGATTTTATTGTCACTGCAATGCCACAAGAACCTACTGCTGGATATTGGTGACAAAACCAGTCCTACTGTACATCCATGCCATTATTTAAGAGGCATTGGCTACACTAAGCTTAGAGTGTTTTAGTCAGTTGTCTCATGGATTTGTACTTCTACAGATTTCTGGACCATCATAACAAACATGAAACCCTTACATCTTTGAATCTTCATGAGCTTTCTTAGAAATGCTGAGCTTAAACATGGCCCTCTTGATTCCTGAGGCATATGTGAAATATCTAAATTCTCTTTTCTAAAGCAAAAACTCTCACAGCTTCCTTTCCTTTCATGTTCCTCTTTTTCCTTTCCAGATCCATCTACCCCCTGCTTCTGCCCGTCAGCGTCACTTGTTACCGTGGGAAGAACAATGCTGACATCACGCTCATTATGCAACTCCATCAACCGGCAGTGCAGAGTGCTGCTTTTTATAGCCACGGCTCAGAAACATCGGGTCACTCGAGCCGGCACATCTGCCCCGAGAGCCTGTGTGTGTCTGAGACAGTCGAGTGTGGGTGTGCGCAAGTATAAGCGCATCTGCAGCGTTTATGTCCGATACAATTAGCGGGAAGATGGTGAGTGAGAGTAATAAAGGGCCATTGAGCAAGAGAGATAGCAGTGTTGCAGTAACCCAAGGGCAGTGAGGAGAGATGAACACCTCCTGGTAACACACACACACAAGATGGTCCATAACAAACAGCTCGTATGACTAGCCAAGGTTAGCTGTAGCGCCTTTAGACATAGATTTCTCATAAGGGACTTCTCACTCCTTCGAAAGTAAAAGAATGTTGGACCAATAAACAATAGCCAAGTTTCAGTAAAATGTGATTTGAATTTGAAGTGACATTTTGAAATGTTGCAAAACTGCTAAGAACTGAATAAACTGCATCAGAAATCTAGGTTTTCTTGGGTTTTGCTGAAGCATCAGGTACAAGATATATATTTAAGGCAGAGATATAATATACATTTAAAGCAAAACTAATTAGTAAAACACACTTGCTCATTCTTTTGGCTTGTGTCTTGTCTTTTTAATTCTACCTGCTGGTAATATGGGTTGATTTTAATGTGGACAGCAAAGGTCATACCACAGCATCAGGCCTGGAACATCTCCGTACGATATAGCCCAGATGTTTTTTGGTTTTCATACATTCAGCTGAATGGTTTTGTCTTCTTATTCTCCCCAAATCTATGTTTTCCTAGATATCCCTCTCTGAAACCGTAAACACTTGATGAATTGAAGTTTGCTAACTTGATGTCACCAGAGAGAAAGTAGAATAAAGAGACAATACAGATGTGTAGAGCTGAGAATTACTGAGCACATAAAAAGGTTTTAGATCATTGTCTCTGAGATTGGCTGAGAATAAGAAACAGCTAAAAGAGAACTGAAACCAAATGAAGAGAGCACAGTCTTTCATAAATACTTCTCTCTGTTATTTTGAGGGTTAGGTTTCATTTCTTTATTTATTTATTTACAAGTCATGTACTAACGACATGTGGAAATATTTAAGTTATAGACCAGAAATGTACATTGAGACAAAGAAAAGTTACAAAGAAATGAGCAGAAGAAAGCTGCTTTAAAAAAAACTGTACATATTTTTGCACATTTTTATTTTATTTTTTTACTTTTGTGTCATCAAAATTTTCAAATGCAACTTTGTTAAGAATAAAATGTGCATGAAATCTGTTTATAGAATTGTGGCCTATGAAGTAATAGGTCAGTGTACAGAAAGTATAAAAGTCACAACGTTACTATACAGAAAAGTTAGCTATGGCAGCTGTGAAAGTCATTTGTGGAACACATTAGCTTAACAAAAAAAAAAAAAAAAATCATAAAAATGTTTGCTAGCTGCTGGAATTCTGGCCTCTAGAGTAAGGCCTGCCACTATTCCCACACAATGGGAACATGATGAGTTATTGGACTATTTTATTGTCTTGGATAACAGTACAATATCTCCACATGGATCTTCTAAACAAATATGAAACAATGAAACCAGAATTACAGCAAAAAAGTACTTGTGCATTTTCGATTAAACGTCAAAGGACTGTCTATATTACATTTATTTTTCATGTGCTGCTTTGACATAGTGTAGCAATGCACCCATATTCAAAGCACAGTTAAAAATTCTCATCTGATGGAAAGGCGTGACAGTCCAGAAGAGCTTTCCACGTGAGAGTGAAACTTGGCAACCTGTGTCTGTCTGCCAGGCATCCCCTGGAGTGCTGATACAGAGAACAGTCTATCTGTCCTGCACTGGCTGCTTCACTCAGACAGAATAGAAAACACAGCAGCAGGACTGAGCTGAATCCTAATGCCCCCTGAGCCAGCTACTTCACGAGCTGAGGTATAGGCCGTCAGCTCCAAACAGACATCAAACCACACACAGGTATTTACAGAGCTTTGTCTTTGTCCTCTTGGTCACTCTGTCATTTCACATTTGTACATTTACAAGATTTAATACTGAAAAGGAAGTGGTTGAAAAAAAACAGCAAGATTTCACTGTGTGCAATCCTGCTAATGCTACCCTCATTATTGACTAGTAGTGGCACTTTTATAACCTGGTGTTTTCTGGAACAGCACTGACAAATTCTGAATTTCAATGTGGATATAATATATTACCAGAACATGGATTTTGGATTTAAAGCACAAAACCACCACAGTGTGTGTCGCCAATAGCTTTCCTGGGTCCTGTACTGTGCCAGATAAGGTTTTCAAGGGTTAACCCTGAGTATTTGGTTTCATTAAGCTAGTCCATTTTTTATTGAGCTAGATCTCTGCTAAACGGCTAAAGTGCTCCCAAGCAGGTTAAGGTCAAGATAGAGGATAAAAATACGGCCTACAGACCATTCAGGGATGAGAAACATGCAGCATTTAAATCCCGGACTCCACACTTCTGTCTGGTTGTTATTCTTTAGTTACTTGGTGTGCTGTTCACTCAGGCTCTGGTTTCACATGTTTATTTCTCATTTATTCATCATAATTCAGATGTATCTTTTAGTTACTCCACACCTGCAAAGCACCTGCACCCTTTCAACAATGGTAACTTCATTAATGACCTAAAGTGGACCTGCTGTCAGTTATTCAGCAAACGCAGACACCCGTTCTTGGGGTGAAATGACTTGTTGGGGAGACGGCTCTGTTCTGCAGCTTCTGTTAATGAAAGCTATAATTATCACTCAGTAAAATCAATATGCGCGGATCCTTTTGGAGGCTGTTGTCTTGTTTGAGGTAAGACTGGAATGAGCAGTGGGACTCTGTGCGGCGCAGGCGGAAAATAAGATTTATGGAAGGTCTGCGTTCATAGCTGATTGGCTCTAATTGTCTCCCAGCTAAGCAAGAACCCCATTCTGCTAAATGAGCCAGCGATCAAATTCAAATTCATTTATTGGCTGGCAAGCGAACAGAATCTCTTCACTGTGGTTGCAGATGGGGTTTTTGGGGACATTTTTAAGAGGGTAAATAACAGTTATGTGTCCGGGGATTAGAGCAGAGCAATTAAAAAGTGCCTGGTCAGAGAATCTCCTGCCAGAAAACACTATTACAAACACACAAGGGATTGTTGTAATGTGGGCAAGAGGTCATGTCATGTTTGGTCAAGTGATATTATTATTTATTACCATATTATAAGGTCAGTGCAGGCAGTGAAGTTGCATTGAACTAGAGAAATTCTAATTATTGCCTTAGCCTGACTGTTTAAAATGCAGGGAATTCAAATTTCTTTTTAAACTAGCTATGGGTGACTAGGCCTTGTGAGTTGGCAAGGAGCTAATCATCGAAAGCCAACACAAGTAAACAAATGGGGAAAATGGGGGAAAAAAATTGTTTAGGGAGACATTCTTGAATTTTTAGACTGCAAGATTCATAGTCATCATGACGGGGTACAGGGTCGTGAGCGCTCTTTCCTCAAAACATGTTCAGGGGTTCGATCTGCGGGTGGTCTGCATGTTCTCCCTGTGACATTTCTCTCCAGGTACTTAAGCTTCCTTCCACTGTCCAAAGACATGAATTTGTAGGTCAGATTGGCTGATCTACATTGCCTCTAGTGAAAAATGTGAGAGTAAATGGTCGTGGGTAAGTGCACATGTCTAAGTATTAGCCCTGCAACTAACTGGCCATTGTACAGGGTGTACCCTGTCCAATGCTGCTGGGATAGACTCCAGCCTCCCATGACCCCTTATGGCAGGGGTGTCCAAACTTTTTGCAAAGAGGGCCACATTTAATGAGAGGAAAATTTACAGGGGCCTACAGTCTCGACAGTCTTGGGTTTGGACTTGAACAGATGGGGTTTTCAATGGATTTGAGCAAGTTTTAGTGGAATTTGAACAGGTTTTCAATGGCTATGAACAGGTTATAGTGAGATTTGAACACATTTTAGTGGGATTCGAACAGGTTTTAGGGGGATTTGAACAGTTTTTAGATGGATTAAAACAGGTTTTATGGGAATTTCAACAGGTTTTAGTTGGGTTTGAACAGGTTTTATTTGGATTTAAACAGGTTTTATTTGGATTTGAACAGGATGTAGTTGGATTTGCACAGAAGCTGAGGGCCATATAAAACCTCATCTTGTGCCATGATTGGCCCCAGGCCGGACTTTGGACATGTCTGCCTTATGGGAATAGTAATGGAAGATGAATGCAAGAATAAAGGTCACTATGGTTTGTTAACTTGTAAAAAGTTAAAAGTGCTTTTAACCAAAAGCTAACTTTCGTAGCTAATTGTATGTTTACATGAACGCTTTTTTGTGCCTCTTATCACCAAGTACTGGCTTCAATATCTGATCAAATCTATTACTGAACAATAACCTGCCTGTGATAACAACACTCTAAGTGTCATCTAGAGTGCACTCTCCCTTAGGCCTGAAGCAGCTGGGTTAGGCTCAAGCCCTCTGTGACCCCTAATGTGATGTGAAAATGACCGAATGACTGAATTAATTAATCCATGCATCTATAAGGACAATTAATCCTAATAATCCTTCATCATAATGTCCACATTATTTGGGTCTAGCCTACAATAAACCAGTCACAGGAAGGTTATAATCACCCATTAATTTTAAGACCCACCTCTACCACTGTTTATGATTAATGGTCTTAAATGTTTTATTGATAGATGTGTCATCTCTAACAGCCTGGATTTACATACTGGAAGGAATACATAAAATAAAATTAAACCACTGTACAGGTTAGCTGAAGAGAGTCATTAAGTATTTTAATCACTCCTGCTGTACAATAAAAGCCTTGATTACCTCATATTTCATACCTTATTATCATTCTTATGCAGGAGAATATGTAATTGGCTAAATCAGGCCCACAACTAGATGCACAAAATGAGGCATTTTGAAGTTCAGGACTGTCAGTTTATTGAGTTTGTGATTAATGTACATCATTTAGTTCTACAGTATATGCTTGCTACAGCGTCAAATGTTTGTTAAAAGCCACTACCTTCCCCAGCTTGTAGAACCTAATGACTTTATATAAACGTCACATGTACGATATATTTTCCATGTGAAGCATAAACGATTTTGGTCCAAGATACAGGGATGTCTCAGCGGTGTATTTGTTTATGTGGGAGGGTGTCACTTCTGACCCACTGTGTGAGACAAATGAGTTATGACCTTTTCTGCCACTGAATGTAGGGTTATTGTAAGCAGAAGGCAACAGAATGGACAGACAGGATCTTCTCTTATACATAACGCCATCTATTTTCACATCTAGTCTTGTAATAATAGGCTGAACTCTTGTCTGAAAAATAGATTGCTGTTGCTCAATATGTCAAGACATGTTCAGAGTATTTGTTGTGCATAGAGCCATGCACAAACAACATCACAGACACACTAGAGAAAGCAAAAAAAAATGTTGTTTGATGGACTTCAAGTATGTTGGCTGCTGTGTTGTTTACCATTTGCAAATGCTATGAAGCTATAATCTTGTTACATTTAGCTACATGCATTTTATTTGAATGTAGTTTTTGTGGCATTAGCAATGTTTATGTTAATCTGGTTAGACAGATCTCAGCCCCTAAGTCCCAGTCTTTGATGAGGAGGCACAGGTCCTAAAACCATTTGCATGTAACTCTTTCATGTGCTGTTTTTTGGCATTCTAGAAATCCAGCATTACAGTTTTAAGGCTGTAGCCTTTAACTGATGTACTCAAACGCTTGTATAAATGGAACAACTAAAATTATCGAGCCACTTGCTATGTTCTCTACCAGCTCACTGACAGCTGTTATCTCTGGTTGGTTGTCATTTGCCAAAACAGTTGATTTATTCAATCATTTTTTTTCATCCATTGAAGATGTATTGTGGTCTGTTTATATTCTGTTGCCATTCTATTTCCATTAATTGATATGGCTGCTAGTAAATGTTTGTGAACAAAAGCAAGAGGAAATGCTCTTGATACCATCACAGTCAAAACATTAGCTGTTGCTAAATGCTTTGTCAGTGTTTTATGGCAATCTAGTGTCATGGATGTCTTTTATTCATCAGTTCAACCAGCGGCCACAAAAAACATCAAGTAGCCTAAAAAGGATTTTTCACAGACCAAAATACAGAAAGGCTGTGTCCAAAATACAAATGTGTAGTGATTGCAAACTAGTGCACTCAAAGTTTCCCAAAATGCAGCAGTAAAAGTAGTGAACAGTGATGGTCACTAGATGATTGAAACAGAACAGAATGCTTTGCGAGTTGACAGAGGAGACCAAAGTGAAAGTAATATGTCATTACAATGTAAAATTGTTAAATATAACTTACCTTTGATTGTACAGACAAACACATGATAGCTTTCCTTTTAAGGCCTGAAAGAGTTGCAATAATCCAGTCGTTTTTATCCATTATTGTTGAATCAAACAGTTATGTTGATTATTTATGTATTGATAGGTTTAGATGTCTTCAGCTTTGCCTGAGTTCAGCGGACTTTTACTCCCCACACATACTGTACCAGCAAAAGTACTGTTCAGTAATTGAGTCCACAATATAGTCCACTCTATAGTGCAGCACTCTGTGGTCATTAAGGAGTTAGAGACAAGGAAGTGGTTTCGGATACAACCAAAGAGATCAGTAAAAATGGCTAACATGGCACCTGGTACTATTTCTTGCCACTTTTAATATCATGGGATCTTTATCTGTTAAAAATTACTGTATGGACCACATAAGTCAGAAACTTTCTTTTTTTTTCTTTTTTTTTTTGGCACCAATGAATGCACCAGTGAAAATCAATGGTTCATGAACTTCATCATAGGTCTATAACTGGTGTAGACAATATTTTTAGGTTTCAAAATATGTTTTTGATCTAATAAGGAGGTGCTTTTGCCATTTGCCACAATAATACTTGTGTAGCACTAACACACATCATGGAAAAAATCTGCCCACAATTGTTTCTGCCATTTTCATAAGCAGCCTGTTTACAGCTGGGACCATTCTCAAATTCTGCTTACTGCACCTTTCACGCTTGGGGGTCACATTTCTGTAATCGACGCCCACATTTAAAAACAATATCACATTAGCCGCTGAACGTGTGACATACAGCAGTAACGTAACTGTTTTGCTGTGGGTGGATGCATTAGCGGCCTGTAGCATTGCAGGGTGAGTGGTGTCAAGTTAATGCCAGCAAAATATGATTGTGTATATTTACAGACTGCAGTGGTTCCTCGTTTATCACGGGGGTTACGTTCTTAAAATAACCCGCAATAGGCAAAATCTGCGAAGTAGTCAGCGTTATTTTTTCCAATTATTATATATGTTTTAAGGCTGTAAAACCCCTCACCACACACTTTATACACTTTTCTCAGACAGGCATTAACATTTTCTCACATTTCTCTCTTGTTTAAACACTCTCAAAGTTCAAACCTTAGCATCTTCCTCTGCCTTTTGGGTGCGACCGCAGGTGCCTTTGTCGGTGCAGAATGTTTCGTCGACATTGTGGGTTTTGTCGGGGAGAAAACTTGCAAACATACAGCACTTCAGAGTAACACTGCTAGTGATCGAACATTTATGTAAATTTGTCAAGCCGAACGCATTCTGTACTGTACAGGAGACACGGCACGGAGGAGACTGATTGACAATGGTCTACAGTCCCTTAGCCAATCAGGACGCAGAACACAATGCGTGTTTATACGCTGTAAAAAAAAAAAAAAAACATGCAAAATTGCACTAAAAAAAATCTGTGAAACAGCGAGGCCGCGAAAGGTGAACCGCGTTATAGTGAGGGACAACTGTATTGTAAACACATACATCATTACTGTAGGAGAATTGTGTTACTGCCTTAGAGCTTCGAAGTATTGGACCACATAAGGACTGAAGAGAGTCTGGATGTCTTAAGCAGGAGAAGTTTATTACCATCACATACAGGCCCGGAGACAGTTGAACAGTCAACACAGCGTAGTATTGAACATTCAAGTCTGGCTATGCTTTCATTGGTCAGAGTTTATAATACCTCGTAGAAGGTCAATTACGCAACCAATACAATAACAAAGCGTTGGTATTCAGTTGTTATTCAGCTGATTAGGCTCGAGGTTGGAGCCATGTTATCCTGCAGGTGTCTAAGTCTATCTGTTGACAGAGCCCAAGGCTCAGGGCATTACAACCTTACAATAGATCCCAAAATTCTCTAACAGTTCCTTCCTCTTTAAACCCTTTACAAGTGGTTTTAACCTTACGTAAACGCCTAAAGAGAATTTTACCATGAAAGCACACTCAGACTCTAAATGCAAACTCAAAGTATTACATTTAATCAACACCAATTTTCAATAAATCAAAGATCAATCATTAACATAACATTTTAGCACTTAGCAATTACCAGTGTAAACAGTGTTACAGTAATATGGGCTGTATTAATGGATTTAAATGACCCCAACCCCAGGGACCCCTAAAGTGCCGAGACATGCGTCTCATCAGTCACAAATCACCCAATTTGAATGAATTTTGTTTCTAACAAAAGCACATGCCTCTACACTTCAGAAGTATGGTGCGATGGGCACTGATCACCAAACCTCTACCCCCCGTAATTAGCGCAGGGGATAGTAAAAGATGACCAGCAGCCAATTAGGTCTCCTGCAATAATAAAATTATTTTCACAATCATTCCAATACAGATGGTATACATTGGAAGGCTTACAACATCTTCAGAAACAATGAAAAATGATCACAAAATCTTGATGCAATCAAATTATTAATTAAAGAACAGTCCATTTCTTCACACTGAGCAGTGCGACTGCATCAGTGCAATGGGACAAGGATCCAGGGGCAATGTGGGGCAAAGAGTCCATGTGGCAAAACGGTTCCAGTGTAGATATCTTCCATAGGGCACTAAAGGCCATGGGTACACACCCATGCCTTAACCTCGTCGTAACATAGGATTATTCTGCCCGATACGACGAGTTCCCTAACTGATCTTCAAGTAATCCATTTTGTCCAGGCTCTTCAGGTGAAACAATCTTCTTCAAAGCTCAACTTCAATAAGTTGAGACTGGAGTATTCCATGGGACTCTAAAGGTCATGAGTGCACACCCATGCCTTAACCTCGTCGTAACATAGGATTATTATGCCCGATACGACGAGTTCCCTAACTCCTCTCCAAGTGATTCCATTTTGTTCAGGGTCCTCAGTTGAAACATTCTTCTTCAAGCTCAATATGAATAAGTTGAAATTGATTTTTTTAAACACTTTTAAAACCATAATTGTGCTCCACAATCACAAAAGCATCAGTGTTACATGAATTACAGAGAGGACTAATGCATACATAAGCTTCACAAAGTAATCACAATGCATTCACTTTTCTCCTTTTATCTGAAATAAAAGCATTTTATGTGTATTCACCTCTACATAAAACAACATAAGATAAATTATTTCTTTGATATTAAGAAACATAATTGTCAGAACTTAGATGTTGCTTTACTCTGTTGTTTTCCTCCTTTGTGTTATTTTCGTATTTGCATTATTTTTAGACCCGAAAGTTTTGCTTATTGTCTATTCCTTATTGTTAATTTATTTTATTTTATTTGAAAGGAACACTATTGCAATTTCCCTAGATTTTAAGACACATGTTATACCGGTAAAATACATAACACTTACTCCACACTTCTAATGCAGTTTCCACAGAAACCTAAGAGCAGTTCAAATTACTCTATATGTTCTTCCTTGAGTAATAAGTGAAAGGTCTAGTATTTTACTTGTAATTCTGTATCATAGGTTACTTTGTCTGCAGCAGTAAGTTTACACATTAATGGGGTGTGAGGCTGCTATCTTTACATCCTTTATCTTAGAATAAAATAATCTAAAAGGCATGTACCGTAAGGCTGGTCGTATGGGACTCAGCTGTAAGCCTCCACACCCCTGCAGACTGTCAGGGAGCAGGACCCTCACCCTTCCAAGTTCTATGGCTCCTGCCCCCTGGAAACAGAGATAGATTCAGCTTAATATTGTTTAAGTAACCCGGAAGCTCTTATTTTTACATGTGTAGGATTGTTTGACAATAGTTGATTTACTTTACTTTTACTTAATAGTTCCTGTAGATTTATTTCTAACCACTTCTGAACCATTGACACTTCCCCAAGTGAATGTATTAAAACTGTGTGCACATATTGATAATAGCTGCCAAAACCCAAAACCAGTCAAGATGTTTTGAAACCACAAACGATGTTGTGTACATGATGTGGAATGTGTAGGCAGCGACAGTGAACACATCAGCATGGAAATATATAAGATAACTTACCACACTTACTCACAGGTTACAATTAATGGCCAATTATTAGCCACTAAATACTGAACCTCTTAATTACCCCCCACTCTGCTATCCACTCACCATCAGCATGCATCTCTGATTCCCATGAGCCAAAGTTAACCTGTAAAAGGTATTCCTCATGTTTGTTGGACAAGCCAGTGGGTGCATTACCAAACTATTGCAGTACACCTTTCTCTGTTTGCACAGCAATAACATAATGATTCAGTGATGTTTACCATGTAGCCTTTAAATAACTGCTAAATATTTAACTAGTCACTAGCATCGACATTAGACACATGTAGTTGGTTGTATGTTATTCACCAACAGCATCTCGTTTAGGCACCATTCCACATTTTTCATATTCAGCACTAAAAGGTTCTATAGAATGACAAAGATACCTTTTGTGTGTGTTGTTCTTGGACCTGTGGATAGAAAATGATTACCATGCCAAACATTTATCAACATTACTACCTATTTCTTCTTGAAGATGGATAAGATTTATTTACCAAATGCACAGTGAAATGCTTGCTTGTTTTTATTTACCTGCAACCAATAGCAAAATAGATATTGCACAGCACACTAGAAAATGTAACACAGAAACTGAAGAACTATAAAATAGAAATCTACAAAATATAAAATGAATATAGACATTGAAAGTCTTAAATCTTGCATTTAAGACTTTAATGCAACATTCATTTCAACTTAACAATTCAGATATTAAGCACTTTCCAAAAGGATACTGGTGTTTATCCCTGACTCTGGACTCTAGATTGGACTGACCTTAACAGGAACCTTATCTTTTTGGTGTTTGTCTGTAAACATCAACACTCTCTGGCCGGTAGAGGGCCTTCATTAGATCTTAGGTTTCAATTCAAGCCTGTGTAAGTGGCTGCTGGTATTGATCTCCAATGCACAATGTTCCAGAGTGGGACCCTGTTGGTAAAATGTCTGTTAAAACAGTTGTCCACCAGCCTAGAAAATAATTAGGTTAGAAGAGCTCATGTATTACAACCCATAGGTGTTAGTTGTTGAAGTTTCCCTTTTTCAAGTTTCCATGTTGCTCTTTGAATCTGAGGTCTCAGAAAGTCATTAGTAAGAGTTAGGTGTTAGTGTTGATTAGTGAAAAGTTTTCCAGTCAGTCCTTTTCACTTCTTAACCTTCCTCAGGAACAACTGGGTTTTGTTCTTCTCTTTTCCCTAGCACTTTCCTTATCTTTTGGTTTCAGAAACATTTAATAATATTTAGTCTAAACTAAATCTGTTGTTTACTCTGAATTTCTTCATTCTTTGTGTTTAGTTTAACATTTGAATACTGCAAATATATTTTTTATTAGAAAGAGTCATAATAATAATTGTCTCGACTAAGAACCTCCCAGGATTCTCTTCTCTTGCTCCCACCTCTTTTTTATTCATGTGAGGATCATGTGCACCTGAGCCACACAGGAAGAAAAAATATGGGGCTTCTCTTTATTTTTGGAGTCACAATAGTGACTTTTTGTCTTTGACTCTCGTGATTCCTTCCTCTGCATTTATTTGTACTGTATACATGTTGGATGATTATTACCAGTAAATTACCATGTGAATGATTTAAGAGCCCTACTCTCAACATCAGACACACCTCCTCAGGTGATACAACCACAGTGAAGTACTTTAGCTCCAGACTTCACTACAGGCACCACACCTGACATTACTGGACAGTCTCCTGTCAGACCCGAAACACACCAACTACAACACAGCATTGACACAAAGAACTCACGCAGAGCTCAACGGGACCAGCACAGTCTCTAGAACAAACTTCCCTTCGTTCTTTAGACTTGGATCAACAAGCTCAATAGGTTCAAACAAACACAAAACAGGAAACACACACCAGTCAAACAGCGCAGGTGACTTTAAAATGATTTTCTCTGCATTCCTTTAACCTTCCTCTTATACAACTTTTAATTGGTGACTGATAGCCTTTTCTTTAAGAACATAGTTCATGATCCTTTTGGCTATTTTTAAGAGGCTCTCATTAAGTTTACTGTTTATGTATTGTAGCAGAAGCTTGTAAATTTATTGTTGATAGGCAATTGTTTAATCACCCACGAGCTGAATGGAATTAAAGCAAATGATGGACTGACGAGACTCTGGTTCAATGAGGCCTACTTTTTTTAGAAGGAAACACAGTTCCTCATACCAAAAGCTCTGTTTTGAGTATCTATCCATCTCAAAGTTCGGCCCCCACACCAAGTCAAGCTTCAGTTCCTGTGTTAGTGGTTAAATGAGCAGTTTCGTCATCTTCAATGCATTTTTTTTTTTTTTTTTTTTTTTTGAATTATTGACGTGTTTGCTCATCTAACTATATTGCTAGGACAGATTTATCTGTGCATGGGTTTTCGCTCCATATGTCAAAGTATTTTGTGACATCGGGAACTAACTTATTCACGTGGTTCTGTGTGAACTCAGTTAGGCTGTTATTGAATATACCATTCTCAACAATTGTAGCATCTACTTTTAAGCTTCTTCTTTTTATTTTTATTCATTTATTTATTTATTTATTTTACACCATGTAACAAAAACACCTTTGCTTTAGAAGAGTGAGTTATTCAACAGTTACTTTAAATAATATTGTTTTACTAAAAGCAAAACTAATTTAAAAAAATAGATAGCATTGGCAGAAGTCGTTGCAGGTGGTTGCAGATGAAAATATTGCAGAAAATGTCTGAAATTTACAGAATTAAACTCAAGTTTGCATAAGAAATCTAAAATTGGCAGAAACAAAAAGGCATAAAATCCAAATATTGAAAAACTATAAAAGGCAGACTTCCCAAATGTAATAGCATAAATGTCCCAGAATTAAGGCACGTTTTAAAATTTGAATAACAAAGTTCAGTTCAAATTCACAGACGAATGGTAGAATAATACGAGAGGACACGCGATTGTTATGAGAGTGTTTGTCTACTGATTAGTTCGTCTACTTATTATTAATAGACCTTTGGTGACATCAAGTAGAATGGTGTCTTCATTGCAGACCTCGCTCTAAAAAAATCCACAACTCAATAGTTGAACTCATAGAAACTGGTTTGTTTTTTATTTTGTTTTGTTTTTTTGTAATAAAAAACAGTAGTATTTAAATGTAAATGTCAGGGTCTAGGAGTGGAATTGAGAGCCAGTGTCAGTACCCTGTGTCCCAGGTGAGCAGCACCCCTCAGTGCAGCAGCAGAACAGTTCATGTTGTAATGACCTCTGAGCAGCAGCAGTTGCAGTGGCATAGATTCAGTCCATTTGACCTGAGGACAGTGTGGAGGAGCCCAGTCCACAAAGTGCAGCTTTAAGACCAGTCAGAAACGAGCTTTCTTTGTCGTTGGTGCTTCAGCCAGTGTTAGTCTCATGTTTCTCAGAGACGATACAGAGCAGGCAGCCATGTTCTCAGATAAGTCTCAGTAGACAAAACAGTGCCAGAGCCAGGCAGGTTCAGTTCAGTTCAGTGCTGGAGCAGTGGAAAACCAGCAAGGCACATGAAGTAACTACCCTCCCAGAAACACTAGGCCATCAACAGGTCTCATTTCCACTCACAGTTATCAGTGAAGACAGTCACAGTCCTTTATCAGTTGTTTATAAAGAGTCTGCAGCTGTACAGTCCAAAAGAAGTAAAGTACTTTTAGAGGATTAACATCTATATTCAGAGACTTTAGGAGAAGACTATAGTCACTGTACTGATTAACTTTTAACTATTTTAAGTAATTTTTGCATTATTTCTCAAAGATCAGCCTGAAAACACCATTATGTTACAGCTATAAAAACTGAAAACCTCTGTAATTGATGTTTTACTGGTTTGATTCAAACACTGCAGCGACTCACTGTCAAGGTAAATGGTAACAAATAATGAAGACTAAATTAATGTTAAACTCTCATGAGCATTCATTTAAGTAAAACTTAATTAACCTTCAGTTATTGTTAGACTTGGTGAGTCTTGTTTGGTCAAAGTGACATGTCTTGATGAGCAGATTTTATTATATTTTTTTATATAAACAATGGTTTTGTTTCTAGTGCCCGTTGCTCTCTTTTGATAACACACGTCTGAGATATTAAGGAGACATTTTTATCAACTATTACGATGTCTTTTTGTTTAACAGAACATCAAGATCCTGAAGGCTGTTGCCATCTGGGTCAATGTAAACTCTCAAACCTTCAAACTTTTTTCTAGTATGAGGAGGGAAAAGGAATGTCTAATGTCAACCAGAAGACAATGCATACAACAAAACACTAAGTTCCAATATCTCAAAAACAACAGCGTCTATGTTGATATTTCATAGACCAAGTATAACACAAAAGAATTACTCTATAGCTGACTACAGAGAACTACAAAACACCCACTAAATGAAGACACAGTGAATCAAGTAATACTTTCAACACAACATCATCTCATTTCAAATCTAAATCTTTTAGGCCCTCATACTTCAAAGATAATTCAGCTTTTAATTCAATGTTACAACAATCATTCACCATTAAGGCTTAAAGTAATGTTTTTAAACCTGTTCCAGTTGCATCTAGTTTAGGAAAACTTCACGTTTGTATTTGATTTTACTTCACAAAGCACATTTTAACTCTCTTTTAATTTCCCATAAATACATTTAAAACATTTCATTCTTAACTTTTGTTTGTTTGCTCTAGTTGTCTCACTGCTTAATTGTTTTTATGTTTAAGAGCAAAGTATAGTATTATATTTTGAATTTGTTCGATTAATGAAGCTCTAATGAAAATTACAACTGTCCCTGTAACATTTCCCTGTAAGCTTTTGGTCAGGGTCTTGTTGACCATTGACCTTCTTACACCCAGTTACAAAGTTCTTACTCACAGTTCAGCTGCAGAGGATGGAGAACACAGATATAACATGTGACATGTAACTCATGCATCAGCTTTAAACTGGAGCTCTTTGGTTCCTGTAAACAACAATTAGAGCAGCATCA
Source organism: Rhyacichthys aspro (assembly GCA_036850595.1). Classification (NCBI taxonomy): domain Eukaryota; kingdom Metazoa; phylum Chordata; class Actinopteri; order Gobiiformes; family Rhyacichthyidae; genus Rhyacichthys; species Rhyacichthys aspro. The sequence continues at coordinate 16,567,325 of CM072166.1, read as the reverse complement.
ATTCTCAAAATATAACACATCATAATAAAACACACATAATGAATAAGTGAGAAAAACCCAGGTTAATAGTTGTCTGCAACACATCCACAGATGTTACCCCTGTTTTCCTTCTGTTTTCAGGCTGTTATGATGGTCAGGTATTATTTGCCTTGTCATTTTAATACAGTTTAGTTTAATCAAACTCAATAGTGCTTCTCCAGTGACCAGTCGCATCACTAACATTATTTTAGATTAAACTCATTACCGTCACACTGTAATATTTTCTTAACTGTATTTTTAATCAACTGTTGTTATGGCAAATCTTTTATTCAAAAAAACATTATTTTTTTTTTTTTTTTAACTTAGCCTCTTGTTTTAAAACAAACCCCAATAGGTTGTGTTCAAAGACCCTCACACAGAACAGATACACACAGCAGCTGCACCAAACACAAGACAAGACAGACACCAGATATATACCAAACTAAATTAGTTTTAGTTAACTACCTTAGTAAGAACTTTTTATAACAAAATCTTCAAAATTAATGTCATTTTATTTTGTAACACCTTCCAGCACTTTCTGTGCACCCATTATAACAGTTGTTACTTTAGCAACTTTTAGAGAACCCGTTTGCAAAGAGATTAGTATGATCAATATTATTATTATTCCTTTCCTGTCTCTTTCCTCTTCCTCACTTTTTTTTTATTTTTTTTTTTTATTATTATTAACCCCTTCTCTTTCCTTTGCCTGCTTCCATATCCTGCTGACACTGTGTGTGTGCTCTCTATCAGGAGAACAGCGAGAGCAAAGGTGGGGGCTGTTCGTTCACAGACTCAAGCGCTGTGACAATTTCTGTGAGAGGTCAGAGACAGTGCCTTGCTTTAGGTTTGAATAAAGGGTCCGTATTTTTTTTTTTTTTAAACATCGGGTATTGTCCACTTTTGATCGAGTCTAGCTTTTCTTTATTACAGCTCTTATTTACATCAGCAACAACGCCTTCCTCATCTTCCCTGATGTTGGTCCTTTTCTCATCCACACATTAGTTGTTGACTTTGCCTTGTTTTCCTTGTCCTGCTGACACTCACTAAGCCCTTTACTTGTGTGTGTGCTCTACAGGAGAGGGTTTTGGTCTAGTTGAGGCTAGTCTACAGATTGTAGCTTTAACGCTGATGTCTATGATGAAGTTAGAAGTGTAGAGATATCGCCTTGCACCAGGTGTAGAGAAAGAAGAAATGTGTGTCTGATGTTTAGATCTTAGTGAGTTGATTAAAGACTTAAGCTAGTCACTGTGTGGTGAACTCTGTAGTAATCATAGTAATTTTGAACTTCATAAGATACAAAACAGGACATATAGTAAATAACAGATAACACATTTATGGCAAAAGATCTACTGCAGCATCCAGAGGTTTATCAGTCTCAGTCTGTCAGTTTGTTCAGACACAACACTTTTGATCGTTAAAGTTCTTAACTGATTCTAGAGTTACTACAATGGTAGCAAGAGCCGGATACAAGAGCAGAATCTATTAAATCCTGAATGTATCTCCACGTGCACATTTTAAGAAATAGGCGCCTATTAGGGAATCAGTGATTCTAAGGAAGTTTTCCTAGGCCCTCCCCAGACTAAGACCCTCTGCAGAGCAGCTATCGTGCCTCTTCTTTAGCTATAGTCTCAGACATATAGTTTCAAGAAAAACAAAACCGGTGCTCAATCTCACTACAGAGTGCTATGACCACCTATACAACGCCAATCCACCAAGGTTTTCACATCAGCCTGTAATTACTGTGTTATTCACAGCTTTACTCTTGCTCACACCGCCTTAATAACAATTACATTGGCCTTTGAAATTGTTATCGAAAACAGAATTCAATGTTGGAAAGCTTACTCAGAGCTCTCAGTACGTCCAAATTTCAGTACTTCATACTGCTCATTATGTTTAGCTTTTCTCATGAATTCACAGGCAACCAGTACGGCCTCAGCCAAATACTGGTACCAACGTTAACTCCAAAATTAGCCAATCATTTTAAACAAGCATTTAATTTGCATAACCAATTTATTTTTTTAAACATCGGGTATTGTCCACTTTTGATCGAGTCTAGCTTTTCTTTATTACAGCTCTTATTTACATCAGCAACAACGCCTTCCTCATCTTCCCTGATGTTGGTCCTTTTCTCATCCACACATTAGTTGTTGACTTTGCCTTGTTTTCCTTGTCCTGCTGACACTCACTAAGCCCTTTACTTGTGTGTGTGCTCTACAGGAGAGGGTTTTGGTCTAGTTGAGGCTAGTCTACAGATTGTAGCTTTAACGCTGATGTCTATGATGAAGTTAGAAGTGTAGAGATATCGCCTTGCACCAGGTGTAGAGAAAGAAGAAATGTGTGTCTGATGTTTAGATCTTAGTGAGTTGATTAAAGACTTAAGCTAGTCACTGTGTGGTGAACTCTGTAGTAATCATAGTAATTTTGAACTTCATAAGATACAAAACAGGACATATAGTAAATAACAGATAACACATTTATGGCAAAAGATCTACTGCAGCATCCAGAGGTTTATCAGTCTCAGTCTGTCAGTTTGTTCAGACACAACACTTTTGATCGTTAAAGTTCTTAACTGATTCTAGAGTTACTACAATGGTAGCAAGAGCCGGATACAAGAGCAGAATCTATTAAATCCTGAATGTATCTCCACGTGCACATTTTAAGAAATAGGCGCCTATTAGGGAATCAGTGATTCTAAGGAAGTTTTCCTAGGCCCTCCCCAGACTAAGACCCTCTGCAGAGCAGCTATCGTGCCTCTTCTTTAGCTATAGTCTCAGACATATAGTTTCAAGAAAAACAAAACCGGTGCTCAATCTCACTACAGAGTGCTATGACCACCTATACAACGCCAATCCACCAAGGTTTTCACATCAGCCTGTAATTACTGTGTTATTCACAGCTTTACTCTTGCTCACACCGCCTTAATAACAATTACATTGGCCTTTGAAATTGTTATCGAAAACAGAATTCAATGTTGGAAAGCTTACTCAGAGCTCTCAGTACGTCCAAATTTCAGTACTTCATACTGCTCATTATGTTTAGCTTTTCTCATGAATTCACAGGCAACCAGTACGGCCTCAGCCAAATACTGGTACCAACGTTAACTCCAAAATTAGCCAATCATTTTAAACAAGCATTTAATTTGCATAACCAATTAAATTCAAACTTACATTTAATTTCACATATGTGACCAATAGCTCAAAGACTGTGTATTGTACACATTTTCCCAACACATAGGATCTATCTGTCAAGCCTGGTTCTGGTAATGCAACTCTTCTCTTAAAAGAGAAAAAATTAATTTGCACTTACCAGTCCAGCTGTATATAGATTTCCGTAGTTCGTGACGCCAATATTGTAGGAGAATTGTGTTACTGCCTTAGAGCTTCGAAGTATTGGACCACATAAGGACTGAAGAGAGTCTGGATGTCTTAAGCAGGAGAAGTTTATTACCATCACATACAGGCCCGGAGACAGTTGAACAGTCAACACAGCGTAGTATTGAACATTCAAGTCTGGCTATGCTTTCATTGGTCAGAGTTTATAATACCTCGTAGAAGGTCAATTACGCAACCAATACAATAACAAAGCGTTGGTATTCAGTTGTTATTCAGCTGATTAGGCTCGAGGTTGGAGCCATGTTATCCTGCAGGTGTCTAAGTCTATCTGTTGACAGAGCCCAAGGCTCAGGGCATTACAACCTTACAATAGATCCCAAAATTCTCTAACAATTACAGTTATGACTGAAATCTTTAGTCATTATCAAGACTACTTCAGCAAAGCATTGTTTTTTGGGGTTTTTTTTTGTTTTGTTTGTTTTGTTTTGTTTTTTTGATTGTTTGTGTCTTCTTTCCTGGGCCCATTTTCAATTTAGGATGGATTATATAATACTATACCTTACAGTGCTTAAAGTAGTGTGTTCCAGATTCCAGCAGGAAAAAATTTATAATTCACTGCTTTATTGCACTCGTTCCTATTTTTATCCAACTAATTTGAAAAATATGTCCTGTAAATTAAGAGTTGTCAGATGTCAACATCTAGTTTTATTTACTGCATTACATCTGAGTGTAATGCGAGCATATGGTAAGTTTAGACACACATCACCTTATACCATTAATTATTTGTGATTTATTATCTCTCCAATAGTTTTTGCCTAGCATCCATGTGCCTGCTGATGCCATCTCCCCATGCGTTATTTTTTCCAGCGGGTCAGGTGACAGGGCCAGCTGGATCAAGGGCTATTTCCTTCATCATGTGATAGGTCAGTGGTGTCACGGTTGCTGTTTCCGTGGAGCACAGTTACTGACAAGTGAAGCGGAGTGACGTTAGACAGCCAGCGGTCGGAGCCAGATCTAAGAATAGGCAGCTAGTTCAAAACGAATACATGGAGGAATACGTGAGCAGGAATATGGTGTGTCCTCATACTGGGGACTTCTAAAGGGGTAGTTCCAATGAGCAGAGACACAACTCTGTGCAGCATCTAAGAGACAAATGTATAAAAGAAAAAAATATGACATAACATATACAGTTTACTCAAGCTACCTTAGACTGAACAAAAATAAAAATAATAATAATAATAAAAGTATCTAGTCGCAAATATCAGGGGAAGAAAATTGTCACATTTGCGTTGTTTGAGCAGTCAATTCCTCTCTGCAGGCCCCCAGATCCCTGGAAATTTTAGTTTATGGCATGTTTGTGCTCCGGAGAGCTAGCAGTTGTTTACTTGCATAAGAAATGCAATAACAATGGCAACATATCTCTCCTGATGTCATTTGGTCAGACATCATCGAAGAATAAATAATACAATAATATAATACTTTAAAAGGCTCATGCCTCCTGCTTTTTTCATTTTATAAAGACTGTTACTTGGTAGCATATTTGTGTTGGATGACAAGACAAAACTATTCCCCTGATGAATGTAAGACTTGGGTGTAATAGCAATTCTGTACATTACTGAATAGCATTTCAAAAAGACAGACATAAGGCACAAAAAATCTTATTTTAACTTATATTAACTTACAAGTTATATAAAAAAAACCCACACACACTTTTTTTTAACCTTTTGTTTTGAGGTTTTGCAGGCTGTCACTTAAAAGCTACCCTTAATTGTAGTGTCATTTATTACATGCTAATGTTAGTTTAGCACTTGTAAACTTTGAAACTTGTGACTGTTCCTTGAGAATTAAAATTAGATTTTTATGTTAAGTCTCACCTTTAAAATATGCATATTCTGTGAGCCTTTATTTTGCTCATTATTTTCAATGTGTTATTGTCTAGTGTGGCTACTGTATGCTACTAGAGTTGACTTGAACAAGCTAGCATTAGCGAACTACATCTGTAAGGTTCTTACTTGTACTTGTAAATCTCACTTTAGAAAAGAGAGCGTTGTAATAATAAGATAAACGCAAGTATTCATCTAGGCAAGTGTGATTAAATTTGTTTTGAAGCTCTTATAAGCAACAGTCAAATTGTTAATTTTCCATTATATATGAGACGAGGACTATGAAAACTATTTAACATGAGGCATTTGGTCAAACTGAAAAGTGGTCTCCCTGGTGACAGTTTCTTGCAAACAGGCCTATTTGTGAAACAAGGGTAATGCAATATAAAACAAGAAAGAAATATAGGAGCAATCAAATGATTTAGCACTGAGGCAAGGCTTTTTAAGGTGAACTTGTTGAAGTGTTTATTTAGTGTTAAAAATGCTACATATTCACACATCCAGCCTATTGTTGTTGCACACTTTTCTCACGGTCACACTTCTTAACAGCCACAAATGAACAGCAGGCTACATCCGTGTTTGACAGTTAATTGCTCTGTGACAGGAATCACACATTTGCAGTTGTCAGGTTTGCTTTTTTCTGTCTTTCTGCTCAGTGTTTTCGTAACATGTGCACTTCAGGCTCACGGTGGACCGAGCAGACACTCACCACTCCAAATCCAGACACTCTTCACAGTTCACATGGACTTCAATGTGAGCCGACTCCAAAGGGAGCTGCTGTAAGGCTGTGTGGATTCTACTGAACAAGGACATAAAAGACTTACACTAAGTCTGGCCACAAGGCTACATCAAATAATTGTATTGACACAAAATTGTACTTTCTTTCTGCTATAACTTTTTAAAATGAAATTTGATGAGCTGCTAAAATTAATCCTACATTAAATTTTTCCTTAACAGAACCACACATTGGACTCTTTTGAGAGCGTAAGCAGCTTATCACCTTTGCGTCGGCTCACGCTACACTTCGTCAAGCCAATTCCAAAAATGTATGCTATCAGTTTCAAGATAATATATAATGAAGGTTTAGGTTTCACATATTATCACTTTTATATATTAACCTATTATCACAACCATTTTCGTAATAATTACAAAAAAAACAAAGCTGGTGATGAGGTATATTCATCCAGTTTGTCTTCTTTTATTTCTAACTTAGCTACTGTGTATTCTTTCTGCCATAGTTGATTTGTGCAAGCTAGCATTAGCAAGCTAGGCTACATTCAGTACGTTTACACACAGAACGTAAGCACATGAACACAACACAAGCTATGATAGACTAGCCTTTATTTTTAATAGCTTTTTCTTTTTAAAAGTTTTCCAACATGACGATGATAGCAAAACAAATAACGGCTGCCAGTGTCCGCGGGACCCAAAATATGTCGTCGCTGGACCTTTTCCCGACTTCATCTGGAAGGATTTTAAAGATGCATGCAATCCACTCAGTTTTCTTCACCTGGGGGATATTCTGCTGTCTCACTCCCAACAGATGCAGAGTCAAATAATATACGGTCTTTTTCTTATATTTTTCTTATATTCTTATTCTTCTATTTTATGATTAATTGGTTTCACAGTCAATTAAACCCAATGTTTACTCTTGTTTTCATGAGTCATAACCCTAAATGTAGTGATGATACATTTAGGTATTTGACTCAAGCCTTGCATCTTGTAATGTGTGGATTAAGTACGTGGAAACCGTGTTTACAACAACACATTGCTCACACGTACACACGGGAGAAAGGTGTGTGATATTTGTGTTAAGCCCCGGCTTTCTCGCACCTGCTGTGTTTCATATTCAGTGAGTATTCTAATCAGCTGTGTGGTCCTTCAGCTGCAGAAAACAACCATGAGAATAGAACGGCTATTTACAACCTGAGCCCCGCTGTCCAATTAATCACCAAGCAGCCAACAGGCCTACTAAAATTAACAAGAACAAGTACAGCTGCCATGGCAATACTATGCGAGAAAACATAACGAGTGAAACTTTTTGAAGAATGTGGACAGGATGTGGCTGCTGTAAAAGACTGGAGGAGGATGAAGACACAAGATGACATTACACAGTGCTGACACATCCGTGACCTTTGGCCGTAGATGGATTCAGCAGTTAGGGGTCAATGAAAGGACCAGTCTATTTCAGGGTCTTGGCAAAGTCACCTGACATATGAGGAGGCCATCTCATCCAGTGAAGATATACAGTTGTTTACATGCATTGCTGTAAGTGAGACACTCATAGACATGTCCACACTAATATGTTTTTAATTAAAAACACACAAAAAAATGTTACTACAATTACTACTACAATAAAGCTAAAACCGAGGCTTTCTGAAATGATGCAGACCACAACGCTGCAACTAAACTAAACTAAAAAAAACTTTATTGCTGAAGGAAGAAATGTATCCCCGATGGTAATTTTGTCATCATGAATAAATTCCTGCACAGCAGCTGGAAAATCCATTTTGTACTGCTTCAAGCTAAGTGTCATTTTTTGTCACCTACAATTTAATATTATCATTAATAGCTAACTTAAGCTATTAATGATAATAAGTAATAATGGATTAGATTTTATATAGCGCTCTTCAAGGCACTGAAAGCGCTTCACGATTAGGTCCTTTATTCATTCACTCCACAGTCACACACTACATAGTTTACCACTACCTACACAGAGGTAGTGGTAAACTACCTGTGTAGCCACAGCTGCCCTGGGGCAGACTGACAGTGACGTGGCAGCCATTCTGCACCTATGACCTCTCTGACCACCACCAAACAAACTCATACATTCATACACCAGTGCCACAGACTCTGGAGGCAAGGTGGGTGAGGTGTCTTGCCCAAGGACAATGGACACGGTTATTAGACGCCCTGCTCTACCTACTGAGCCACTGCACATTTTTTGGTCTATTAAGTTATTATTATTATTACGTATTTATTAGCGTCATTATGTCATTAAAAAGAAATGTAATGTCAAATCTGACATGTTAATTGTGTTGAGCTAAGAAATAGCTCAGTCTGTGAACAGCAATATTAAAATTCTAACTTTTGCAGTTGAAAGTACATGAACACAAGGTCAGAAAAACAGCTTACCAACTATCTTAATCTTAGACTTAATCTAAAACTTATTACAATGTGTTGTTATTTTTAAAAGGCAGTGGGGAATGTTTTTGTTTTTTGGTCTATTTGTGTGGACATAGTCATACTTCTCAACCCCCAAGGCTGGCATGGAGACTGCCCTCGGGGTCTGAACTAAGTTGCCCCACCTCTCTGCAAACTTCTCAGGAAAGGTGCTCTCCTCTCCCCGCTGCAGGGCACAACTGAGCTGTAATGAGACGCTAGCTCTTTCTATGGTGGTGCAAGCAGGACATGAATGCAGGAGTGTTTATTTGGACCCCCGCTTTGCCTGCTTGTCTGTCAACTCTGCACTTTTGGACACACACAAATCAAGCCCAAATAACTACTCATAGCCGCTGAGTCTGTGTACAATAATGGCACCAGGAGTTATAATAAGTTTTAAATGAAAACGGGTGAGTCCATATCCTCTAAGCTGCAGCTGCTGTCTCCTTCAGTCCACTGTTATTGGGGTCTTGCTTTATGGCAGTTCAAAAAGCGTGGTGTACTTTCACAATATGGTGAAAGCTCTTCATTTCCTACCTTAGGATCTGTCTGCAAAATGTTGTGTAATGGCAGTATAGCCATTTGGCACCAATGTTCTTTGCACCATGGACCATTTTTGACTTTTTATTTGCGGACTGGGCAGGGTAAGATAAGATGTTGGAAATAAAAGCATGTTTTTTGGGGTTTGTAGTTGGGAATAAACATTCCAACTCTTTTAAAAGCTGAGACAGGTGAGCAGGGTGAGTGAGGGCCCAGTCAAGGTTTCCCACAAAATCAGATGGAAACATGTCAAATACCCCGCCATCACTGCTTTTCCTGATCGGCTTTGAATACAGCCACTTTACTTTTTCTGCTGACTTGAAGACAGTTGTCATTTTCACCTGCTGTGACAGATTGCTGTGTGCTGCAAGTGTTGTTTTTCTCTTTATTTCTATTGTAAAAGTAATCTGTGGGGGGAAAAAAGGCTTTATTAGGCTGTCTGCTGTTTATTATGAGGGATTGTAATAGATGAGAACCTCTACCCAGGACTGGAAAACTCTAATCCAGTGCTTCTCAATTATTTTCTGTTACGCCCCCCCTAGGAAGAAGAAAACATTTCTATTTGAGAAGGACTGCTCTAATCTAATGCTTGCACAAATCCAATGTTCAAAAAAGGAACAATCATTGGTCGACACCTGCTTGTCATACGACATTATAGGAAGTTAAATAGCTGCCTATAAATGGTATTTTCAGTGGTGAATATGTCTTTTAACACAGTGAAACAGCTCAAAACAGAAAAGCATCAACAGAGAAAAAGGAGGCAACGTAAAACGCTGTTAAATACTGTCAGTTCAGTCATGTAATGTTTAATGAGGCATTGAGATAATTGATATGTTGATGCTGAAGTCTCAGCTGAGCTATTGGTAAACTCTAAACTTCAGTTCTGTGAAATGTATTAGTATAAAAAGGAAATCAAGTAGTGGAGCGTTAAGTGAAAAACTCTAGCCAGTAGGCATGTGAACCTGTTGCAATTTACTAGTAATTAAAGTAGGACTCTTGGTGTTTTCTTTTTGTTGACAATCTTGTTGGATAGAGAGATGGATTAAAGAGATCAATTTCTCTGTGGATTGTTTGTGTAACCATTTCACCAGCAGATGAAACTACCTTGTCATCACAAGGCAAAATACCCCAAATTTTACTCTGACCATTTTAAAATACATCATATTTAACTGTGGTTTCATAAACCCTACCACTAAAATAAACATGCGGTGATTAGACTTGTGCTCGATGTTGTTATAAGCTACTGTTTCATGTACAAAGTATATATTACCTGGAGTGACAAAGAAAAGTGAGTACAATGCATGTGAATAGAAAGTAGCACTCTGAGCAGCTGTAAAAGTTAACAGTACAATGGAGGACAGTGGGAGAAGGAACCAGAGCAGTAAGTATAATGACAGATCTGACCCATGGGTGTCTCACACTGCGTCAGTTTGTTTACTGCTGCTGCCCTGAGCCTTTTGTCCCATCTAGAGTAACTTCTCCCCAAGGATCCGATATCCTCATCTTCTAACACCAAACAGGAACACATTTGCATAATCCTAGTTAATGCGCCCTTCTAAAGATCCTTGGTAATCATCGGTGCCGTGGAGGTATCACTTTCCATGTGAAATTGTTGCAGAGCAGAGCATCAGAGGATAACAGCACAAAGAGGTAAACAAGAGCAGTGTGAAGCCATACTGTCACTTCACTCCACAAATAGTAGTCGATAATAAGTTCAGCTTTAAGCTTTAAGATCCTATAGGAATTTATATAAGTGGTATGAAAGGAGCAGCTGAGGTACATCCACCACGGTTTCCTGCAATGGAAATATGCATCAATAAATACAGTATACTGTATATGAGAGACTGGTCATGGTCTTGAGACCCATCTTGAGACCATTTCTTGGTCCAGGTCTTGGTCTTGTCATGGTCTCAAACACATTTTTACTCAGTCTCAGTGTTGGATGTCAATACCAACCAAGACCACGATTGTATTTGTCTATTCCTGGGATTAAATGAAAACCTCTTCTACCTCCGTTAGTCTGGACTAAAACTGGACTTGGACTGTTTGGATTTTATAACAGTTCATTGGCATTTTTTACAGTGTATCATAAATTATTTGTGGCCGTGACTCGGTCTCAACCTGCTATTAGCATTAGCCACCAAAACTCTCGTTCTCTTTAAACAAGATCGTTTTGGCAAATGACACCAAACTGACAACATGTGTGTGCTGGCAGTGAGTGGGTAGAGAAAATTATAAGCACTTTAAACAAGCTAGCATTAGCAAGCTAGGCTACTTAGAAATTCATGGCAAAATGTTTTACTTATTGCTCATTATCTTATAATACATCCTAATTTACAAACATCTGTGTGCAGAAGTATGACCTTTTATTAGCACACATGTATGCTACTCCAATGTGTTTTGATTGGAATGTTTCACCCATTTGTATTGCTAAAGACAAAATTAATGTATTTATTAATTAATTTAAAAATAAAACAACTAAATTGATCATGAGAATGGTCAATAAAATATTGAGTGATGGAATGGATGGAGTATGTAATTTTAAAATGTAAACTGTTTGAACCGTTACACTTAGAATAGAATAGGCATTACATATTAAACAACTTGAGTATTTTTGCGCTGTACTTGGAGAGGGATGGTGAGGTGTGAGTGGAAACAGTGAGCCACTCCACCTGAGCCCGTGAGCCGTGCGTCTGTTGACCTGCTGGTCTCTGGTTTCCCTGCTGTTCACCTGAAACCGGCTGTCAGTCACCGCACAACGCTCAGACCGTGAATGAATGAGGCCCGTACGTCCCGCCGCCGCCGTCGCTCTTATTCATTCCACTCCTGCCTGTAACCTCAGTCACATCCTCGTTCCTCCAAAACAACAGATCGTCTTACTTTTTGTTTTTCTGGCCCGGGTTGTTCTTCACTCACGGTTTACTCAGCCTTCATAGAGTAGAAGAATTTAAAAAACTTAAGTTGGTCATCTTTTTGAGAGGAAATGGCACTTTTTGCTTCCAGTGAGAGAATTCAAGATGGCTGATATGTATGTTGGTTATACCTGGAAACTGTTGACCTTTGACCTCTTGTTACAGAACAGTGGACTTTGTTGAACTCAGTGTACTGTGTTCAGTTTCTTCTCTTTAGTAATATTTATTGATTTTTTTTCTTTTGAAAGGCATACATGGGAGGTTTGTGGTGAGGAATGAAACCAAAAGAAAGCAGTGTGTGCATGTGTCAACGAGAGATGGTTATGTTGCTGTATAAGTTAATTTTACTGAGACATTGCTATCTTCATTTAACTTTAGCACATTTTCATTATTTACCAATATTTCATACTATATTTTTCTACATGACAGTTACAACAAGAGAATGTACTTTCACTACCTTGGCCTTTTATAACATGGCTTCCATCATGTTCAGTATAGAATGGTATACACTGCGCTAAATACTGAAGTCCTCCATTGTCCTCCACCCACTTTTTACGTAACTAATGTCTCCGTCACTACCGAGACTACTGTATGAAATCAAATGAGTTTCATTCTCTACCATTTTCATTCAGGGAACCCCTGAAGAGGCTTGCATTTTCACTGTGTCGTGCAACAGAGCAATGTCTGCTATGAAAACAGTCACATATACAAGTGCAACAAAAGATAAATCATATTTGAAGCAGGCTTTCAAAACTTGGATGCCTTGCCAATAATTAATATAAGGAAGAGAGTAAATCCTGGTGTGTAGCAGTGCAGAGGGATGGAGATAAAGCAGTATGCTGCTGCTATACAGATTTGTAGACTATTTCCAGATTATTCCCATCTTTATGGATATTCAGAATTTTAGCGTTTTGCCTTTAATGCAATGCAGTGCAATGTTTTAATGCACAAACCAATGCCAACTCTAAAACCAGTAACAGACATTGCCAATAAAGACTAGCTTGTTATTGGAAAATGGTACATTGAGCACTCTTTCTTCTTGAAATATGATATAATATGTTTAAGAGAACATTTCAGTTTTATGTTTTTACTTCTTATTTTCTTATCTAAGTAAGGATTATCTATTGTTTATACTGCAGTGTTAAGCGCCGCCTTTTGGGAAGTGGACCACTGTGATATGGTATGATTTTTGGGGATGCTGTGTACCCCTCTTGGCAATGGAAACTAACTGTACTGACCCGGCCCATACTGTATCACTCCAAGGGAAAAAAGGCTCTAGAGACATGCACTCAGTTCACTACATTATTAATATTGTTGGTTTCTATTCTTTGGAACTATGCAAGTCATTCTTTTGTGGTGTTATATTTAGTCCACAGTGATGATTAAATGGGTAGGAATCTAACAACCTGGCGGGTGTGAACACAATAAAAGAAACAGTTGGACGCAAAGGCTGGCAGAGGGAGTGTGAAAAGCATAAACACGCCAATGTTTTTTTTTTTCTTTTAATTTTACATAAGGTCTATTATGTAAGAGTGAATGTCCATTGTCTGCTTAGAATGGCGTTCATTCCAAGCAAATACTAAAGTAGGGTTTAGTGTTAGCCACAGCTGTCGGTTGTGGGTTAGCTGTAAGTAGTGAAGTGTGTGAGGAGGTTAGAGCAGGCTGAGGTCAGCAGGATGCCTGAATTAGGAGCAGTGCAAGGCTAACTGGGGATAATTGGGAGTGACAGAGCCTGGTCATTGTCTTAGGGCCCGGCTTAGTTCAGTAGTACAGGTTAAGCAATCATCTCACCTCAGCAACAGCTAATGCAGGCCACCAGTAATGAAAAGACTCCAGTATTTTCCAGTAATGACACTAGGTCAATGGTTTAGCCCTGGGACAGATTCACATTTTATGTCACTCACATTGTTACATTTCTAGCCTAAGTTTGGACCCCTCTGGTTTGATGGTCAACTGTTCAAGTGGCTATGGCTTCTACCTGTATAGCCCCTCTTCCACTGGCTGTGCTCTGAAGCAGAATGCTAATGAGCGTTGCCAGTGTGAGAAAGCGGAAGTGGACTTGAATGCGATCATTTATTGCCAGTCACAATGGTTGTTCGTATGGAGAGGGCATGGCAACGCATAAAGAACTCCAACGCACAATGGACCAAACATCTCCCACAATCAGCGCCGTGATGTGCGAGCTGACTGAGTGGGCAACAAATCACACACTTACAAAATCACATTGTATGGACGCAGAAGGAGAGGAAGTGGGGGAGGGGATATAGTTTGAGGAGACTTGAAGCGAAGCCAAAAATGGAGAAGGGGTACAGTTTAGTGAGTGAATCTTTCAGTGATTGTTAGGTTAGATGCAGCTTTGCACAGGCTAAAACACCAAACCTATGTCCCACAATGACTCTACAAGAATGTGCACTTATAAAAAGGCTTGTATCATGGGAAATCAATGGTGTTTAATAAAAATGCACACATCAACACTAAGAAATTAGCCATGTGCTGTTAGCGATGCATGTGATTTTTCACAATGTGTTTGTATATACCGACTGCATGTACATTCTACTTTGTTCTACTTACTGTTTGTTGCCAACAGCTAATGGCTGTCTATGGTCGTCTGAATGTTGTTGATTTTGTTTTATTTATGACTGTTAAAAGTTAGCATTTACTGGGATGTAAATGTCAAGTTTGCAGTCAGACCTGAATTTGAGTCTCTCATGTGAAAGTCCTGGGTTTTGTATCTCATTATTTGCCCTAACTTGCCTTCTGATGAAGTTCCTTTGGGTGTTTCTCTATTATAAGTGGTGCTTCATTACGTTATGGTGCTTTAATGCCCCTCTAAAAATGTATAAAAGTCATTCATAAAAAAATTGTCTTATAGGCACAGATTGATAACCAACATTAACTTTGAGAAATATTATGAACATACTGATATACTGCCCAAAAAGGTGCCGGCTTGGGTACTTCTTTGCTAGAATTTAGCATTTTGCAATTTATTTCAGCAGGTACAGGCAGTACTGACCACAGTGTAGAACTGCTCACAAACCTTTACGATACTAAATCATTACACTGGGTAATGTACTTTCACTTGAGAAAATCTTTCCAATGCGGCGCTCTATAAAATGTTATTGAATACTGATTCATCCTGGGTTAGTCTGTAAGAGGCTGTCAGGTACTGGCATACTTTCTCACGAGCTAAAATCAGGCAGAAGGGCAAGGCAGAAGGGGCTTAAAGGTGATGGACCACTAACAGGATTGAAACACAGTCCCCCGGCCGCTCTGATCCAGGCGAGAGCTGAGACTTCCGAGTCAGCACGGAAACAAATCATTCCTTGGCTAAGAGGCAGAGGTGCAATTAGATGCACTGCCTCGAACGGAGCAGAATTCAATTATGTAAAGAACGAGTTACGGTTGAAGGATGGAAATAAACAAGGTGCTGTGATGTTTTATTCATCCCCCTCCCTAAAATACATCCTGCATTAAGCAGCCTGGTCGTTATAGCACCTTCTCAGTTCTAGACTTTAATGGTGTTTGAATTTTACTCAGCAAATTAGAACAGTGGAATTTTGCGCCGCACTTTTTTTATTCAGTGATGGGAGAATTTTTGGAAGGGGCTGACTGGTGACGGTCATTCACATTCATTCATTAGGAAAAAGGTTTTTTATGTATTTTGAATTTTACTGTTTCCAATGATACTTTCCAATGTGGCATTTCAAATTGAGAATTAAATCTGTGTATCTGTACAATGGGCTCAAAGGTAGAGAAGTGGCGTAATTAAGATCAAACATTTATATTTTACCCAAAACAACGGAAAAAGTTCAAAATACAAAAACAGGCAACAACAGAACAATACTCGAAGTTGCCCTATCAGCTGGACACAGTCTTTTTAACCTTTTTACATGCCACATGGGATTTTTTTTTTCTTTGCTGCAATGCTATGAGTGGCCACTGGTGGAATTGGCATCAGTTACTCAATGTGGGACAATCTTTCTAGTCTGTTGCCTTAATAACATGAACTTTGTTAGCTTCAAGCAGCTATTAATTGAAATCAGAGGATGCTAATATTTCAGTTTAACTGTTCAGTAATGTTCTTTCTTAAAAAGAGCTGTGTAGAACATCTGTTGTAATCATAGAAAAGTATATCAAGTCAGTTTTAGTCATTATTCTATATTGCTTTTTTGCTTTGTATCTTTTGTTCCTATATACTCACAGCAAGAAGGTTGTGGGTTCAGTCCAAATTGGGGAGGGACAGACCTAGATTACATTTTTTTAATTATACAACATCCATATTTGGGAGTTATTAGTTCCAAAATATCCTGTTCCCACTGCTTGCGAAATGGGAAGGTGTATTCATGTTTATCATAACAGACAATCTTAGGACATTTATGAACTACACTGAGTTGAGTGCACTGGGTTTGTTCAATGACAGTAGCATGCCCCTGCAGGGCTTCTGTGGGTGTACAATGTAGAGATGTGTAACTGCAATCTGCAGTGTCTCCACTAGACGCAGCCAAAACCTACACAATACACCTTTCTTGGAAATGCCCCAATTCACAGATTTCTTCCAGCGTCACTGAAATCTCAAACTGTCTTTATATTGTATAGAATTAAAATGCATAAGGCAGCTATTGGTCCGTTTGTTTGCCTGGTCGTGCTGACCCTTGCAGCCGGTGGCGTCAGATTAGCATGCAGAGCGGCAAGCTTCAAACGCCCACGCCGATGAATCATGCACACACACATGCACACACAACATTTAATCTCGTCCTCGGAGCCGACAGCTCGTTAATTTTACACTCCATAAAGGCGTGAAGAGCATTGCATCAATATCTAACACAATCATTTTGCTGAGAGCAGCAGATAAAAACACACAGAGTGAGATGTAAATACAATAGTTAATCATCATAAATAGTATGTGCTGCGTGGTATAAATCCCATGTTTGTTAGTGCAGTGCTGTACAAAGTGGCAGCTCAATGTAAAAGGAAGTGCACGTGGCACAAAAGGGATTCCCAGAACAACTACATAAAAATATCTGCAATGTTTCCTGCTTAGACACTTCAGGTTGTTCGAGTCCTGAAAGAAAACAAGCCCTGTAAAAATGTCTATGTCATGAGGAAGCAACAGGGACAATTAAAAAGAAACCTTGCAATGAATTTTATATGATTAGAAGTTATTTTTGAACAAGACTGTGTTGGCTACAAAAATACATTAGTCATTAGATGAGAATGACCCATATTGACGTCTAGTTACACACAGTTACAAATGGGTGTAAGTGTGAGTGGAAAGGCAGTAATGCATAGAAACCAATAACTTTTTTGTATAAGCCACTTTCAAATGAAAATAAATTGCAGCAGAGCTATGCTGCCTATTCTTAAGGTTTTCCGTGACTGGTTGGGGTGATGGATGGCACACAAACCCAGGACTTCCTGTGGAAGACCTAAGTTGCCGTTCTATAATGGGGTTGCCTTTGATTTAAGATGGGGTAAATCGTTATTAGCCTTTTTGGTGATATGATATGACAAACGTATAATATTCCAGGTCAACCAATAATAAGAATTTTCACAGTCTAGGGTTGGAATGGTTTGTGCACTAATGACAAAAAAATAATACCAAAAATTCTCCTCTCAAAAATGCTAACTTTGGGAATCAAATGAATACTTATTCAGGTCTCTTGGGTTTTTCAGCAGCATCGTGTGTTGTATGGTGTTTTCTATCCCATCTACTTCCTTAACCATAAGTCATTATATCAAACATGAAAAAAACGTCTGCTCAGTGTTGATATTCTCTGTATTTTTGTGCTGTAAAAGTTATTATTCTCTACCCTAGGGAATACATAAAATGAATATTCCTAGAGACATAAAAATAGATGGCAATGTAATGGACTGAGGAACAAATGTGGGGTGCACATGGACACAGGGCATGGGTTATGTAACCACACTGTTAGGGACAAGGCTGAGTTTGCTAGCCTGTGTCTGCGACCTTGTAAATTGCTTCTTCGGCTGGTCAAAGTGAACACTGACTGCGAGCCATTTGAAATACAGCACTCAGCGCCCGGATTACTTAGTCAGTAAGTCATTCAGCTTCCCTCCCAATCTGCATGATCTTGTTGTATATCAAGTGTTTTTCATCCAACTGCCATTATTTCCCCTTTTCCTCCAGTGTGCTGGCCTTTTCACAGGGCTACACTTACTTTTTTTGCCTTTTAATAGCCCACACTTCCTGCTCTAGCAAATCAATAGAGTTACATTCTGCTGGCATGGCTATCAGCAAGAGAAAAACAGCTCTGTGTGCAGCTGCTGACATCTGCCCATAACGGAATGGATAAGGTTTCTGGAGAAATCAGGAATATCATTTAGTTGAAAATCTGCAATACATTTAAAAACTGGGTTGAAAATAGTTGAAACTGGTGAATATAATTGAAATCTGGATAAGAAAAACTGTGGATAAAGTAAATATGTGAATATACTGCAGTTCAAATAGGTCTAAACTGTGAATATGGTGAAATTAGTTAAAAAGCTGAGAATATGAGGGCATGTAGCACAGACCTGTAAATATAGCTGAAACCAAGGTATTAGTTAAAAACATGAAAAGTGGTGTAACTGAAAGGTAGGAACATTTTTCTTAAAAATAGAAAGAAAAACTGTAGAGATACAGTAATAGAAATTTAATAATTTAATTAATTTTAAAATAGTTTTATATATCTAATATGTGTTATATAACTGAATAGACAAACAGTCAAAATAGATTAGTATAATAAGTAATAAGTAATAGTAAATTAGTTATAGTTGAAACTATAGTTGCTTGTGAATGTAATAAGCATTTTGTATATAGCTTGGTATATAGCTAGATTATAATTGAAAACATGGAAAATAGTTATACAGTTATACAGTTTAATGCTGAATTATGTTCAATACTGAATATATGAACAAAAACAAGTGCATGAAAATATAGACTATAGTAGATTGAAACCTGAATATGTTGTTAAAATGTGAAATATGTATATTCAGTATATATAGTTGTATATAGAAATAGATATATAGATGTATATATGATTGTTTATCAGTCACAGACACAAGAATTGGGAGAAACATTTTAAAATTTCCTGAAAAAGTTACAGTTCGCCCTAAAAATAAATAATTCTATTATATCATATTTAATAGATTCTATTATATTCTAAATATTATCTGATTATGATCTAAGTCTTGTTTGAACACTTTAGGTCCTGTCTGAACCTTCTCTGAAAATGAGATGCCTGTTGTTGACAGGAGGTGGGGTTGGACTCGGGAGGTGTCACCTAACATCTTTCCATACCCTGACCTTTTGAGGTGACTCACCTGGTTGGCTCGGCTCATTCTCCCTCAGTGACTGTGAGTGTGTACGGGCTGTATTCTTTTGTGAGCCATGAATCATTTGGAGTGACTGATTTACTGAGATGCGTTTGAGGACAGAAAGCAGCTGGGAGGAGAAGGTCAGTCCTCTCATCATTCAGATATCAATTAATAAAAGCGTCACATTTTAGGTTTGCTTTAAATTTCCTTTGGTTTGGTTCCTGAAATCTCCTTATTGTATTTAGTTTTGTTCTACATAAGTTAGTATACATAAAAAATTGGCCTATCTCTCCCCAAAAGGTGGTCTGTGGCTGAGTGAGAAAATATTGTGGTATGACACATCAGCGAAAACTGTTTTCTCCATAGAACCCAGTGGCTCAGTCACCAATTTCTATAATTTAAATTATGAAACAAAAAAAAAAAAGAAAAGAAAATCTAATTTATAAAACCGACCAACATGTTCACACCAAAAATAACTTTACCAATAGTTTGTTCTTCTTTGGGAACCATGCAGTCAGGTTGTTTTCTAGCCTTATTAGATTAGAGTTTTTACCAAACTTTGAAACAAAAAGCATTAAGAACTATTTAACTGTCTCCCTTACTAAATATATAGTGGCTTATCTTTTTACTGTGTTGCACCTGAAGATTAAATGCCACACAAGGCTGACTGATATCGGATATTGGTAAAGGAAATTACCACCAGTATCACAAAAAGAAGCATGAAGTGGGCTATTGATACATTTTATCTGGGAGATCCCTAACAGCACACTTACAATATATGCATCTTGTCCCCACGCTACAACCTACAGGACCAGGTTGTCCCTTTCCTGCAGCATACCCCATATTCCCTGCTCACTTCTCCTTATTTTTGCATGTCCCTCCATTGCCCCTCTGATCTACTGTTCTGCTTCCATCAAATGCTAGTATGTAACCCCTGGGCCGCCGCTGATGGTGAGGGCGGCGCTTTGAACCCAGGGATGAAAGAGCTCATCCTGTAATGAGAATCTTAATGCTGAGAAACTATTTGCTTCCAACACACACATGCAGAAAACACAAAGACACACACTCGCCCGCTTTGAAAAAGTGAATTTTACAGTGTAACCCAGCTCACGGCTCGGCTGCATGTCTAATGTGAGCTATTTTGAAATTCAGCTGCTGCATGAAAGTTGAGATAAAGTGGTTATGCAATTTCAAAGTATCACTCTAGCTCGTTGCAGATGGATTGCATGCATATGTTGAGGGCATAGAGCTGGCCTGTGACAGAGGTAAACAAGTCCTGTGGCTGTTAGTGAGGCCTGTGAAATGACAAACACTCACAGTCACACATTAGGCGTGCCCAAATATACTCACTATTTTAACGTCTGGCCTCCTGCATCTTTGGAACAGGAAATCTTCAGGTTAAAACAGGATGTGCAGTTGGCAATCATCTAAATTGATAATAATGATGAAAATAACACACAAACACACTTTGTTTTCCTTTTATTTTCTTCTGGGAAATGATTGGTTGATTGGATGACAACCTTTTCTCTTGTTGTTACTTTTGATGACCACAAGATGAGTGTTATTACATTTTATAGTATAGTATTTACTCTCCTGAACTTCTGACGAGCACTACCACATACATGCTATTAGTACAGTACAAAAGCATTGAGCACATTTCCACAAGTATTCTAATATTGTGTCATGTATCCCACAAATATTCCCTTTGTCTGTGTCCCATTAAACAGGGAGAGCAAAATCTGGTATCTAGTAACTGGTGTCAGTAATAAGACCAACTGGCAATATTCACGCCACAAAAGGTCTATATAAAGAGGTGAAATGTCTTTGCCACTTGTGACATTGTAGATGTTTGTTCTACTCTAGATCCCAGAACTAGCACAGAGAAGTGAAAAACAGACTATTTTTACCGTGTTGCTAAAAGTGTGCACAGAGAGAATGGAGCGATAGGATCCTACTTGGCTGTAGTGACCACTTCAAACGAGGTAACATTACAGAATGCATTTCCTTGTGCTCATTACTCTTTATTTTATATTTACAGACCTATAAGCCTCAAAAAACAAAAAAAACAACAACATATATATATTTTTATTTATAATTATTATTATTTTTTATTATTATTATTATTATTATTTACAATGACACTCCCAGACTCCGATAACAACCCCCAAAATATGAGATACTACAACTAATACAACTACTTTAACTTAAATCCCTAAAACTGGCATTTATGGGGTTACAAATTCTCAAACAATCATAAATATTTGTTATGTATGGTGAAGACTGAAGTTAATAATGACATTCATAAACAACGTTTTGAAAAAATGTGTTAAATAATATTTCTATGGCAATCTTTAAAAAAGCATTTTCTGTGTCCAAGGGACTCAGGTGGAGCACAAAATGAAGGGACTCCCCAGGGTTTAGAATGAGGACAAACTGGTAGTTCTCTTTGTTAATTTTGTTCTGGGGTTTTTTTGTTGTTGTTTTTTTCACATGACAAATCATCTTCAAACATCAAGTACATTTTTTCCACAAGCTGTTGATTTATATGTTTAACTGTGAAGAAATCTAATAAAATCATAAGAAAAAGCTAAGGTATGTATGTATTTATTTATTTATTTATAAATATATTTTTTAGTTTGAAAGTCCCCCCCACAGCACCTGTGAAGAACAAAGCTGGCCCTCAAGAAAATTTGCTTGATGACCCCGCTGCAGAGTTTAGCATCACCTTTCGTAAACTGGAAGACACTGATGAAACCTAAACCTGAGAGGTTACTAATATAGTATTATACGGTTTGGGGGAATGCTTTGGACCCCTTTTCACGGGAGAAACAGAATGATTCTGACTGGGTTGAAAACCTATAGATTTAAGGCAGAATATGAGAGTGCAAAAACCAAGCACAAGAGGCATAGTAAAAGCTGCCTTATGAGAGACATAATTCAAACTTGAAGGTCTGTTAAATAGCTTATGTGGAGTTATATAAAAAAGTTCAAAAGTAAAAAGTGAAATTGTATTTATTCTCCAGGCCGTAAGTCTAAGAAGACATCAGATAGGTCAATGCTGCAGTAAGACTCAGAGTTGGAATAGTGAAATGAAAGGCATATCGACCCGCAGAGCAACGATCTGAGGCTGACGTTACTCCACTTGACAGATTTCCCAGCAGCACTAGCTTTAAGGAATCCTAAAAACGGCACAGTTGCGAATCTTTCCATTCCACCTTGACCTTTGGATGAATATCGTGTAGCGCATCAGAATGCCATTTGCTCTCTCGCCTAGTGAAATATTTAAGCCGTGGGATAGTGCGCCTTAAAGTGCAGCAGCGGTTCCTCACAGTGCCCAGCTTTCTGAGAGAAATATGACAGAGGCAAGAGAACAACTGTGCAGCTTCTGTTTTGATGGGAGGCATAAATGAAACATGGCTATGGGGTGAAGCAGGCTCAACACAGACAAACACTGACCATTAGGGTGAATTTTTATATCTGCTCTACTGCCTCTGCACAACAAGACCTGAACAAAATGGGCAAATTCTGTAACTAAAAAGTCATGGGATCAGCTCTGAAGGCTTGTAACTTTCGTCTGTGTTCACTTCTCATTACATCAGCCATTAAATTCTTGAGAAGCAATGTCAGATAAGAAGGCCGCAGAAATAGTGAGAGATTGTTTCTCTAATATTCCCTAGAGCAACTGACTGACCACTTTGGAAATAGCCTCTATCTAAGAAAGAATTAGTAAGAGGTGATTCATTTCTGGGTGATTCCCTCGCTGAAATGTCACATACCAACTTGCAGACACAGTACTGAAACTCATCCACCCTTTTGTAAAGCAGTCTAACCTCCTGAGCCTGGCATTTTAAAGGTTTTGCATGTACACACGCACGCATGATGGTCAACAGCCCTTTAGAACATGCATAGTACACATAGTAAAAAAATAGCATTGTCAGCTTAAGTTTAGGTTAGCAGTTCGATCAAAAGAGGAGAAAAAGTAGATGGAAGTGTCAAGATGAGGATAATCTATGGAACGTATCACCAAAAACTCTACACTTTGAGTTGTTTTATCAGAGCTAGGTCTGTTCAGTGTCTTATAGCCCAATATCACAAGACAAAAGGCATGATCCCAAAACACCATGCAATAGATGTGTCCAGGACAGTCAAAGATAAATAGTTAGTATTAGCACATAGTCTACTAGCAACCAGAGGCACTTTTTTTCCTTTCTTTAGGTTTCACTTGTAAGTGGGTAAATATTCTGTTGCAATTTCTTGGTTTTGATCAAAGTTCATTAGACCAAGCACCAGATTTTAAGGGGTTTTCTAACTTTTTCTTGACAAAAATTCACAATTAATGACGCAGTAACTAACCCCCATGTGTTAGGTGAATTGGTTGATCACCTAAGACATACTTATAGTAAATGTCTCGAAGTGCTAGCCCAGAGAATAACTGGCAATTGTCCACACCATAAGCAGTAAGAAGTAAGCAAGATAGAGCAACTTTTTAACTGTTGGTTCACCTCTTTATTGTGCTACTAGTAGATTCCAATAAATTTACATTTCACAAGAAAGACTGCATGGAAACTCAAGGTGATACGTTACATCACAGATTTAAGAGTCCTGTCTTCTTTACTATGTAAATAAGTCTTTCTGCCTCTCCGTCACTATGGCAATTTGTACGTGAACGTTAGCCTAGTCACAGAGTAGCCAAAACAAATGGAGTCTTATCTCTATGGTGCAGTGGCAAAAGCGGTTCCACACAAACATCCAACCAGAGATTAGAGAGGAGTCTGTGCCTGGGCTTCCTATTATTAGAGTGGAGGTTTATGGTCGGAGAGCGCTGCAGGGAATCACTGAGATTAAATTACACAGACAGGGAACATCAAATACAGGAGAAACTTCCCGGGCTCCAGAGAGAATGATGGTGCACGGATGGGAACAGAGAGGCAGAGATATCAGAGCAGCGTGGCAGAAAGATGTATTACACCTAACCTGTCTCCGTCGGCTCCGCCGTGCCTGATTGTCCTCAAATACACCACACAGAAAGGCTTCACTAGAGAGGTGCAGTCAAAAGTAATAGGAATGTGCTGCATAGCTGGGCAAAAGAACAGTATTAGTACCAAGCACATAATCTAAAAGTTGGAATAGTAAAGGAAGTTGATACTTCAGTGTGTGGAATGAGATGGAGGAAAGAACATTAATATTGTCTAAGGCGATACAGACAGGATTTTTTAAAGCAGACATTAGATATTAGAAACTTGTAAACAAACAGATTCCTATCATATAACATACCTTTCAGAACAACAATGTTAATGAATGCATGCACAGAATTCAGTCTACTTTTAGTTTTGGTCCCAGAAAGCTGCTTTGCTGTAAGGTTAATTAGATAATTGCTAATTTTGTCAGTTTTATGGGTCTTGCTTGTATGATATAATATTACATTTTGAGCTGTGACATCATTAACGGCTGTAAACCAGGCCAACAGATTGTGAGTAATGCCACAGTTTTACACAATACATGATGAGGTAAAGAAAGAGACCATATAATTCATAATAGTCCTATTTACAAAAAGGGCAGAGCCCCAGGAGGGTGAAGCACTCTCAGCACAGTCAGAGCTGTTTCTAGCTATGAAGCTAATGAGGCTCTGGCTGACCAAGAAGCTAAAAACAATGTATATTCTTTCATTAAAGTTTTCTTATAAAGCCACCCATGGACTACTAACTTCCTGTTGTCTTCCTTAGAGGAGTCACGTGATGTTATTGTGACATGTCATGTCAGCTGTTTTAGACAGATTTTTGCTATCCCACTGCCTGTTGTCCCACTTCCTTTAGACAGCATCCCAGGTACAGCATCTTCGCAATAGCTACTTTAATTCTAGCTACAACAGCTAACCTTGTTACTCACATTACAAAAATGTCACGTAATATCTATAATATATCTATATTTTTCTACATGCCCATTAGAATAATTGTTCAGTGTGAGGCAGGTTCCCTGGGGGCTTCCATATAAGATTCTTTCTGAGCCCATGCAGTAAAAATCAAGAAGTCATACATCAGCTGCAAGTAAAAGCAGTTTTCTTTTCTTTTTATTTCAGAAGACAAACACTTTAACTTCCTAGGGAATGTAGAAGAGAATTTTCATATCAGTATTTGATGTCCCACTGTTTCTGTTAAATACCACCACCAGACAGGCACATCCTATCCTTTTTAGGTTTAGAGTAATGGAAGCAGTGCAGATAAAATAGATAAAGATAGCTCACAGCTTGAGTGTCTCAGTGCAGTACAGAAAGCTGGCACCCATTATCTTCAGTATATAGCACTGTGAAAACTCCTGACATGGCCATTTCCCATTGATTTTCTGTATAGGAGCAATACCTGGGAGACTCACCAGTGTTTCCAACACCCACACCATAATCTGCAAAGGAGAGACCTTTTTTCATTGCATTTGTGTGGTAAATGGCCCCAGCCTTATTCAACTGTGCTCTCCTTTCTGCTTCAGCAAGCCATTATCAGCATGAAAAGGTAAAGGAAATGTGTTGTCATGGCTACATGCTTTGGCGTTAATGTAGTCAGAAAAAACACATCTGATTGTATCTGCTGTCTTTGTATTTTCCCTTTGGCACACACTTCCTTTTGACCTGCTTGCTTTTCCAGCTTCTCTTCATGCCTCTTTGTGTACGCTGCATAACTCTCGATTTGGACCCACCCAAGTTCCTCAAAAGGACATTCATTCCTCTGTAAGCACTACGTCAGTGCAGGTTATGATGCGGGTGTGAAGGGAAAGAAATGTTCCATGTCGTAGTTTTGCATAAGTGTACATAAGTGGCTGACTGCTGAGAGGCGTCAGAGCAGGGCTAGTATGTGAGGCGAGGATTCTCCTGTGATGATGCAGAAAGCCTGCTGGTCTATTTTTGAACCTATTGAAGTGTGCAACACCCTTTCAGTACTGTAACCTTCCCCAGTGCCGTCAAACCAAAACAAATAGAAACGCAGTGAGGGAGGAGAAAGCCTTGACAGTAGATTCAGCTCTTTTGTGTTCTCAGGCCATGTTGATTAGGGCCTATGCAGTAGGTTGTAGGCGAGTAAGGTCATTTTAGTTTGCTAGCAAACAAGTTGAGATGTGGAGCCACATCATTTTTGTGGTATTAAGGCCAGCTAGGTAAGAACCCTCAGCGAAAGTCGTCACATGTAGCCTACTAGTCAACACATAAAAATATGGCTACAATGTAGTTTTCATGGTTCATTTACAAGTTAAAGGTAGTAGCCAAAAATGAAGTTTAGGCTATCTATTTACTAGCAAACAAAGGGAGAACATACACGTACATAACTAAAAGGTCATTGTCAAATAGGCATGATTAGGGCCTATGGAGTAAGCTAAGGGTGAATATAGTCATTTTAGCTAGCTAGCCCCAAGTGCCTCACATCATATCTACATAATTCCCATTGTTAACAGGTCAGCTAGATAAGATAGGACTTTATAGCATCTAGCACAGCAGAAAACATATATATCACTATTTACTATTTATTCAAGCTAAAACACCTACTAGCTAACAAAGACAATGAGGAGCCCAGCTGCCAAAGTTTATAGTCTATAAATCACAGGCTTTAGCTGCAAAGTGAATGAAAAAATGATTCTAGGGCAGATAGGTAGCTGTCAGCAACAAAAGATTCTATATAGCCTATATGTGAGCAAAAAAAGGTCAAATGTTTGTAAAGTAGTCAGTCTGAATACAAAACACTTGATTCCACTGTTATGTCGATAGGCTACATGGGTAGGCCTGTGTAGTGTTGTACTATGTATGTTGGTTATAGTCTTTTTTACATATTGTTTCCCAAGCCACAACCACTATTGGAAAATAGCTATAGATGATCCATTGACACTATATAAATGGGAACTATGCTTACTTGAATGGAACTTACTTGGATTATTGCTTAGATATGTGGTGCTTTTAGGTTGAATGACTGTGTGGCTTAGAATAAGAATAGGGTCGAATGGATGATCCAGCCTAAAATGACTTGGCAGGACTTGAAAGCAGCAATTGACTGAGGTTGTGTCGTGGCAAAGACGGCACAGCCTGTGTTTATTAAAGTCTCAGCTCAGGGTTTTATCAGCATATAACACAGACGGGATGGGGCTCCTTTATCCCCTTTATCTTCCTCTCCTCCCTCGTCATTTCAATCATGTGAAATGTTCAGCTTTCTTGAATTGCAGATGTGTTCGTGTGCAGCTATCTTTGGCCCTTGAGCCTCTAATATGTCATTGCTCTATTGTGCATGGCCATAACCAGGAACAGGTGGTAACCTAACTTGAAGGTAGCAGCTTACAGTTTTATTACGGGCCAAGGCATGGTCAAGGTCAAGAACTGTGCAATAGAATAGAAGAATAGAGGACCAATGGGTGTATTATTAGAGCTGGATCATGAGTCAATCATGGCTATCATTCATTGCCAGAGAGTTGCTTGTTGTTGAAAGTTTTTGGCTTTTGGGTTCATTTCTGCGTCATATTGGCCACGCACAGTACAGCCCTTGTGTTTTACTGGTCATCACTCTTATCCAGGCTTTATGAACTAATGCAGTCGCTAATTTAATATCTCATGCAACACTTGCTACCAACTATTTGACATTTTTCTGAATATGGTAAAACATATCCAGCGTAAAGTTTGTCTGTGTAAAGAGGGCAACAATTGTTATTCTGCTCCTCTTGTAGGTACGTCATTCACCTTTGACCCACTGATCTAAAACACTCATCTGGAATCAACAAGGAGAATCTGGATACCCTCTCAGCGCCCTGTCAAACTTGGCTGTTCTGTCCTTCCTGGAATCCTTGCAACGCACACCAGAGTGTTAATGTATCATGTGCCTGTCATGATGACTCACTGTCACTTGCTTTGGGTATGGAACATTGTTTGAAAAAAGTTAAAAACCTGTGTGGCAACATAGTTAAGGTACATTACACAGCAGTTCACACAGTATCACTCACTCTGACGTTAAAAAAAGAAAAGTGTAATTGTTTACAACATGTAAATGACTTTTCCACCTTTGAAACAGTATACATTCCATATTTTTCACAAATTAGCATATATTAGTTTCAGTAACCCTCATTCCAAGTGTACAGAGGTTGCTAGACGAATGCCACAAGCCAGCATTTATGTCCAGTTTGGATACACTTTGACCAAATCTCATGATCCAAGTAAGACAACTGCATGTGAGTGAGTCAACAACATGACACTCATTATGAACCAAGGCTGATCTACAAAAACAATAAGGCTGCGAGAGACTATGGATTCATTCATTCTCTACACTTACAAACATAGACAGATAACCATTTGTTCACCAGATTGACCAGTTCATATGTCTTTTGACCCTACTTACTTACATGTATGTATTCAACAATACAACAATGACTCTACAGTGTTAAAGTAAAGGTTTTTTTTTTTTTTTAGCCAATGTCCAGACCAGTATGCAGTTTGTTATGGTTACAGTGGTCCCTCGTTTATCGCGGGTTAGTTTAAATAAACAAACAATCAATTACTCCACCACACACTTTATACACTTTTCTCAGACAGGCATTAACATTTTCTCACATTTCTCTCTTGTTTAAACACTCTCAAACCTTAGCATCTTCCTCTGTCTTTTGGGTGCGACCGCAGGTGCCTTTGTCAGTGCAGAACGTTTCGTCGACATTGTGGGTTTTGTCGGGAGAAAACTTGCAAACATACAGCACTTCAGAGTCACACTGTTAGCGATTGAACATTTATGTAAATTTGGCAAGCCGCATTCTGTACTTAAAAGAGACATTATTACAATTTTACAGTCCCTTAGCCAATCAGGACGCAGGACACAATGCGTGAGTTCTCCCTTAGCCAATCAGGACGTAGAACACAATGCACGTTCATACGCTGTAAAAAAGCATGCAAAATTGCTCTAAAAAAATCTGCGAGGCCGCGAAAGGTGAACCGTGTTATAGTGAGGGACAACTGTATACCGTATCCCAAAGAAAATTTAAACACACTTGAAAATGTTGGTCTATACAGTGCAAAAGTGTCCAGGCAAGCACTGCAAAAAGAAAAAAAATGCAGGATAAAATATATTATTAGTTTTACACTAAAGGAAATCTAAACAGCATTTTAATTTTTTAATGTAAGCTATTACCTAATTAAAACCTCATCTTATTGCTATTTTTACAACCTTAGCATACCACAGTAACTATAAAGGACTTAAACTCTTATTTTTTTCCAAAAGGAAAAACCAAGACAAAATATGTTAACATGCATAGCTAGCATGTCACTTTTTTATGAAATACAAAATATCTGTTCTCTGTTTTATTTTGATTTTTCTCTGACCTGAAATAGTAAGAATAACGCACAATGCTTCCACCAGATATATCGTGTAACTTTGAGTTACACGATCACATGACAACATTTATCTCACCAGAACTAGTGACATCAGCACAATTCTCCACACACTAGCAGTATCATGAGTTAGGAGTATATGAACTCCCTGATGAAGCTTGAATAATAAGTCATAAAGTCTTTCAGACTTCCTTAGAAATGGGCCACTAGTCTGTATCGCATTCCCCCAAATGTAGAAACACCCTTAAGACAAATAAGTTGTCAAGTGACAACGTTGCTGGGTGTGTGTGAACTATGATAAGGAGAGCTGCGTGTAATATGTGTAGCTCGTGTTATGAATGTATCTGTGAGAGGCAGAGGGGGCAGCTCGCTCTGAAATGGACAAGATGGAGTCGCAGCAAGGCAACACCCCTCACCCTGGGAGTCTCCCAGCTGGTGTGACTCCAGACCATCTGCGGACCTGTTTATCCCAGAGAATTTGGGTGGTCATGTGGAACGTGTGTGTGTGTGGATATGAAGCTTTGAGTGTGTACCCATGTGGATATTGTTTTCCATTCGAATTGCAAGGCTTTAAAGACCTTGGTGCCTATTGTAAAGCAACTATTCAAGATTGGGACTAAAATAGTTTCAGTGGAACAGGACGACCCAATTCATTACAGCAGTGCACAATGGAAATGTTGTCTTGCCGGATGACTGACTAGGCAGCTTGTATTATTCATCAACCTCTACTTTCAAACTATTGTAACATCTAAACAAACACTGATAGATACTGTTATGTAAAGAGTTAAATTGGGGGGGTGTAACAGCTATGCATTTTTATATGAAAATTACAATACATAAAGACTTGTGTACTGTTTGTTGACATCATGACAAATATTTCCAACAGACAAAAGGGCAATTCTGCATGGTTTTGGCAAATGTGAACTGACTGGATATGTGTGTGCTGTCAGTGAGGGGGTAGGAATGGGAGGTAGCAATCAGAGGTTTAGTTGCATTTATACAGCTGGTGTAGCATTTAAGTCACTGGATGATGAGGACTATGTTATGTTTGACTTGTACACATTGTCATGGAAGACATAGCAATTATACAAATGCATATTAGGTAACACACTCATACAGCTTGAGGACTATGCAAAAAAAAATGTAAAGGCTAAACCTTCTTAGCATTCTTGCACCACTGGTAAGGGCAACACAGCAACCAACATAATTGTTAGTCCATCCCTAGAACTATTGATTCTTTTAAACAAGCACAAGGTGACAAGTTTTTTGCCATCTCTGATGTGTCTAATTTACTGATTTTCACAGGAACCACTGTTTTGTTGCCACGGTGGGTGTTTATCTTCATACTATACTATAAAAAAAAAACTAAAAGGTGAGCGGTGTAACTGTTTTCTAAGTATATTTAAACTATCACTGTCTTCCAACAGTGGAATCGCAACTTACAAAAAACACTTTCCTCTCTAATCCTCCACAAGCTGCTCCCTTGAGCGCTGAAGAAATTAATTCACAACACCCCGGATTCTTGGCAATTTAATTGCAACAGAAATCTATACCGAGTTTGCTGATTTCATTACAGAAAATACAGTCGGGGGGGTTTAAAGGGATAGTCCAGAATTTTGTAAAAGAGCCACCATGAGATACTTGAGGATAGGTCAGTTACTCCCTACAGTATGTGCCAGTTATTGACAGCACACTTCTCATTTGTAGAAGTAGACACGAGCAAAAACACAAGCTGGTAATGACGCCAAAACAGAGCTTTGTAACAAATAAAAAGGCCTTCAACACTTCAAAAACTACACTAATATTACATAGAACGCCAATATTACATAGAAAGTGTTTTCATCCATTTATTTCACCACCCATCATCACCCAGACCTTACTATTTATCAGTACAAACACTTAAGTGGGATCATATGAACTTTGGGCTGTTTGTGGAGATATCCTCTACTGACATCTCAGTACACTTTTGAAAGAACATTGGGTTTGCCACATACATTTGCAGTAGTGCATGACTTAGTCTCTGTGGCATAGCTCCTGTCTGCTTCTCTAAACTGGGAGAGGTGACAGCTTCCTACTGTAGGTAATAAATTGGCTATCCCAACGTTTCTAATAAGCCCACATTTACATAATACTGAACCATACCTTAGCACAAGGAGTAGCTACAGTAGCTATGAGTGTGCAATGTCCACTCAGAGATGAAACAACACGGCTTTTCATTTTGTGTCAGCTGAAGAGCATTACAGCCTGGATATACAGCGTCATTGCATTGTGGTTACATAACACCACAATAAAGGGCCTTTGCAGAGTTTATCCACCTGCTCGTCCACTTCAGAAAATAAACACCCATATAATTCAGTTATTTATGACCACATACAAGCTGTTAGTCTGGCTCAGTTTGCTCAGGCATAATGGCTTCCGTGTACATACATAACACGGAGGAATTATTCAGGCTTTATAACACATGGAGACCTTTGCCTCATGCTAGATTTTTAACACGATTATCTTAAGCCGCTAGAACTTTGAAACCTAGTGAATGTTTGGCTTGTTTTTACTGCAGCCCAGCTCAGATGACGTCAGAGGCCATGATACATAATTACTAGCCTCAGAGTTCGAAGTTAAGGTTGTAAACATGTATATTATTAACAGTGGCAGCAACACATATGCACCTTAAAATATGGCTTGCAACGGATCAAAAGCTGAATGATCATAAATAGCCAACCACCTGTCCCTCTTCCATGATGTCACGTGGATATACTCACTCCCCCCAAATTACACAGATGCTAAACCTTAATATATGTAGAGCTTAAAGTGTAGGAGCCCCTCGCGTTGGGTTACAACATGGGCCAGTTGCACAGTTAAGTCTCCATTTTTAACCTCGGCTTGCACCTGTGACACAAGATGGATAATTGCTAATGTGTCTAAAATCATGTTGCTAAAGAACTTGCATTCTGATTTGAAATTACAAAAATACATTTTTTGTCTAGTTAGTAACACTACTTATTATTAGCCAGCTACAGCATTTAAGCCATTACATTCAGGTACGTTAGCTTAAGCTATTTCTGCTTTTTTTTTTTTTTAGTATTTACATATTAAGAGAAAGCTAACGTTAACTTTGACTTAACTTGCTAGCTGTGAGAAAGCTAATAATAAGTAAGTGGTAATACTTTTGTACAACATTTAACCCTTAAGATTTAAGAACATTAGCTACTTAGCAGTGTGCTTATTAGCATTTAGCTTCACTTTAAAAACAGATAACTTTGACTTTGTCAACATTAGCTTGTTTGCCTTGATAAAAGCAAAGAAGTAGTTTTACATCTAATCATTTTGTCTGATTGAAAAATCTTGAAACATTGTGCAATAAAGACTTGTACAAAAATCATGTTCAACTGTAGTTTATTTTATTAAAAAGACCAGGGTGCAAATATGAAATTAAAAAAAATAAAGACAAGCATATAATTTTTAAGCATTTAATACAAACTTAACAATATAAACTATTTCAGTCCCTCTTGACATGTAAGACACTGACTCAAAATACTTTGTTATACCGTATTTTTTATCAAGTATTGCACAATGTAGGTACAAAATTAATATTCATACGATTACATTTTTGTCCATAGTATAGCAAAATCTTTTAAACCTCTTAACAGAAAATACAATTCATCTTTCAGAAAAAAGCAAATATTCCTACACTTTGAGTTCCACCACTAAGGAATACTCTGTACACAATCTTTAGAATATTTGATGTATTTTTAAGATGGATTTCTTTAACAATTATCTTTTTAAAAAAAGAAAAATAAGGAAAAGCTGCTGCAGCCATCACAGATCACTGGAGTAGTAAAAAGATATAAATGCAACACCATGTCATAGAAACAATATATACTCTGATATCTTACAAACTCTGTACTAAATTAAATTATACAATTAGAAAAAGACCAAGTAACCCCACTTAGTAGTGCCAATTCATAAAAATCTGCCTTGCCTTACCACCTGTAAAATACTGTGAGAGGCCAAAACTTGAAGCTTGTATATTTTTCTCTTTTTGGAGTATTTTTGTTTTTTCAACATAGTAAAAAATTTTGTGCTTAGTTGGCAAAAAGAAAAAAGAAAAACAATGATGCATGTTGAGTTGAAGTAACCAAGCTTGGATGTGTTTGTACAAGCTTTGAGTAGAATCAAACTCAAGGGGGCACGGTAAAAATATCACCCTTGGGCACATGCTTTTTGACTGACTAGACACTACCAACTCCTTCAATGTCCGGTTTCTAAGTGTGCGTTTTTGTTTTTCCTTCTCTTTGAGCCGACGTCATTCATAAATAATAATGGTGAGTTTAGTTCGCCATGACCGGCTGGAATTGCTGGTTGGAATACTGGATGTTGCTCAGGCTGAAGTTGAGGCCGTCCACGAGGGACTTGTCGTTGAGGCTTCCGTAGGCCGCGAACACGTCAAGGGCACTGCTGTACGGCAGGTGGCCCAGGCCCAGGGAACCCTCCCCAGGGAACACTGCCCCAGGACTGGCCTGGCCCTGGAGGCTGGGAGGGAACACAAACTCCTTGGCGTTGGGTGAGAGTGCGGAGGCCTTCTGCTGCTGTCCCAGGCCGTACAGTGAGTGCATGGAGGTGGACATGGCTTTCTG
Source organism: Rhyacichthys aspro (assembly GCA_036850595.1). Lineage (NCBI taxonomy): Eukaryota > Metazoa > Chordata > Actinopteri > Gobiiformes > Rhyacichthyidae > Rhyacichthys > Rhyacichthys aspro. Next base: position 16,533,194 of record CM072166.1, on the reverse strand, counting down.
CTTCAGTAGTGTGTTCACATTTAGACCTAAGTTATTGGTGGGGGAGGTGCGCGCCGCTTTGCTACTGCTGCTGTTGTTGTTACTGCGGCCGCTGCTCTTCATCTTAGTCGAGCCGAATTTGGTGGCGGCGAAGGTGGCAGTGGTGAATGTTAAGGGCTGAGTGGAGCGTGGCATAAAGGACGGGCTGACGGCGGCCGACTGACCAAAAGGAGGGGAAGGCGAACTGGACTCAGATGAAGCCCCTACAGGATCGCTGATTGGCATGAAAACCTGGGCCTCAGGATTAAAGCTATTCTTGATCTCCTTGTCCAACTCCGAGCCGTTCTCATTGTTATCGTCCACATAAAGCACCTTGACCGGTCCCTTCTCCCCGATCTGGTAGGACACCTCAAACGGGTCAATCCACACGCTAAGGTCCTGAGGGAGGTTATTCCGCACATCCTCGATGTCCAGCCCACTTTCTTTGGCTGCCTGCTCCACCACAGGGTCCACCTTCTCCCCTACATGGATGCACCGATATCCTGAACCTTTGTATGGCTTATCCGGATACCAGTGGCCTTCATACTTTTTCTTCAGCTGCCTCTCGAGCTCTTCGCCGAAGATATTGACGCGTCGCCGAGGGAGTTTGTTGTATAAATAGGAAATAATAAAGTTGAGTGCTACTTGAATTTCAAGCTGCATAGCTGCTTCGGTGGCAAGGTGGATTATTTTTCCGTCACAGAGTTGCTTTTGTTGAGCGTTGCAAAAACCTCCAAGGCAGCAGTGATTGGTGTATTGATAAAACTTTGAAGTGCTTGTGGCCCAAGGTAATAATCCTTCCTTCAGTGGGGTAAAGTCTTGAATCCTGGAAGAACAAGAAAAGAGAAAGTGTTAAAATCTTAAGCTTAAACCAGACCAACCAAATCAAAATGTTTTGGCTTTTTTTTTTGTTTTTTTTACACATTTTAGATGGCAAAAGGACACATTCATATTTGTATAATGTACATTTCTGAAAATATTCACCTGTCTCAACATGTCTTAAGATAAAAACACCTCACTGTTCTCTTTAAGCCCCCATCCCCCAAACAAAGTCTGCTCTGATTGGTCTGCAGGACTGTGTACAGTTGAGTGTTAAAATTTGATTCAATAATCATGCATTATTGCTTCATATGCAGAAATTTGTGTTTTATTTGAATATTAGACGCCAAGACTTAGGTTAGCTTTCTATCCAAGGGCAAGTAGCCCAAGCTGACTTACCCTGTAGGCTCTACAATTTAGTAAACATACGCAGATATAGGCAGAGAACGTTTGAAGTATGGAATACACTGAGATGTCGCTACTTTTCAAAAATCTCAATTATAGTATGTTTCGCCTGGCTTTAGCTTTGGGATACTACACTTGACATGACCAAGTATGTCTTACTAAAGCAGAAAAAAAGGGCAAAAGAATAGGAGGCCTTTAATAACATCTCATTCGAGTCAAATTGTAGGGCTCAGCATTCACTGCTCACTTCCCCCTCCACAGCAGTTGCTGCATCTCAGCTGTACAATATCCACAGCTATAAATAAACCCGGGCCACTGACTCAGAGACGGTGTCAGCAGTGTGTTCCCCAGCGGTCTCCTGTGACAGATACACGCAGCCACGGGTGACCTCTGCAGAGGGCGGAGAGCCACTGCTGGCAGGTGTCAATAGTCACAGGGCTTTTCGATTGGCACTGGGACATGTTCAGACCAAACCCCAGACTCGCAAATAAAAGTGTGGGTAAATTTAAAGGGCTATGCTAGTGTTTTCCTTTGCCCCGCTGGTTAGGGATCACGTACAAGGCGTGCGAAGAGACTTGCTATTACATAATCATCATTCAAAGTCTGACCACGGCTAGGGAGCCTTTGGTACACCACAGAAAAAAACGCTCCTTTCTGTTCAAATTCACAACGCTGACAGTGAAACGACGATTAGTCTGTCGACAACGCTTGGTAACAGGGAGGCATTTAGCTTTAGCTCAGCTTAATGAAGGGTGTGAACTGAAAAGCTTCGGGCTGTGTTAGCTTTGCATACAGCAGATACGGTTAATGAATAGCTCGAGCAGCTGTTTATCGATGCTTTTTGGTTTGACGACACGCCAAGAAAAGGTAATGGGAATGCCAAACTAACATAACAATCGACGACTGCAAATAAATTCACAATACTGACAGCTGTATTGATCAATAACAGCGACGTCACGTTACAATCACGCCTACTGTGGTTTTACAGTTAAAATATTACACTGAGCGATTTAACAACCTCACGTATTTATCAGCTGCACAACATGGAGGATATGTGAATAGATGTAGTGTGGCGAATATTATGCCGAGGGTTTATTTAATGGTAAATACTTACATGGAAAATGACAGCAGCTCCTTTTGCAGCAGTTAGTCCCTTCAGCAAATGTTGCGTAATTTTCAAATGGTATAAAAGGTTGCCAATGTTATAGTGCTCCAGGCGATTGTGTTTTTGTGGGGTCGAAGTCAAAAATCCGAGTCACGGGGTTCCACGCGAACTCCCCACAGCCTGGGAGTTTTTACAACTCTGCCCTTTAAAACTTGGGCTGCTTTGTTTATATAGTTTTCCTCCGCCACGGACACGGTGGGGGTGGTGATGCGGCTCGCAGAGGTCAACACCCATTACAGTGTTTCTATTGGGCCAGCCCGCATACGTCATACATAACGATCAATAGCTCGTGATGCGATTGGCCAGCTGAGTGCTCCATCAGCTGCGGGGTTCTATTTACGGTAGTGCTTTGCCTTTCATGTGCTTCGGACTACTTTTTTGAAGGAGACTTAGCTAAAATGTCCTTTGACATTCCTGTTTTTTTCTCCTGGCAAAAACGTATCATAGATACACAACAAAGTCACAGGACAACTAAAAACTGATGTAAAAAAAAGTCACAGGTTTGATCACGTTTATATGTGTTTTATTTTATCTTACTTACTAAGTAATTTAAGGTCATGCTTGGTCTTGCATGAAACCTACGGCTGCAAATTAAACCTAGTGTGATAGTGGTGTCTAATGTCTAATTCAGTTTCCAGATGGAGGAGAACGCTGTAATAAATCTTCCTTTCATGTTCCTGGCTGGGAATAAACAGAGCTACTTAGAGCAGCTCCTGTGGCGGAGGGACACACCTGTCACTGGTTGTGTTTCTCACTTCTCACCACTGACATTTTGATGTTCTCTCTGCCAGCTGTAGCCATGTGCCTGAACCTAGATCCTCCCTTTCAGAGACCACAGCTTCACACATAAACAAAACAGATGGAATCTTCTAATTACCATCTGCGTTAATATTGATATCCTTTTCCCTGTGTACCTGTGATCAAATTCTCTTCATTAATAAGTGTGAATGTGTGAACAAGTTATTACACAACAGAATAAGGCTACTCTTTAGTGCGCGTTGTTTTGGCAGTGCAGGGCTTATCCCTTGTCAGGCCCTAGGTGTTTGACGCCACAGCTAGTTCTTACCTAACATGGACTCCTGTACACTCTGATTGCACGATAAATAGAATCCCACATGAATTATACCGCTGAGTGGACAGTGGCAGGGCTGGAAAGGAAGAGAAAAGACAGTCTGTTTAAAATGTCAGATGACCTGAGAGCTTGTTTGTTTTTTTTCCTTATAACGCTTATCTTACAATGATGTAAATGTTCTGCAGTTAAGAGCAAGGTGATTTAAAGGAGAGCTGCCTCAGACTGGGGATCTCTGGGGAGGACAACAGTGGAGTCAATATAATTTCAGAGGTGTATGTGATTTGTCTGAATCAATATTAATTCATTTGTGTAGTCTGCAGTGGAAGTCATGTTTCTTTTAAATCATGATAGCACAAATGAAGAAAAAAAAAACACAGACTATACTATATCTACTGTGTGTGAGACTGCACTGAACATACAGGGCTCAAAGCACAATGCATTTTTCATGATGGTTAAAGTCAGAGTGGTCTTCTGTCATGAAAGGTTCCATATACATATAGAATGAAAGGAGGAAGTCTGTAGGCATGTACTGTATCAGATCACAGGAGTTTGGGACGGGTAACCCCTGAAGAGGCTCGAGTGTCCCGTGCTGTGTGCAGGAGAGTGGCCTCTAATACGTAAACACTCACGTCATACCAAGCACCATCAGTTGTGTTGTGAAAGCTACACAAATTTTCTACACTTTAAGGAACTAGCCACGAAATTAGCCATGTTCGTGTCAGTGTTTTGCCCAAGAACAAGACAAGCTTTATTTGAGAAAACCTTGACAGTTTGTGTTTTTCCTTTCTTTGCCCAGTCAACTGTGCTAGCTCCGCCTTTTAAAGCTGCATTGCCCAAAAATTCCTTGAGTCACAGAACCTACCACACCACTCACTCATTAACAGCGTAGCAACTTTTGTGGCTTTCATTTTATTAAAAGAAAAAAAACTCACCCAATTTACCACCACAAATAAATAAATTATTAAGACCATGTAAGGGCCTTAATATTAAAGCCTGGATTATGTTTTAAGGTCTCATTTAGTCACTGATGATTCCTGTTACAGTATGCTTATTTAGGACTCTATATGTACCCTTTTCACAATGTTAACTGATCAGTATCCTCCAATGGAAATAAGGCCAAAAATTAGTTCTTGTTGTTGAGTTGTCATCGTTTACAAAAAACAAAAGAATATTGCTGAATATTTTAACCCTAATGTACTTTTGTCACTGGGGGTCACCTGTAGTGTTACACTTGATGTTTACCTCACAAGCACGTCCCAGCGCCATAAACAAAGTGCTGTAAGTGCAGTCCAATAATAGCTGCAGGGCTGCGGGACACTGCAGGCACAATGACGAGTTCCTCCAGCCTCCAGATTGCGTCTCAGCGGGGGTGAGAGATGAGTCCCCCTCTGCTCAGGATCTGAGCTGATGGATGACCCCAGCACAAACTAAACACACCATGGGGGCGTTGGACACACACCAAGGCCACCAGAGCAGGGCACTTCATTTTTTTCTCTTCTCACAGCAAAGGAAATGTGTGGCGATGGCCAAATGTTCAGACATGTTTTCTATTTGCACGAGTGTGAGCAGGTTGCATTTATTCTACAAGAGACGAGTTTTCTCAGCACAGAAATCCCATGAGCACATCCTAAATCTCTCTGCTCGTTCTCCCACTGTGAATACTCAGAATGTAAGTGTTAGTTTTGGCTGTGGATAGGTGGCATAATATCCCACTCTGCTTCACAATGACCTATTTGTTATTCTCCTCCGGAGTATGGATCGGGTGTGTGGTGAAAGTTTCCTCCTGTTGTTGTGAGTCTGTCTGGCGGAGACCTGGAGGTAAACAAAGCTAATGAAGTGAGATGTTTTAGTGTGACTCATGCAAATGTTTTGGTGAAGTCAGTCCACATAGACATTTTTCTCTTTTCTTCCCAAAAGCTGTGAAATCCTTCCTCTGTGCCATAGCTTTGTAGCTGTACACATGTTCCAACCAGCTCCGCCTTATTCCCTGGTGCACTCAGCGGGTTGTAATTTGATGTGTGACGTCCGTTCACAACAAATACCAGAGAAGTAATCACATGGGTTGTCAAGCAGGGAGTCTAGGAAACTACATTTCTTGGAATTTCTGGCAAGATGTTAGGAATATAGAGCTAAAAATAAAAATACTAAACAGAATAACATCAGACATGAACCGATGTAAACTATAACCCTGGCTACATGTGCAGTATACACGCACACTTGGGAAAATGGATGTAGGGCTGCTTCCTCTACCCTGTCACAAATTCCACCAGTGGACACTCACGGTATTGCATAGACCACAACGTAATAAGAGACATTTGGTGTACAGCTGACAGGACACTTACAACAAAATGGTTGGATTTTGTATTGTACGTTCTTGTCTGTTTTCATTTACTATACATTTTATGTTTAAAAAATTACCGTAATGGCTAAAATATAGCTATTAATGAGTGGTTGCTCTCTTCAGATGAATTGGTCAGAACCAGTCACTCAACTATATGGGTTGGTCATTATCCCACAATTGATTTGCTACAATTTAACACTTAATAGATTAAATGACGCTGAAATATATAAGCTGACTTTTAGCTTTTTTGGAAAGGGATCTGTAGAGAAGTGTCCTAGGTAGCCACTGCTAACTCACTTCACTCTTTTTAATCTCACATGCTCACATCAGTTATTGGTAGTGAAATACATTTACAAAAAGCCGAGGTTATCACCATTTTTATGAGATTTTGGCATATTGTACTGGTAAAATCACACGTGAGGCATACTGTACAATAAATTCTTTCCGCTGTCATAGAGGGTGCTCATATTGATTTATTAGATCCTGTTGCTTCCAGCGCTCTTCAAAGCTCACAGTTCAGACAGACAACTTGATTCTTTCAGGCCTCACTATGTGGGCTTTTTCTGTGTCCTTGAGCTTCAGAGGCTCACCTGGAGGATAGGAACACACTTTCTTATTACTTTTTTTTTATGATGGCAGCTCTTTTCAGCCTGGCTGCATCCTGGCTTATAAACATAGGTTATTCAGGAGGTTGGAATCAATGGGCTCCTGGACAAAATAACAATTCTTCATTAAATTGTGCGTTTCACTGAAGGCTGTTCACTTATCCTTGTTTCATTTATTACAGCATTCTACCTGTAGGCCAAATGGAGAATTGAGAGGAATTAGAACATGGAGACTTCACTTAATCATTCATTATAAGATTAGGTTAAATTTAAAATGTCTTCAAATTGTATAAGGAGCTTACAAAACAAATTATATTTTGCGAGCCAGAATGTTACTACTGTTAGTGTGAATTAGTACCACACAGTATAACCACTTTAGTATGTACTTTTGTATTATTTGTATATTAATTTTGTAGTGTTGTTTAAAAAATGTAAAATATACACACAATTAAAAAATATTGTTGACTATTTGTGTTTGACCGAGACTAGGAGCTACTCTTGTTACACTGGTTGTTAGCATGAGTATCTACATAATACACAGATACTACAACAATTTTTGCACCAGATAGCATGCTAATGAACCCAATCCATTTGTTTATTAAAAAAAAAAAGTAGAGCTTTTGGCTTTGCAAGTGTGTTTTATAGTACAGTATGTGTCTGTGGCTTATGTGTTTGAGACAGGGAGCTAGCTTCATTACATACTTTATTGGCGTATTTTTATACAATCATTCAATTTTATTTTCATTAGAAGATTAACATTTACATTGTTTTTATAGAAACTGTACTCATAGATCTTCAAAGTGTACATTTATTACCAAATAGAAGGCATACCTTTAGCATGTTATGTCACTAGGGGGTCTTTCAGTGTAACATTGTGAGATTTTTTTACTTAAAAAGTATATAAAAATTGTCCCAGTGATCAGAGGGATGTTAACTCATGCAGAAGTAAGGGCTAGCTCGAAGAAGTCCACACCCACTGACATTTTTTTTAAATTAAATCAAATCAGCTTCTCTACTGTGACTGTGGATAGCGTTTTTAAGACTGAAAATGGTGCTAGCATAATTTAACCCTTTGGTACGCCTCACCCCATTTTTGTCAATTTTTGATTTGGTGTTGATATTGCATGTGTTACAGTTTATGGCATGACGTTCTGTGAGAATTTTTCTTTTTTAACATATTTTTAATGTCACTGTCAGATTTTTTTTTTTTTAATTGCATGTCCATTTTTGGCGCAAACATTCCCAGAGGGTACTAAATTTGAGGGGTTCACGAGGGTTAAAAAAGTAAGTAAATAAATAGCTTGCCATTAGTATTGTACAAAACTATACATGTAAATACATTAAAAGATTAAGAAATAGGTCAGACTTAGTGACAAGTGTAGATTTATTACTAAAAGGAACATCTTCTGGTTATATGTCAGTAATAGTAGTAATAGTTATGGTAATAGTAACAAAGTTTTATTTTTCTTAAGGGGAAAAAAAATAAGTTTAGAGTGTATATAATAATGGACCAGTCAGTCTATAAGTTAGCTGCTAATTAGTATTTTTCACAATCTAAATAAAATTTGAATTGAAATCTTCCTCAAGGGAGTGACATTAATTTGTCAGTGATTACTGTTGGGTTTAAAAGATTTTGCCACCTAAATCTGTGCCACATTAGCAGTGGTCAACAGATGTTAGCTGTTTTTTTTTATGTCAGTATAGTCCAACATAGTTCAACAACAAGGTGCTTGATTTATTCTGATGAACTGGAAATAAAATTAAACTATTTTACATTTACATATTTCAGTAGGAAGTACACAGTGGCAATATTTTCTCATTTTCTGGGTTTTTATTTGACATAAACAGGATTTGATCTCATGGTGTAGACTCATGGTTCACAGAGAAGTGGCTGTGTTTGTCCATGCATGCAGCTATGAGAGTGTGTCAGGGGGCCGCTGGCAAATATTACCTCTGCTTATATTAATGACATTCCTGGCAGTGGTGTGAAAAAGGACTCTCTGGCCTCCCTCTGGCTGCACCGCATTTGTAAACAAGTGAGCAGGAAGCAGCACGTAATACCCGTCCTGCAGCAAACCATACACTGTTCAATAGAACTAAGACTTCCGTAACCTTCTTTACAAGCCCGCTATAATGTACAGCAGATAAATCACTTGCTAAGCACCCTATCAGTGTTTAATCTTTAAAGAACATCACTCCTTTTGGATGTAAAGCAAGAATAAATACAGCAGCTGCTTGTGCATGTGAGCATGAAGCTATAAATTCCAGCGAACGCCATAATCTCAGATTGCTATCACTACCGATATGCTATGAATACTAATTGAGTGCTACCTCCACTTCCACGAACCACGAACATATTTCAATAGCAGAGCAGTAAAAAGCCTTGTTCCGTGCATGGTCACATTTATTCACTCGCTAAATGAGATATATACTGAAGAGGACTTAACAGATGAATAGGCACAGAGAAGCTTGTGTGAAAATTAATTATTACAAGTATAGCAAAAATATATACTATATTTGCTGATTCCACCCTCGCTACAATACACTGAATAGAAATACTATTAACTATTCTACTTTATGAACTATACATTTCAACTAGAGAGCTCTGTTTCATCAACAGGAGGCACTAATCAACGCACACTGTATGTAAACAACAGCTGGCAAAATGGCAGACACTGTACACTCCTTGCAAGCTTTAGTACTTTTAACAATAATGTTATTTATTTCCAGCCGTGCAACTATTCACTGCAACTGATGAGGATGGTGATGTTGTTAATGTGTGTGTTAATGGTGTGTCATAATTACCACTTGTGTAGCTAAGGCTATATATTTAGTAGAGGAGGCCATCTTTAATGCTAGCTACATGTGAACAAAAACAGTCATGCCTCTATGTAAGAAATCATAAAGCCTGTTATATCAAAGCTTGGTAAAAACAGCAATTTAAACCCACCATGTGCAACTTTTAGCCAGTAGACTCTTCTACAGACTCTGTGTTGTTACAACAGTGGCGTCATTTTACAGATGTTGTACATTTTTGAAAGGAAGCTACCAAAACTGGCAAGTTTACAAGAACAGTCTTCTGAAACGGTAGGTAATTTAAGTGTATTTTGTACAAATACGCCTCTGCTAGGGTCAGTGTATTGGCTTATTTCAACTCCCTCTATTTGAGCCTTAAAGAGTGTATCACCCCTGTTCAGCTGAGGGTACTATGTCAGTGATTGATGATTCTATTGCTCTCATGTCTAAGAACCATCAAATGATTACTAGAATATATATTTTGGGACTAAAAGTTACACAGTGCTTCTGGCTAAAAGTTATGTAAGGTGGCTTTAATGCAGCTTGTATACAACATGAAGCCCAGAGGACAGAGGAACCAAGTATTGGTTGGTTCAGGTTGGGAATCAACTTCTTTGGTGGCTTTATTTTTGATGCAAATACGTCAAATGCAAATAAGGTTTGGGAACCTGAACCGGCACAGAGAATGGTAGATGTGAAAGAGGTAATTAATGGAACCAAAAACAAAGGGGTTCCTAAAAAGTACTGTATAATATGCTTTTTCTGGGACCCATACTTACCTGACACCTTCCTTTCTGCTCCAGCTGAAACAAAGCTTTGGAGTTAAATAGTTATGGACACTGAAATTTTTACTTTAAATAACATCAGAGTTCAGGAAAGCACAAAGCCTAGTGGTCACAAAGTAGCTTCAGCTAATGCTAGCTGCTAAAACACTGTGTACCATGAAACTTGCCACATTTTTTGTCCAATTAGTAAAGTAACTGACTGTATACATTTATTTAAAGGAAGCTCTGAAAGTTGAGAGTCACTGGGTTGGGAGCTTTCATGCTCTAGAAGTAGACTGCCCCACAAGGCTTTTGGAGACCTGATGCTTGCATAACAATCATTAGGCTAATTGTATTGTAGAGGATTTAGTGGTGAGATTGGACTTGCAACTAAAGTTTGAAAGGACTATCGTGGATTACATAGTGGCCCTGTTTCTGTAGACATCAAGTGTTTATTCAGTGGTACTGAAAGCAGCAATTTAGAATGACAATACCCTTGTGAAAACACATATATTCTTGTCTGACGTCTACACTGTTGTGAACACATAATAAATACAATGTGTAAATGTAAGGATGTGCTATTCTTTTTTTTTCTTTTATTTCAGTGCAATGTTGTGACACATGTTCAAGTTTCAGACAGCGATGACAGCAATTTTGTTCTTTGTATTGTGCTAGAAGCTATAGTGACAGAGAGCTTTTGGTAATTACAGTTCACAGTTCTCTGATGTGTTTGTGATTGGCATAACAAGGTGAAACAAAAGGTCTGCTGATGAAGTCAAAAATTTAAATCTCATTTGAGTGCTTTTAAAGGGGGCCATGTGTATTTTTGACAACGAAAGTAAACCCCAACTTTAACCAGTAGGAGGAAAAGTGAACAGAAAGCACCCCAATACAGTTGTACAATATTTTAATACATAAAATGTGAATGTATATCTGTGATTTATTGTAGTTAATGGTAACACCAATAAGTCTCTCTGTTTTATTCACCAAAAGCAGCATTTTCTGTTGCTTTAAAAAACAATTAGGGAAGTCCTGCCAACACCCAACATCATTTGTGCAAGGACTGAAACAACATGGTCTGGCTGAATACTAATTTCTGATTGGCTGGCAGTTGTGTGACAAAACTGTGTTCACTGCACACTTAGGCCTGGTTGCACTAGGGTTAAGCATCAATCTAGCTACCATAATCTTGCAGCTTGTTATCAAAGAGCCATTTTAAAGTTAAAGCTTTGAAATGTGGTTAAACTTTAAGCTGCTAAAGGATTCATTTTGATTTAACAGGATTTACATTTATTTATTGTTCCAGGCTAACACTGAATCAAAGCTCAAGAGATGCTAGTGGCACAAGATAGTATTGCAATTTGAATCAATTACAAATATTCAAAGAATATGTACATATTACAAATCTAATTGAAGATATTTTGAGGTGTTTGGTATAGCAACACCTATTTCTGAAGCTTATTTAGCAAAAATAGCAGCCCAGTTTAGCACCATTAGTGTTTAACTTGCTATTTTACTTCATACGTGCGTTCTCATTCCTGAAACAACTCACAGTACATGTAGGGTGAAACAATGTCTTCAGTTTTCTCCCAGCGACTGGCAGATAATGAGAATATTCATGGCATGCAGCACCCATCACTTTCATACATGAGCGGGTTACAGTGTTCTGACCCCTGGAAAGATTCATGCGAAGCCATCTGGAGGACAGGGAAGGTTACACAATGCAGGATCAGCTGTGCTCTTCGTATTTAAACCCCATTCTGCTCCACTATTTGGTTTCATGTTGGGGGATTATGTTTACAAGCTGAGTGCTGTGTCATGGATCTGCCAACATAACAGAACAGAACGGCATTAGGCTTAATAACACAGGAACGGCCAGCAATTCCAGTCACGGGTGGAACACTGTGTACAGACATTTACCCCTCAGTCTACAGTGATTTATACATGATCCTCAACAGTAAAGTAGATTAGAACTAGGGCGTTTTCACAAATAAACCAGGGTCAGGCCTAAAGTTTGCCTAAAACAATCAATCTGTAAATGCACAAAAGGCTAAAACTATTCCACACAAATCTTCTGCAACAAGCCTGCCATGTCAAAGTTGTGTGTCCATGTTTAGATTTGTGTGTAACAGGGGGTTCATGTGCCCTGAGTTTAAGCTTACCAATCTAAAAACTAACGTGTAGCAGATGATGTACAGTATATATATATATATATATATATATATATATATATATATATAGGCCTACAGATTCACCACATACCATAAGAAGTCCAGATAAGCCCAGAAGTGTTTCAATTGCCTAGAAATTAAAGGCCCCAATACTATGATACTGTCATACCTATAATTAGAGCTGCACAATAATCGATAACTACTTTGAATATAGCCATAACAATATGACCTACGATATGCTTTCACCAAGGAAAACATTTAACTTACTTAAACTTGTACTAGGACTAAAACCAAGACTTTTTTATTTATGTGGACTCACCACAGTTTGAGTTAAGGCTTTGTTTTGACATGGAAGACCATGACACTATTGCAATAATTAAAACAGATAATGCGATATGAATGGTGATATTACGATAACGATACATTTGCGATTTCATTGTGTCATCAGTTTTTCATTCCATCCCATGTCTAAACCTACAACGCTGGTTCCAGCTACAGACAACTGAAACTCAGCCACAGCTGTGCCCTGGCAGTCCCACTGACTTTTTTGGTGGAAGAAATTCAACCATGGCGCAAAATGAACAGCCAGTGCTTGTGGATGGAACGGGTTTTAAAGTGAGAGCCATCCATAGCAGTGGGAATGTATCACATTGTCATGAATACTGAATGGAGTGTGCGACTGTAGGCAGGCTGTCCCTGTCACAGTGATTTGTATTTTTTATTCCCCCTCACAGCCCACCCCCGCATAGCTTCCACTTGCACTGTAACCTTCTCTCCGTTAAGACAGATTTGTGTCCTCTCCAGTGGTCTGTGTGGGTGACAGCAAATGCAAGGGATGGTGATGTCAGATTATGAGAGCAACATGCACCATCATCATTTATAAAAAAAAAAAAAAGTCCTATTAGCAGAAATATTACAGCTAGAAGACTGGCTTTTTTCATTTCATCTATGCACAGACCCTCAGTTTATTGAGAAGCCTTCATTCCTGTTTGCCAGAAATGATGTCAGTGTAGCCATGGCAACTATTCTTACACATTACCCCATGCTCTTCCACAGTTAGAGTAGCACTCAAGTGTGATTTTTTCAGACAAATGTCAGATCTCATCTCTTAACTGCAATCCAGTCTGTGTGAATATCTATTGAAATTATTTGTATTAACCAGAATAGTGTTGGCATGTATCCAGTATAAATTTACTAAAAAAAAAAAAAACTAAAAAAAAAAACATGAAGTAATATGTTTTTAATTTTGTCATAGCTGTTGATGGAAGCAGGTTGTGAGGGAGGATGGGAGATTACTTACTGTATATCTCCAAGAAAGCTACGTGGGACTGTATTACGAGAGGGAGGTTGCAGGTAAAAGAATTGGCTTTGTTGTAATAGTTTTTATGAATGTTGTATATGTTTTGGTTTCAATGTTAATTGAATACATGCTCAGAATGTCGAAACAAAACAGCACATGCCTTACTTGTACCTGCTGCAAGAAGATAATGGAAATGGCTTTTTCCCTTGGCAAGTGCTAAAAATAGGAGGCCTACAGGAATATTTACGCTGGTGAGTGAAATATCAATAGCAACTTGATACACACTCACTGGTCAGGTAAGTGCTGGGATAATTTAGCTTAACTTACTGTATGCTTCTTTAGAGACAGAAAAACTAGCATAAACTGTCGTTAGCATTAGCATGACACATTTTCAGTCAGAGATATGAACTCAAAACGCAAAACCTTAACTCACTCTGAGAGGGCACGAGTAAGCGCTAACAAAAAAAAGCATTTCTTTCCCGAGGTGGCAGAGGCCAAGTTTGGGTAAAAACGTGACTATACAGTGAAACACAATATCTCCTGGTCATAATGAGGGGAAAAAATTGTAGATTTTTTTCCCTATCCCACTCAGAACAATAAAACTGCCATGTGATAAACTAAAAAGTGTCATATTATAGTGAAAAACCTAAAAAAAAAAAAAAAAAGAAAGAAAGATGAAAAAAAGAAAGAAATTAGCTTCAGTTCCTCTTGGTTCTGTGGTTTATTTTAGGCCTGAATAAATATGCTTTGATTTTGATAGGTTAGCATTGAAACTTCAGTTTTTGAGGACACATGACAATACAAATATAGAGTTATTGAGCAGTTATTGAGCTATGTCACAAAACCTCATTAAATAAATATCCTAGAGCCTTACCATACACCTGTCACATAAACTGACCGCACACATAAGTTAACTAGTAACTTAACTTTTCCAAGACCTTATAGCTACTACACCCTTAAGAGCCCCTTAAGTAGCAAGATATGTTTTTTTTAAGACTCTGGGTCTTTATGAAAAATAAAGACTAAAGAGTTAAGAACACAATGGATTATATTTTTTAACATTACCTGGTCGGAACTGGTCACTGCAAAGGACTTTTTTATATATTTATTTTTTCTGTCTCTATCAGGGCTTTTAGCAATGGTAAAAATAGTCTGTTTTTCACTTCTCTGTACTAGTTCTGGAGTCCACTGCACAACAACTATCTACAATGTTACAGAAAGGAGAGACATTAGTCTCTTTAGTTTTCTGTTTAGCACAAGTGCATTAATGCATTAAACACATATTAGCTATTTTGATTTATGCTAATTAGCCATGTGCTTTTTGGTTTTGATTTCACCAAGTGCTTTAATTTATATTCTACATAAACTGTAGAAAGTAATCTCTGATAATATTTCATAATACATCTCACTGCTGACGCCGGTTGCTAGTAAAAAGCTAACGTTAATAGTTTTTTCGCTCTGTTTTCTTAGTGTTTACAGGGTAAAAACAGTTTTAATAATGTGAATCTGCTGCACGTGGAGCTGGAGGAGGAAGCAATACACAGGAAAACAATTCTCCGCTAAACAGCTGACCAGAATATCAAACGAGACGAGATGGAATAATGAGCTCCAGGTCATTCATGTGTGAGGCGGGTAATGACGGGAGCGCTGTGATAATTACCTCCATGTATGTATCGTAAACATGCTAATGGAAAGATGGAAGGACGGCTTCACTTTATATGTAAAACGTTCCGATCACTGAGCAGAGGTGACGTGTCATTTAGATGGAGATAAATGTTAGAGCCTGCAACCTGCCGTCACCAGTGCAGTTTTCTGCTTCAGGGAGCTGACACAGTGCAGTTGGAGAAACCAGAGAAGGTGGAGCCATATTTCGCTGATGAATGTTCTTTGATAGAAATGCAGAAAGGTGATAGGCTGGACAGAAAAGAAAAAAAGCGTGAGAACACAAAAAAGAGCCGTTGTTGGGGGGAAAAAATGTTTTCCGAGGGCCGCTGTATGCATCAGCAACTCAATGCAGAAATCTCCCGGGAAGGGTGAAGGAGAGTAATTGTGACATTGCTCTTTGGCTGAGAATTGCTACTCAGTGCAATTCAGCCACAGTAATCAGAAAGCGTTGGGGTGGATAGTCAACATGGTCAATTCAGTCAATTCACAGGACTTAAGATGATAAATGGAAACGGCGACGTGGAGCAGCAGTTCACCTGAATGATAAAAGGGAGGATTTCCTACAGGCTTCCCCAATGGTTTCCTGATTGTTGGGGGCTTAGAGTGCTGTGGCGTTTCAAAGATGATAATAAATGATGAAAATAATGTAACTTGTGGTTAAATTTGACTGTGGTGACATTTGTCAAAGCTACACAAACAGTAAATGTCACCTGTATCATACTGGCTTCATGGTAATAGTCTTTGATCAAAGCAAGCAATTTTTTTTCTTTTAACGTCACAAAAAGAACAATGCTAAATGATTGTGTTCCTGAAATTTCACACTTGGTTGTCCGTGTGACTTTTCTTTCTTTCTTTTTTTTCTATTTTTTATGGGCCCACCACTATAAACGCCAAAAATGTATCCTCCAGTCTCCTCTAGAAAAGGCTAACCCATGTCAGCAACACTAGTAATAGAAAACAGTTGCTTCATCGTCAAACCTGAACACACACCTAGCACTGCCACATCTATGCTCTGAACATGCAGTGAGTTGTTAGAAATCACATTGCCCAGAGCGGTACAGGATGGTTTTCTAATTTTGTGAGAATCTAGCTGCTGCTCAAGGTAAGAGAAACAGCACTGCAATAAGAGAGAACAGTTATCAGTTTTTTATTGTGTGATACAGTCCAAGTGTTTGTTAGTGTGATAAAAAGCTGTAAGGTCACAAACTTATCCAAAAATTTGCTATTGCAGCCATCATTACACAGAAAAAGTGTGTTTATGAAAATATTGTGTAGTCAGGGCCTTAATGTCACCACTCTCAACCCAGCCCTGTCACAAGGAAAAGATCCCAAGTTTACGGTAAAATAATGGTACAGGTCCACCATCTAAGCATCAGATGTGTGGACTTCAAGATGTTAGCATCAGGGATTACCCATAATAGCTACCTCGTTTCTTCTCTTCCTCCACTTCTTTGTCGGTTTCTTTTCTATAATTTAATCGAAAATAAAATGAGATTTCAAGGACTTTTCTCAGAGCATTTCCTTATTAAAAATGACCCATCATTCATTTAATTTGTCTGTATTGGGTGGTCTTTGATGCATCTTAGTGCACTTTGCGACTGTAAATTTCTGTGAGAGGTAATTGTCTCCCCATTCGCCCATTCACACATTTAATTATTCTCAACATCTATCCCCTCTTCTTTGTCAAACTGGGGCAAAAGGCTCTGCTCCTTGCCCAGCTTTGTTTACTTCAAGAGATGTCAAGGATGTGGGCATTTCCTCTGTAGTTTTTTTCATTGTGGCTTGATTGTGTGTGCAGTCGTGTCATTTTGGCCAGAATGTTGTTGCTCCTTCAGTGTCCATTTTGGAAATTTGCGTTGTCATATGGTTTAATTCACATACTAAAATAAGAATGACACGATATTTGGAATATGAGTGTCCAGAAAACATGTTTTTAGGCCTGGGGGCTCTTGTAGAACTCCTGGTCAGTGACCTTTGGAGCATGTTTTTGAGTTTGCACCTTGATAACCTTGTTCCAGCCTGAAGCTTGCCTCATTGGGCCAACCCTGGACTCCTATCTCTCCCCATCTCAAACCGACGTCATGTGTGCTGCTCGGTTACACCACTTTTAGAGAACACAATACAGTCGGTCACACAAGGCCACTTCAGCGCTCGCCACAATACAACCGAGCCGTGTCAATCCCACAAAGCGGCTGGTGTTGGGAAACTGCCGACTGGGACACAGGAACCCAGTCTCTGCACAGAGAGCTTAGCTTACACTGGGAGATAAGGAAATTCCTCTTTCCAGCTAAGGCGATTTCTAGTAAATGTAGTATATTTAGACACACCACTGAGGGCTTATATGTACACAGTGATTATTGCCTTTAGATTTGTGATGAAAAAAGGACACACACACACACAATTGTGAACTAACCTGTGTTCAGTGGGACACGTTATGTCACTTACTTTACATTATGATGTGTAATATAGCAAAAACAGATCACGTAGCCACAAGCCCCACAAGAGAGGGATGTTCAAGCAGCTATGCATTTTACTTGGAGCTATTCACTCACATGTCTATTAAATCTTGTTAGATGATTGGCAGTCCGGTATGTAAGAGAATAAAGTTGAGCGTGACGTGTTTCGCATTGCTCACGTTGCTTGAACAACTGTTTATGTTTGGGGGTTTTTTTCAATTCATTTTCTACCACTTTTTCTTCTGTGAGTCACAGGTGGATTGGAACAGTTGGTTTTAGCGGAAGGCACCCTGGAAAATCACCAGTTATTTGAGTTATTTGTTATTTGAAAGTACACCTGTCCTGGTTTAATCGAGACCCCAATGCAACATAACATTCGTCAGAACTGATTCACTCAAACCATACTTCAACCCGAACTGAACGCAACAACCATGTGTGACCTATTCAGTTACAGACAGTGACCAGCCTGCACTCATGCTTCCTCAATCTACTCCAGCCTACATTCACACAAGCAACTCAACTTATTCCACCAAAAAGATTTACAATTCAACATGGTACCAGTTCAGAAAGCCCACTCAATAGTATACATTTGCCAGCTCAACTTATATGAACCATATTTTATGTTTTCGTGTATGATTGCTCTGTTATGTTGGGGTCTTTCTGCTCTTCAACTTAAGCGGAGTGGATTAGGTCGGTACAACAGGCTTCTAGAGGCGTTTCTATGATCAAAAAGCATTCCAGACAGAAACTGAACTTTGGTTATCCTTTAGCTTTTGGCTCCAAAAGTGTAGTACAATTATTAAAAAGTACAACTTCCCACAAATAATATTGAGTCCCATAAATGAATGCACCACAACAAATGGATTTAGATGTAGATGCATGGGTTGTTTTGTACATTATTGTCTATAAACCAGGTAAATGTCCATTAAGTAAACAGACTCATGTATTGGAAAATGTTCCACTCATGCGGTGTTTACTGTCTGCCTTGAACTGTCGTGGGTTTGGAGAGACGCCCACTAGTCCCAAACCGGGATTAGGCCTAGAGAAAACCAGTGCACTGAGAAGAATGTCACAAGGAAGTGGAAAGTCATTTCATGTCTACGTGAAAACCGTTAATCACAGATTCCCTCTAATCAAAACAAAAGGCCAAAGACCGGACTGAAACATACCTCTTTGTTTACCTCAACACTGCATTTCCTAACCACTTGACTATTTAACCTCTTTTTCTGTATAAATTTGCTTTTCTTATCTGGTCTTTCTCCATAAAACCATCCATTTTCTTTCTATTTCCTTTCCTTTTTTGCACTTGGTGGCAGTGTGAGTGGCTGGAGGCTGGAGTGTTGCCAGTACAAACAGCTTGGGCAAACCTGCTCCAAGAACAAGGTCCATAAGAGCACTTCTCCCCTGCTGGCTCACATGACTGCCTCTGTGGACGTGCATTCAGTCCATTGTGCATGTAATACTGTTGCCATGGCCACTTGTGCTCTAACCTGCAATGTAAATCAGAGCACTGATAATAAGAAGTGAGGATGTGTTAGTATATGACATTAGTTCTTGATGATAGTAGCTTTTAATTGAGCCTGATTTCTTTCATATGTTGGGCATGTGCATGTGATTCATGTTGTTTTATTTGAAGGAGACTTCTGGCTAGTTCTGAGAGTTGCTAAAGGCGCATTGTGTAAAATGCTGTTGTCTACAATTGAACAATATAAAAAGTGAAAATGATGTATAATGGTTTAAAAAAACACTGTTTGCATTTGCCATCAAAAGCTACATGAAACTCAATAGAAAGAGTGGTTTGTTTTACTTTCTGTTCCTGTTGAGACTGCCCAGAGAGGACAAACTGAGCACCGTTGGATGAGAAGCACTTATGTTTCTATTCGAGCTCACATTATTGCATGAAGCTTTAGGGCATTTAGGAATAAAATTAAATTTGTTTCAACATTTTAAAGAGAAATCACACCTATTTTTACTGGGTTTATACTTTATACTAGACGACAGCATGTTCCGGCATGGCTACAATAGCTAGGCTAGTATTGGAGTATGTATTGAGTGTTTTTTTTCTCCAGCAGTGCTCAGTTTGTCCTTACACAGCAGTTGTAGAAACAGGAAGTAACAGAACCAAAATGGCTTGCTCCTCTGGGTTCTATGGAGCTTGAAATGTCTATTTTTCCAAGACAGATGAGTGCAGAAAGTGTCATTTTGATGTCAAATACTAACAACATTTGACTGATGTGTTGCGCCACTATATACAACAACTATTTTATTATATGGTGACCTGGGAACATCAACATATTAAGCTAGATTGGACACAAAAAAACATGTCAACTGTCACATTACTCAACACTGGGGACAGTTGACGCGGCCTGCTGCCTCAGCTGACTTTGCAATGCTTTGCCAAGCTTCAACCTTTTTCCAAATATGGTAATGCCTTCAGGCTCCATAAATTCACAGGTCTGTTTAAAGGCTCAATGTTTGACGTCACAGTTTTTGGGCAACTAGAGTTGACCCAGGCTCTACCAGACCTCACTTCTTTACATCCACAGAAAGGCCATTTGATGCCTTGAGTAAAGAACTGAGATATCGGCTTCATTCAAGTGTTGGGTGGTGGTGGTTGACCCAATCCAGGACAGGGTGTCATGAATCTATCAGGTCAACATGCCTATCCTAAATTTGACTTAAACTTGGCAGGGCAACTGACCCAGCTCTTTACAAACAGAGAGGCTTCAGCTCTTTTTTTTTCTTGGCAAACTCATTAGCGTATCAGCTGACCACTGACGACTGCTTTATTTAATTAGAAATGTGGGAGTGTGGTGATAAGCAGGACTTAAGCAAAACACCTCACCAAAAAAGCATATAAGTTTTCTGTTTGATAAATGATTACAGAAAAAAGCCACAGTATAACATAAGACACTTTAAGGGATGATTCACTTGCATTAATCTGTGGCTCTCCTGATCCAATCCAACATCAGCTTTTGCTTCCTCATCAGCTTGATCAGTCTGCCAGCTTCACCTCCCCAGTGCACAACTGCAAAGAACAATGCACTTCCTATCATTGATAGAACATAAGCTAGTAGCTTTTTCCACACATCAAGGGAACAAAGCCTGCTGAGGAAGAACAGTCTGGTCTGGCCTTTATTCAAGACAGAATCCTGCTCTGTGGCCCCTACCTACGTCTTATATCTTTAAAGATTTTGATTTTCTTGCATAGCAATGTTGTGCTCGGGAGAGCTAGCAGTTGTTCCAAAGTATAAACCATTCTCTAACCATGGCAGTGGTTTTCTACTTATCAGTCTCCTTAAATTTTAAGTGAGGCTCAAAACAGATCCCAACAGTTCAAGACAGATAAACGCAAACTTGTTGTAATTGTCATTTATCTTTAGTTTTCCTGCTTCCTTTAGTACTGCAACTTTATATTTTCTGTTGACAAACCTCATAATGACAGCTTGTTTGTCATTGGCATTTCTCTTGGGCAGAAGGTGGCATGCCTTTATGTTGACACAGTCCAATCTGGATCTGTTTGGGCTGTAAAAAGGCAGCCACCTGTTGCGCAATAGAGCTAGCATCTAGGTCAGTGGACTCCCCTTCGTTGTCGGCAGCCACCGCCTGAGCATATGACCAGGTTTAATGTGTAGCCCAGTGATGATCACATCATTCATTCTGGTGTACTGCTCCAGGTCTTCAAGCCTGCCAAGATGCTTTTCTGTTACAGCAGAGACATTCCATGCATAGATCAAGTGACTTTTTTAGGTCAGGAGTTTCCTCCGGACCCTGTATTTATTTATTTTGTTTTTTCATTTTTTGGGCCCCATCTACCCATTATTGTTTGTTAGTGGCAATAGCTGGACAGCTGTTAGCAAAGTCCAGGTGAAAAATAGCTAGCTGCCATCCAGTGGCAGTTCTAGTCCTTATGGCCAATGATATACTTGCTGTTTGAAAAAAAATAACATGACATGACTGCAAGAATAAATCTCAGTATAAATTGCAATGTTGATTGTTGATGAGTTTCAGATCTAACCTGGAAGCTGTACTTTGGTGTCACAGATCGTGTGGAAGCCTATCGGTGCCATGCCCTCTCAATGACCTGATGAGTACAACACATACAATGTGTTGTGATGCACACACTGCAAGGTCTGTAGCCATGCTCTGTTTGTTTGTTCCTTGCTATCCCTGTCTTAGGCCCGGAAAAGCAGAGTACAACAGTATTGCTAATAGTATGGAAAATTTGTTTTTAACAAGCATGCAAAATAAAGGAACATTTTCATATTACTTTAGCTTAGTTTACTTGTGTTTAAAACAGCAAAAAGTAGCTCATGATTGTGGAGCTGGTAACAAAGGACTGGCACAAATGGTGGTTCATTAATAAATCTTTTTTATGTTTAGTAATTTTCAAGCATTTTAAATTTCACAAAATTGCTCTTGTTCATTAGTATTTTACACTTTGGCTGTAAACATTTACGTGTTGGCACTCACATGTTCCTTGTTGTTTTTCTGCCTTTCAATTTTCAATCACCTGTTCCGTGTTGGAGAGATAATAATAGAAACACATGACTCTGGAGAGCACTAATAACATGGCGCAATCTGCAGCGTGCATCTGTGCTCCTGAACAAGACAGATTGCTGTTGTTAATGCAAACAGCAAAATATATAAATAAATAAATAAAGCAGGAATGTCACTCAAACCGCTTAAAACACCACCTCCAACGGTGAGTCATCACATTAAAGTCCCTGACTCTGAGGAGGCAGAATTAGTTATGAAAAAGGGGAAGACAGATTATCACATCAGCAGGCACACCCTCGAGGTGTTATTACACATGCAATAATAATAATACACTCAGGGTTAGTTTCTTATAGCTCAAAGGTTTCATGACATGCCATCGTTCACAGATGGGAGAAGAGAAGATGGTATCAATTTTAGTTATGTCAAACTGTAGCGTTGTTATTGTTTAGATTAATTCTTGTTTGCAATATGCCACAAAGCCATGGCTGTGTGTTTTTTGAAGTGTGGGCAGTTTTTGGCATGAACTAGCAAGCAAAAGTATTATAAATTGCATTTTATTCTTTAGCCCTGCAGGTACGAACAAAATTACTAGAATTAGATGATGAATGGATGTGTGTTCAAAAAACAACCATGAATGTGCTTGTCCTCTCTGGGCATCTAGAAACAGGAAGGAAGTAAGGGAACCTCCAATTGTTTCCATGGAGCTTCAAAGGTATATTTTGACTGATGTGTTTTGTTTGACTCTAAACTATAACAATGCTTTCATGCGGTCCTTGAAATTTGGAGGAACATTTTTCCTGGTTCTTTTTTCGACTTGACTCTTCAGTTGTAAAGGTAGGTGTTTAATTAATATGTTTACATTGACAATTTGCTTTAACACTGTTTAGTATATTATGGAATAACTATCAGTAATTGCTCACTAAAGAGTGATCAGTACTGTATTATTATAGAGCTATATTTGAGAATTAATTCGATTTCAGCTTTAAATTGGAGAAAACGCTAATGTTAAATTTGACTTACGCCCACAAAAAAATAACATGACAAACAAATCAATCCAGCCAGTCTGTGAACAGCAAGGATAATATTATGACTTTCCGTGATGAAATGGCAAATGCAAAACAGGTTACCCAAATAATGTAATATGATTACTAGAGATAACTTTCTGAAACTGGAAACAGCTGACTCCATAAGTTTGACATATTCATCTAGGAAAAAAAAAATCAATTTAATTTAATGCACATTACACTTTTAAGAAATTTACCTCAAGCAAGTAAGAAAATGCTTGCAAAATTTGTGGAATTTTTGTGAATATTATCGGGGCCATAAAGAAAAATGTATAATCCAATATTTCTTTTTTGTTTCTCTCTTTTTCCTTTTTTCCTTTGAACCATGCAGAGACTTTGACTAAAGGTAACCATAACAATGACTCATTTGATGTCATTAGCCTTCATGACCTACTAAACCAAGAACAAACTTAGTCAGCAGAGATGGAAGTAGAGCACTTTGTCATATTGTCAGTGCTCATTCATTCGGACCACTCAAACGTCAGTCCCACTGTTTCTCAGCCGGACAAATTCACAGTCTCATTTTGTGTTTGTGTACCCATGTATTCATTATTGGCACTCGGCACGTCGAGCTCGGCCTGATAATTGTGCCCTGTGAATGAGTTTAGGAGTTGTCCTCTTCACTGGAGTGGAGCAGGGCTGCTACAATGCACCATTGTCCTGCTGCCTGCTGAGAGGAGCTTTCCTGTTATCCATTTTCACCTGACTGATAATAAAATATGGAGGGGTCGTAGAGAGGAATCAATAATGTGTTTCTAGTGGGAACAAGAGTGTGCTGTTAGAGAGGTTTGTATTTCAGAGGACCAGACCGAGATGAAACTCCAGCCAAGGCCTGGTCTCAGTGGGACTGAACGCTGAATGCTGTCTATTCACCTTGCCCTCGCTCTGTCTGAAACATATTACCTGTCTGTAGCCACGGGTAATCCTCGCAGGTAGTTGGCAGCAAAGTTGGGAACATTTAAATAGTTGTAGTTTTTTTTATGATAGATAAATTACATAAGCCTCCTTCAGATCTGGCACTAAAATCTAAACAGCATGTTCTGATTTTATGAGGCCAGGCTATATGTAATGGGCTGAATAAAGATGCGTTTGGTATGGGCCTAGCTTGCACGTATCTGACGCAAGGTCTAAAAAAGCCAGGCAGAGTACATACTGGCTGTTGAATCTCATCCAAAACTCTCTTGTTTTGGAAACGATGAAGTCAGACATTAGCATCTGGGGTTAGCAATGTTAGCAGCAGCAGGACGGAACATACGCTACACCACCGATGCTGGTCAGTGTCACATTATGGACCTTAGATCTTGCCCATTCATTGCATCAGATGTACAAACAGAAGATGTTAGTATCTGGGATTAGCCATGTTAGCAGGCAAGAGAGTAAGCTCACATTCCTTATCTTCTGTACATTTCAGATATGTAGCTAAAGGCTAACAGCTGATCCCGTTTGACCAAAGTGAGCCATGGGCTGAACCGGTATGTTGTTTATTTTCAAGTGCAGTGTTTGGGGGCTCTTGTGGCAATTTGGTTTCAACAGTGCTTAAGTGTACCAGAAAACAAAAGTGCCAGGAAACATGAAAAATTAAAATGAGTAAATGACAAAAATCACATCAGAACATTTTAGCAGTTTAAAGAAATCCTAACGTAGAGACACCATTGGAATTTAGATAACTGGTATATTTCCTCCTTGAACCACAACCTCCATTTTGCAAATGCAACAGTTTTTGCCTGTCCTTCAACAATCTCCTGTACAGCAAGAAGGGAAAAAATGAAATACAGGCAGAGGGCATGAAGTGTGAAGACACATTTAAATCAGCACATAAGACATAAATGTGAGTACTACTTTACATTTATTAAGAAATCCTAAATATTGTGTCTTTAATACAGAACTAACAACAAAATAAAAAATGAGATCAGAAAAATGTTTTGCTGGGTTTCCTTAAATGACTCCAAGTTTAGTGTAAATAATTACAGCACATGACCAGCACAAGTGTAGTTTTTTAAACTGTCAGACTTCATTAAGACTTCATTAAGTTGCTCAGTTTTCTGCCTCCTGAGTTTAATGTTAAGCAAAAGAACCAATGAGGACCAAGAGTTACACACTGATAGTTTTAGGACTCGTACTTCCTCACAAAATGTGAGACAAGATTAGCATACACTTCACTACAAGAGCAAAACCTATATCAAGGTAATATGCATCTTACTTATTAAACAAATGCATATTAGATAAAGTAACACATATGGATTTAGAAAACATACAGAAAAACACAAAGGCTATAGCTCCTGAGCATTCTTGCTCTGCTAATGCTACACAGCACCCAACATATGTGAGTGACTTACACATCAGTTTAAATAAATGGGAAATACTCCTGCTTTCGTTGCCAAAAAGATCCATATCCCTGTATGGATCTTTTTGATGACGTTGTTTCAAGAGGGGTCTATTGCAGTTCAAATGAAAAAAAAACCCTGTCGGATGCAAGATGGAAATGTTGCATGTATAGTTGAAATAGCAACTGCCTTGTTCCCTGCAAACTTACTCATCCAGCACAAAGTCCAAGTCATTTCCCTGCATGACCGTTTGATTCAGCAGTGTGTCTCCTCAGTGCAGGGCAGTCCATAGACCTTTACATTAAGCTGATGTCAAGCACTTCTGTGTACTCAGGGAAAGTTTGACCAGTGGAACATTCAGAGTTGAAAGAGTAATAGTGACTCGCAGGTCGAAGTGTCTCGTCAACACAAGATAGTTAATGATTCTCTGTAAGATGTCACAGCTTTTGGGACTAACAGATTTTTGCAAGTATTTTCACGTGCCATGTGCTAAAATAATTGGATAGTATAACACAATAGTTCTCAAATCTTTCATAAGAAGAACAAATACAAAATCACCACAAATGTTGCATGTGATTCTCATGAAGAAGAGTGATTTTTCATCTAAGCTGAAAATGAACAAAAACAATTAATGAAAGTCTACAGAAGTATGGAGACATACAATTTTTTTTTTTAGTAATTGGGTCCACAGCCTTGGTTCCTGGAGCTTGACAATGAATATTAATATTTATTATTAATAGTTTTTGCCAGTGTGACTTTTGTGAAATCTTATGTTTTACTTAGCATTAGTTATTAGCTCACAATGCCTTTTCAAACACTGTGTGGGCCTGGTGCTTTAACATTGTTGTTATGGATCCCCCTAACTGCAATGTAAGCATGAGCTAATTTTACGTGTTACACACTCTTTGCTACACAGTAACACGTAAAATTTGGCAAAGTGGTCACTTCTTTAATTATTATCCAACTCTGCTCTTTCCAACAGCAAATGAAGGTTGAAATGGCTTTTTTTCTTCTATTTTTTCCCTTTGTGGACAACTACCTTGGAAACTCTGTAGCAACCATGTTGGATTCTCCATTTGATCGGTTGAAGCAATCATAAACCACTCAAAACATTGGCATAGTCAAACTTTACCAGGTGTTTTTTTCAGCGGAATCACTGCCTGCCCTCCATCTGAATTTTTCACCACAGGGTCTACTGGAAATGACGTCAAGTACAAAAAAAAAGCCGTGCACAAGTGAATCTACCAATGTGGAGACCGATAAAGTACTACTATTTCATCTGATTGGAGCTCCATATTCTATTCTTAGTCTATTTCTCAAACATAACTAAGATTGGCTCTGCATGTTTATTTGTGCATTGTTTGCAGACTCCTGCTCTAGACAGTGGCTACCTACTGTGTTGCTCTTCAGTTTCCACCCTGTGCTCAGTTTCACTCTATTTCAGAGTTGGCTAATTAATCATGCATTATTGAGAGACAGCAGCAGAGTGTAATAGCCTTCACTGCAGTCCCAGCACAACACAACTTGCTCTTAATGACTGCTGCAAGCGTGTATAGAGCTCAGACAGGGGCGCGCATGTGAGGGCTGCTCAAGGTCAGACAGTCACCAGTGTCTTCTGTAACTGTTTGCTTTGTGTGATCTGGCAGTGTAATAGTCTCTGCAGGGACAATGATATATTAATATTAATAATAATATTCTTATAATCGTAGCCTCTTATAGTGACACAATACCTTCATACAGTATAAGTAGAACACATTGTAGAGGATCTGGCTATGAAAAAGATGTGTGCCAGAGATGTGGGAGATTCTTTTTTTCTTTTTTTCTTTTTAAACTAACCACAAGAAACTAGCCACAAACAAGCAAACATTTAGTCACATCAGAAAAGTTAAGGACAATTGGTTTCACAAGAGGAAAGTCAAGCACAAATGTTGTCACTTGAAGTAAAGGCCCTGATAAAGTGCTTCATACAAGATTAATATGTGTCACACTGTACGAATAGAGAAGTTGGAGTGCATTGCAGGCTACAGTGCAACTCTGGTTGAAAACCACGTGTCAAATTGAGTGGCATTCAAAACAGCAGAGTTTGGAAAGAGAAGACAACTGGGTTTCAGTGCCGCAAAAAGAGCTTGGGGTAAAGGTGTAGAATATTGTTTGTTTACATAACCAGCGAGCTAACCACTAGCTCTTAGCAAGATTTGCAATGATTGCCCTAAATTTCTGACACTGATATTTGATGTAGGGAATCGAATCTAATTAATCGCTCATCATAAAGGCCTGTAAAGATATTCATGGTGAAGGGTTAATTGGTGCCAAGCTTCTTGGAGCCAGCTCACACTTTCACATTAGCTTGTCACTTAGCCACCTGGCCCTTGTTTTTTTTGCCAACCTACACAATGTAGCATTGTAATCAGAAACACATTAGCAAAGCAAAGCAGCAAATGTTCATCATACTTGCAGAAGAGGTTGTCAAAGTCCAGATCACAGCTGCCGTAGTGGGACTTTAACAGAACTGTGCATCAGCAAATGCTCAATGAGTCAAGGTAAAATTTCTCCACAATGATGAGAAATGATGAGACCAACTGAATCTGTGTGCTTAATTGAGTGTACATGTAAATTATAATGTATTTCAGTTCAATTGTGATTGACATTGTACTGCTTTTTAATAGTGACTACAGCTGACTTTTTGTTTCATGGCCTAATTTTACTTTTCCCACAAAAGAAGTGAAAGAGGAAGCAGCGTGCCCATAACAATAAAGAGACATGAAAAGCATGAAGTGAAATTCAGTTGTATTCACCAAATTAAATTGGGAGTCGGGCTGATGGATTTTTATTTTAACATCAATGTCAAACAGAAACATTTCTGTCTACATTAGCTTAGTCATCAAGGTTAGCATGTAACTCAAGCATATTCAAAAACTGGGGCAACATCTTTTTCTCTCTTTGCATTCCTAAAAGTACTGTAGACTCTACATGAAAACACAGCAAAATGTGTCTGTTTTAAAACAAACCCTTGTCTAACTTATGTATTTCAGTGCAAATAGGATATAAGCATCAACAACGTATTGATTTGTCAAATTACCACCATTATTATCATTACATTGTAATTGCACTAAAGGAGAACACTGTAGTGGTTTCCTCTGCCAGAATTAGCATTAGTTAGCATTAACAGTCTTTAGAGCAGCCTGACAACACCATGGGTCACATGCACTTTCCATTTCACCCCTCTTTCCCTCCCTTCCTCTGCTCTCTCTCTCTCTGCACACTTTGGACAGACTGCCAGTGTCACGCATCATCTCTGGCTCCTCCCCCTCCATTGTTTTGGTCCCGCCCACTCTGGTAGAGAACGTGGACAAGTGAACACGTGCACACAGTTGGACACTGCTGCCTGCTCTCCCTCCTGCTGCTCTCCTTACACACTCTCATGCACACAGGGCCATGAAGAAGACCTTGCTTTACAGGTTTAATCTGAGACTGGGGGAACTTGTCTGCAATGAGTGGCTTTGAGCAATAACAAAAATGGAGTGGCATTGACGTGTGTAGTCCAAAAAACTTTGAATCCGAGCTGAATTTTACCTAAAACTTGCTTGTTAAAATGTAAAACACGTTATTATAGTGCTTAATCACTTTAAAATAGCACTCTTTGCATTTGTTTATGTTGAAAAATACACATTTAAAGTGTAAAGAGCTTCTTCTTCCTTCTTCTTTCTCTGGCGTCGTTGGTAGCACTATTGCACCCAATCCTAAGTGCTTTGTTTGGGGTGGTACCTCCTCAGCTACATTTCTCTTCCTGCTTTCATGACTCTCCTTGCACGTCGTTTTATATTAATGAAATGGAAATCGCCGCAACCCCCTTCTTATGCCCACTGGCTGCGGGATGTCCTTCATTTTTTGAAATTAGAAAACATACGTCTCACTCTGAGGGATTCCTCTGATAAATTCTCCTGCATATGGGGTCCGTTGTTTTTAGTTCTTAAAACTCTGGACTTTCCCCACATTCCTGGTCAACTATTATTTGATCAATGGTGCTTTTACTGTCTGCTGTGTGTTTGTGTATTTGTTTAAGAGGGGGACTGTTCTTGCTCTGTTAGGTTCTTAGGTTTCAATTGGTACTTGTAAAGAGTATATTGTATGTCTGCATTTTGATATACTTTGTACCTAATGTGATAAAGACTCTAATAAATACATTCAAATAAATTCCAATCTATATTGTAACTGTAAAATGTTAGAAAATATTCCGAAATGTCGCATGTTTGGCCCCTGAAAGGATTTTTATTTATTATCTCGGCCCCTTACCACTTTGAGTTTGACACCACTGAACAATAGCAAGGGGAAATATGAGGGGTGGAATTGTAATCTGCAAACAAAAACTACACTGTCATTATGATCACTGACATCTTAAGTGACATGCCTTGTATTACAAGCAGCATAGATCTGACTCCAGCTGTATTCTAAATTACAATGGCCATGTTTTGCCCCTGAAGCACACTAGTCTAATTGTCAAACAGACTAGGAACTCCTCCTCCAGTGTTGCATTAATGGCAGAGGGAGCTAGGGGCAACCTTCCAAAGTTAGACTTGATTCTAATTGGCCAGATGTGCAAAATGAGGAAGCAGGCTGAATTATAACTTCTGTCTCAAAGCACAATTTATATTCTGCACATTACTTTTCCGAGTGTGACTCTATGAATTACTAAGAGGAGAAACTGTGTATCTTGTATTACAATTTGTCCAATCATAACAGTACCAATTCTAAAATATTTTGCCTTTAGACATGGTCATACTTAATGTTGAATTATGTATGAAATACTTAATGTCAAAATTATCCAAGTGCTTAAATTGGTACAGCACTGTCTGCAGAATCCAAAAGCACTTAATTGGGATTGTTGCCAAACAGCAAATAAATAACTTATCTTGAAGAGTCTAAGAAATAATGCCTCAAAATATTGCCTGTGCTTTGCAATATAGTGGAATCAAAAGCTTCTTTTAACAAAGATATATCATGGATATCAGGTGTTTGTATTATCATAATACATTTTAAAATGGATTGTACATTGCAAAGATTATATTGATTATACAATATTGCTATTTGGTAGGCCGGAATGTGGTCATAAAGAATGACGTGGGCAGAATATGTTTAGCGTTCCATTTCCTTGCTGAGAAGTATGAAAGTGGAAATAAGTGGTTGCAGTGAACAAAAAAAACAAAAAACATACAGATTAAAAACATGTGATAAAAATGCATTTAAATAAATGAAATGACAGGAGAAAGATTATGAAAATTGATAATCTGGTCAGCTTTTAATGCAATGGTAATTGTTGTACTGTACTATTTCTTATTACAGATGGCACATTTCTAACATATGCTGTATTTTGTTTTAAATTAGTTATTGCCATCAATTTTTATAAAACACAATGAACCAGGTCTGCAATAATACGATTATAATAGCTTAATTCATGCAAGTAGGAAGAAGTTTGTTTGTTGCTTTGTTTGTTTGTTTGTTTTTATCATCATTTTGTCATAAATGTGGCGGTAGTTGTACTTGGCATTTACATGCACTTATACCACACACAATGAGTTTCAGATCATGGGTACTTATAAACTTTTATCTTACTTGCATTACTTCTACTGTCAGTATACCATAAAACACCCACTCAAGAATGTGTCTAATTGTTTCAGTGTTTCAGTAGTGCGTGTAATCACATTATCAGAGAGAACACAGAAATGCCAAAGTTGGGGCTGTTTTTCTATGTTGCCTTGCATTAATAACACAGAAAACAGAGATTATTATGAAACTTGGTCAAGGAAGTAATTGCAGAGTTAGGTTTCCAATCTGCTTGGTCCACTTCAGTTTTAAAATTAGCCCCTGATGCCTGGAGCAAACTGCCAATCAAGAAAGGAACAGCCAGAAACAAGAGCTAAATACTTATGAGACCGACATTGTGAGGTTTTATAAGATGCAGAATTTATGTTTTAGCAAAGAAACAATTCCAAGCTAGCTAGCATTTCAGATATTGCAGGGGAAAAAATCATAGCACAGATGCATCACGAGGTGACCCAGTAATGATGTCCAGGACTGCTTCCTTTGCCTCACTCTTTTAACCTCTATTAAGTATCCATAAGGCTCCAGTCAGGCTAATTTAGAAACATGCTGATGTCAAAGGAGGACAAAATGTTAAGTGCCTAGTCATTGTAATAACCTTTTCCCACTCTGTGTTTAGCTATGTTTAATCAGACATAAATTGATCTTCAAATAAATATATCTTAATAGAAACGCTGTTGTTTTTATGTTGAGCCAAGTAATAAGCATTATCATTAACCATAAAATGTCACAATGAATAGATGTAATGTTCACATGGAGAGGATGTTCTTAATATGCTAACACAGTCCCAACCAAGCCTGTAATAACAATTGCAGGCTAATATGCACATTAGCTTCAAATGTTTTCTAAGCTTACATTAAATAATAGAGAGACATGAAATTTAACACAGTGAATAAATGGAAGGTTAACATATAAATGGGTTAGCACAAATGTTTTCATTATGTTAACACTGTTAACACAGTCCCAACAAAGCCTGTAACACCATTTGTATGCTGACATGCACTTTAGCTTCAAATGTTTTTAAGCTAACATTACTTGTTAGTTACTGTAATTGTTAAAATATGCAGTAAGGGGGCCATAAATTTGAACATAATGAATAGATGTGATGTTTACATGGAAATGGGTTAGCAAAGGTGCTCTAAATATGCTATTATGCTGCTAATATAAACAGTCACAGTCAACTAAGCATGTAACATTTATCTACACAACTACACAAAAATAAATAATGATGAAGTTTAAACAAAGTTTCTTTATTTAATTTTAAATTTTAAAATTCATTTAAGTAATTATTGATCAATGTTTCTTGTCCTTTCTAGGCTACTTGCAACTGACAATGTATTGCTAACTTATGCTGTATTGTGTTATATTAGATAACTGGCATTCATTTTTACAATACACAATAAAGCAGTACACTCTGAAGAACATCCAAACATTTTTAATAATTATTATTTTATTTAATTTTTGTCTAACTACATTATATAGCTCTATTACGATGCTTTGTTTTTGGAAGTGTATGTTAAATGTTTTTTTTTGCCATATATGGTTATGTGGGTCATCCCTGGTAATTCAAACACTGATTCCAAGGCTGAGCTCAGTGTCATCAATAAACTCACGGTCAAGCACGTCATCATTTCAAAATAGGGCGACCTCTGACCCCTCGGGCACATGACCGTTTGACACCTCCCGGCATTGCTTTGGCTTAAACGTTCTGTCAGCCGTAGTATTTAGAGAAGAGATGAAAAGCCACGCCTCACTGCTCCGTTCAGCACCAGATCATCAGAGTCCACAGAGTGTAGAGGGCATCCATACGTGAAGCTCCGGTTACACGAGAGGTGAGCTCACCTAACAGAGCCTCTGCCCTACAGCTCTTCATCACAGGAAGTGGTCAAACAGATCACTGACATAGCTGGCTTGTGACCTGCAAAACGTGACCAGCTAATAAACAGGAGTTATCCATTTGGCACACCGGTAACACAATATGCTGCTGTTTTTCCACACTGACTAATTGGATCCTAATTGCTTCTAGTGTCTCCAGCTGAGGACATCCATCAAAGGAAGTGAACTCATGAGCACAAACAGATGCTCGATTTCTTATGCATGATGGAGGTGTTTTTCTGTCCGTGATAAAGAGGGGAACTCCTGCCAGTGATGGCTTGAATTACAGCCAAAGGTGGATAGTAAATAGCAAAGGTGGTTAGAGTGGCCAGAACCTGAATTATCTGCAAAATATATTAAAAACTCAATTTGAAATAACAGCCAGAACTGAGCCTGAACTAGTGTTTATGGATGGAAGTTCCAAATCATTTGTTTCATGCTCAATAGTATAGTAGAATTGTAGGCTATGTCACTGCCAAATTTGCACAACTACCTGATTTACCTGAAAAAGTTCTCTGTGCATGCCATAAATGTATTGGACCTGGATTGCAAGTATTTCATGACCACCATTGATTTTCAATAGGAGTTGCTCTCTCGCAGAGTCGCCAAGTTTTTGGTTTCTGGACTCTTAGAGCAGGAGTGTGCCATGTCACGTTTTTGCTCTCAGTCTGTATTGAGCAATAGTCTTTAAAACAAAAAAACAATAATAAATAGGCAATTAAAAGTTGTTAGATACAGCACTGCTTGGACTTATATTTAAAACAATACTTACGCAATAGCTCTTTTAAAGTATAAACATCCTGAAACAGTGCTGCATTATCTCACATCTGAGGATCTGTTGTCAGGATGCAAAGCTGTTGGCAGTGGGACTGTGACAATACTATATCCCAAGTATGTTCTTACATGTCATCTTGGTTACAGTTTATATTTAGCCAACAGCAATTCTAGATACTGCCTGTGACATCATCAGCAGGACTGTTTCGAAGTCTGATGGTGCATTCATGTGGTCCGCGGGAACTCAGGAAAACACTTGTTGCACACGAGTTGAAAAACACACACAAACTCAAGTCGTAATAACAGCTCCGAAACTCGGATGAGTTGGAGTTGCCTGAGATTCCATGTTGGCATTATTTTCATTATGAACATATTAAGAAATATTTCATGACAACTGTTTTGCAGACTATCAATAACTTGATAATTTGACAGCACCACTAGTTTTTTGTCCATATAGGCTTATTTAGACTATATACTAAGTAATTTGTTTGTCTGGTATTTAGAGGTTTCAACATGTGTTATGTACTTCTTTTTTTCTTTCTTTTCACGGTTTTGAACAGGCTACCTTTTCTTGAACCGTTGCTAATACGCTAATAATTGCTACTTTGACTGTATTAACTAATTTTTTACTATGCTTATTCAATGTAATGATAATATTCTTTTACATACTATTAACAGGATATAAGTAGGTACCTAGTACAAATACTGGTATTGGTACCTGCATTGGTAACTCCATTTATTGGGATAGGGTTATACTTATTAACATTTGACATTCATTTGGCTGGGAGGATGACCTTATGATACATCAGTGAACTAGTAAGATTTTTTTAAGAAAGGAAAGAAATAATTACAATTTCTACAATAAGCATTTTGGCATAGAGACCTGCAACATTAAAATGATAAGTCTTCAAATAACAAATAGTCGTTTTAGTTGAACAGTGCTTTACTTGAGTAGACTGGGTAGCTACTGTACTCAACGGATATGACTCACTGTAGATGAACAGCCTCAACCTGCCGTTTGAGCGTCTCACAGGGCTGTAAAAGATGTTTTACTCAAGCTATAAAACTGTTCGAGTTGGAAGGCTGACTCATAATCGTCCCGTACAGCTGCAGGCAACACTTGGGACATTAATGAGAATATGATTGATCACATGGGAAGTAATTGAAATTGATTAATCATTTGAGAGTTGGAACTTAATCTCTGGAGTCGTAAGGAGTACTAGAGGTTATGAGCGGACAGGAGCGAGAGTTTTCAGGCTCACGTGTGCCCAGCTGCCCAACAGGGCAGACCAAAATCAATACACACAGAGGCAGAGCCGACAAGGCTGGCCCTGACAGGTCATTACCATTCCCCATAGGACCCAAAACACCAGTGTTTGTCAACCTTGACAAACTGTACCGCAGTTCAGTTCGCCCAGACTACATGGTGCAAATATAAAGATTTGAGGATTGAGGGCCAGACGCAACCACACACCCACCACATCTGGCTCATCTGGCTCAGGACTCTGATTCTGACACTGACAGGAAGTGGATTAGTGCTGCTGGTCCAATGAGGACAAGCCCACAGAGAATATTATAATCCACACATGGACAGAGCTAACGCAGATTTGAAAGAGGCAGGTGGTGCTTAAATTAAGAATAAATAAAGAACTCCAGGATATAACGTCATGCAACCCCACAGTTGGCAGTTTCCATGCTGGCAGGCAAGCAACACATCTATTAATGGATGTATACTTTTGAAAACTATTTGTACAAGAGCAAAGGCTTTTAGTAGAGTTAGTTGTAACATGCAGGGTCATACAAAGGATTTTAAAATGAAATGAATGTGGTCCAAAATCCATCTTGCTCTGGGATCACTTCGAAATAAATGACAACCCTAAAATTTACATTTAAAGATCATAACAAATCCAATATGGGACAAAATGTGAAATGTTGAAATCAAAAATACTTGGCCATCAGTTAAACTAAATGCACCTGAAACTCTTCTTTCGTGTTCCCTATGATTTATAATGACACCACACAAAGCATTGATATATAAAAAAAAAAAAATTAGGGATATCAAACATGAGCATGAATCAATAAAGTAATATGAACTATAAAAGAGCAGCAAGAGTGACAACGAAGGTGAATAATTTTGAGACTTTGAATAGCAGAGTTGCAGTTCAAACACTTAATCCTTAGCCTCATCTTACTAATAACTGAAATAAAGTCACACATTCACAACCGCTCTTAAAAATTGGAACGCTTGCAAAACACTGCTGGCCTCCACTCATAACTGCTCAACAATTAGCACCGCAAGATTCTTTTAAATTATTAGGACATTTTGGACCACTTGAGTCCAGACAAACACCAGATCACCAATAATTTCAGGGTTAATTTTTGATGCTGTGAGGCTTTAAAAGAGCTCAATAACTGTGGAATTAAAGAGCTTAATGAAGCCTGACAGTTTGAGATCTACAATGGTGCTGTTTATGTCTGGCTCATTATTTTCTGCCAGGGCTTCCAACTCTCCGTGAGTATTCGCCATGAGACTCACGCATATGATTGGCTTCACACTCTTGTGCCACACCCCAAATTTCACATGCTGATGTGTCAATGAAGCTACAAATGGTTATTACCAAATTAAAATCACACATTTGTTACTCTCACCATTGCCAGCTAAAACATCATAACATCATCTAAAATGTCCCAGGATACAGGAAATTACATCTGTTTATTAAACATTTCCCAGGGAGGACCCCCAGACCGCCCTGCTGTATAGTATCACATACTATACTTATGCATCTGACTATGAATCAAAAACTATTAAAATGTCTCTTTTGGTGACTTAGCCTGCGTTGTGTGCATGAGGTGCTTAACACCCTTATCTCTCTAACCCAAGAATCACCCCTGGTACAAACTGAATCAAATGACCTGTAAGGCAGGGTAAGCCTACACGTACAGAGTTACAAAACTGTTGTTATTCAAGGACCCTGGACCCTACATTGTGAAATACTGATATAATGAATGGTATTAAAATGTTTTTGCTGAAATTTACATCTGGCGTGAAAGTAACACAGCATCACACCAAGAGTCAATGGTGAAGGTAGTGTGATGGTCTGGGGCTGCTTTGATGCTTCAGGACCTAGACAACTTGCTGTGATTGATGGAACCATGAATTCTGCTCTCTACAATAAAATCCTCAAGGAGAACGTCCGCCCATCAGTTCATGAACTCAAGCTGAAGCACACTTGGGTTCTGCAGCAGGTCAATGATCCAAAACACACCAGCATGTCTACCTCTTAATGGCCTAAAAAACAAATTAAGGTTTTGGAGTGGCCTAGTCAAAGTCTGGACTTGAATCCAATTGAGAAGCCTTAAAAAGTACATTCCATGTTTACTTGAGTTATCTTTCTCTAATATTTACATTTGTTTGATGGTATTTAACATTTGGGTAGGGGACAAACACTTTTTCATGTCATGAATTTGATTTAAACTTGTTTTTAACAATAAAGAATGTCATGTTCAAGTGTTTCTACCCTAAGTTCTATTTCCATTTCACTAGGCTGAACTGAGAGAGCAAATATTTAATGCACACCTGGATACAGACGGCTGCTGGAGACAGCTCCTGGTGGCTTTGCTTTCATCAATAATTTATAGCTTCTGACTTCAAGTTTTATCCATTTCTACTCATGCTATATTGTGACAAGGAAAGGCAGATAGAGAGAAAAAACAGAATTTGTCTGTAAAGCCAAAATCTCTCTTAGACATAGAAGGCTATAGGAATCCACAACTCTCTTTGACTTAGCAGTTAAATTAGGCATGACTCCAGCAAACGCCCTCATATGCCAAGAATAAAAAATATTCCTGCAATATAGTTTTAGATAAGAACAATAGTTAACTGTCTAAAAAAGAGTTTATTTTGTCCTGAAGGCTAATAAACTTTATGATTTAAGGTGACAGCCTGGTGTTGAAGTGGTCTGGGGAAAAAGCAGACATAGCTAACAAGGAGAAACATTGACAAGCCACCGTAAGTATAATTCAATGATGAAATGA
This sequence comes from Rhyacichthys aspro, assembly GCA_036850595.1. Lineage (NCBI taxonomy): Eukaryota > Metazoa > Chordata > Actinopteri > Gobiiformes > Rhyacichthyidae > Rhyacichthys > Rhyacichthys aspro. The sequence goes on along the minus strand of CM072166.1, from coordinate 16,495,447 downwards.
CAGTACCTTACTTCCCCTGCCACCACTGAAGGCTGCGTTGAATGAGGAGCGCATGTGAAGAAGCCTTCCCCTTGATAGAAATGTTCAGGGTAACTTCAAAGAGGTGTCGGCTAATTTAAACTGAGCGTCAGCCACAGACGGGAAGCAAAGGACAGCTAATTTTATGGTCCTAAAATTTTGGGTGACAGCTCTTTCCACTTGTCAGAAGTAATAAAAAACAGCGTCTCTGAGGGATTTATTTAGGTGTGTACGTAAGTAGTTTGAAATGGGAAGACTGACCCACAAATAAAGTTTTAAAAGGCAGAATTTATTTGCAACATTACATTGTATAAGAGCTGTCATGAGAGTCAAGTATTAGCTCATCAGTCGTCCATTTTCAGCAGTGAAGGAAAAGCCTCTTTTTAAGCATGGAACTGTAAAATAGAGGATTAATAGACAATAATGTCCTGCGTATCAATCGGCAATAGCTAGCTGAACCCAAGAAAGCAGGCAAACTGAATTTATGGAGCCACAAGTGGTTACCATATTTTGGAAAAAAGACAAAGAAGAAGAACATTTAGGCTCCATATAATCCAGGGGGAAACAAACGGCTCTCCATTGACTTTGAATGGAGTAACTTTTGTCTTGTAAAAAACTAGAAGGTAGTGCTTGTGTAACCTATTGTAAATAAAAATCACCTGCTTACAACAAGTGAAACATAACGTGGGTCCTAGCATGTGCTAATGCTAACGGTACTTTAAACCTGCTAGAGACAGCGTTTGTCAATACAAAACCAATGAGTGTAGCTAATAGCGTAATGAAACACGTTATAGTGTGCTAAGAAATAAGTCACCTTCAAGTGGTCAGTCCACACTGAAATAATATATCATGCATTTTGCCAATTTAAATACATAAAATGTACACAAAGATACTTTTATAACAAACTTTTGAATTGTAGCTCACGCTTATTTCCAGATGAGATAGATAATGCCAGGGTTAGAAGGAGCCTAAAAGCCTAATTTTAACCATAATATAGTGAAGCATCTACAAAGATTGGTATTTATTTTTTTACTTTTTGTGAGTAATGTCTTGGTGAAGTAAATGTTTTATTAGAATGACTATTGTAATCAGATTTTACCAAAGTAATAAAGTAAATGTGGTGCACTCAAAAAATAAAGGTAGTGCTTTTTGGACCAAACACACAAACACAAAGTAACAAGGAAGCTACAGTGGAACATCACTCCACTGTGCTCAGTTTGGCCCACTGATCTTTCACCTCACTGACTCAGTGTCTTTGAGGAAGAGCTTTAGAAGTAGGTCATGGCCGTTTTTAGTGCCACAGATGTTCCCCTCACCTTTAACCTCGGGCCACCCCTCTCTGACACTCTTGATCTTTCCCAAACCGTAAATCTCATGAAGTCAGAAACCTAAAACACTGACCACTTGGTGGGCCCACTGTGTGTAAGTCACTCAGACATGTGTCAATGTGTGATCACTGTGGCACATGCCTGGTGGTTGTCTTCACAACAGCTCCCAACTATAATTTACCCATTTCTTTATAGTGACACTTTTTGCTAAGGCTCCCACCATATTCAAAAACAACCAGTTCTGTGGGCCTTCAGCAGTACACTAATGTATTATGTTAAAGCAAAGATCCTTTTCATATTTTTTTTATGTTGCAACTTTGTATTAAAAATTATAAACACATTAGTCTGGGCAATGGACAAGTTATGTCATCTGATTGGCCAACTTTTCTTTGAGGAGAGGAGGCAGCTTGACCGGTCTGTGACAGCTTCACATTTCATTCCATTTGATGGGTGTGAGTAACAGCAATACCAAGTTAAAATTTAAAGAAAGAAGACCAAAAAATAACATCTTAGTCAAGTTAACATTCCTGTATATAATGAGATTCAAGCTAAGGTCAGACTAAGTGCTCTGTGTACACTCCTCTGAGACAGGATAAATCAAACAAATGCAGAAAAAAATGTGATAAAGTAATAAGGTGTACATTCTTAGACATTTTTTTTCCTGTTGTGACAATCTGTGAATTGTAGCTTCATCATATGTTAATTTGCTCTTGGATGCCTTGATTGCTTGATAGAATGTTAATATTGCTTTTCACAAATTACTCAGTCATTGCAAAGTAATCATCCTACTTCATCTGCATTTAATGCTTAATGCTACTTTTCTACAAACGCCACATAGGCCATATGATTGCAGGATTAGTCTTGGCTATGGACTCAATAACTCCATTCTCTTTGTGAATCCTCCTTGTGAACCTAATCGAGCTATGAGCGTAGTGTGTCTAAGCATTTAAACATCTTAAATCAAACTGTGTTGTGAGCAAATAAAAAATATTATTACATTTTTCAAATCAGTTTTATTCATGTAGTAGTATCACAACAATAATTGCCTTTAAAGGGCTTAACAAAAACAGAAGACAATAAATATGTAAACAGGACAGACTAGTAAACATCCCCTGTCCCTATATCCTCCATCAGGGTGAAGAAAAAGTCAAAAAACCCAGCCGGGGAAAAAGAATAGTAGTTTTGTTTTAGCCCAGTTTTGATAAGTGGAACTCCAGAACTTTGTATTTCTTCTTAAATTTGAATTTAAATATTACAGTATTAGAAAAACATGCAATACATGATAACTGATATGAATATACCATACACTATAAGAGCTGCTATATCTGAATGTTCTTTGACTTTGTGAAAACATTTTAAAAAATAAATTGAATTAGAAAATATAAATAAATACAAGGCTCTGGACTAACTTCCAATCGTCAAAGAAGGAGCTGTATCAATATTAAAGACTGAACCAGGACTAAATCAAGACTAAACAGGTCTAAGCTAGGACTAAATGTAGAAATGAACGCATCACAGTTTGATTTAAGGCTCTGTTTATACAATGATTTTGAGGCAAAAAGTAAATGTCCATCACAGAGAAGACCATAACATTATTGTGATAAAAGTCATTCTTTGAGTCACGGATATTGTGATGACAATAAATTTGCAATATATATTACAGCCCTAGTTCAAAGGGGTATGCAAATATTGATGCAATTTTTTAACAAACTTGCAATGCAGCCTTAATATTGAGTGATGATATGAACGATGTTATGTATAAGTGACTTCTCCTTTGTAAAAAATATAAACATTTATCAGTAATGTGATCATTCCAGTTTGATGGGTCTCTCTGGACACTGAAGCAGTCTTTCGTGTGCACATCCTGTTTGCGTAAACACAGCATGGCTTCAAGAGCACAGCTTTATACTCAGAAAAGTCTGCATTAGCACATGAATGAGCAACAAATTAGAATTACAGCTCCAGTGTGATTACAATGTATCCGCTGCCTTCCATCTATAGCTCAAACCCCCCTCAATCTCCGCTTTTAAGAGCAAAGATGAAAGCAACAGGAGTTAAGTGAAACGGTGTCTGTGCAGAAGAGGCCCGAGCCTGCGTCACAGGTGTTTTTGTCTTATTTTTGTTCAACAATGGCAATAGCTTGTATTGCCTCAGCCTCACAGCTGTAAGTGGAACAAGAAGTAGGAGATAAATACAAGAGAGTTACAGAGTGAAGAATCGGAGCAGGCTGGGGTAAGGAGGGAGTATGGGAAATGAGAACATAAATCATCTGAATGAGACGTATGAATCAGTAAGCAGAATTATGATCTGGAGCTTACCATCAGCAACTTGCAGTGTTCAGTTCAGTGTTGTGGAGGTAATATGAGAGCAGCTGTATCATCAAAGACTGGGTTTCACACTAAAACAAATCAATAAATGAGTCAACAGTAAGAGATTTGTTCACATATTAAAACACTTCAATGAAATAACAAGAACAAGCATTTCATGCATTAATTCACTGCTACTGTATTTATTCTGTTCCTCATTTATACAATCCAAATTTGGCACTCATCACTTCAGCTTATCACCATTTCTGCAGTAAAGTGGCCCATACTTACTAGCCTTTATGCTTCTTCAGATGCAGCCCAGAGAAGATTTTCCTTTGAGAGCACAATGTAAAAAGTTACACCTGGTAAACATGTTCACCAATAAGCAATGTCCGTCCAAAATCGATGGCGACCATAACTGTTGTTAACATGTTTGGGAAAAGTGCAAAGAGAATGAAGAATGACCAATCAAAATTATGTGTAAACAATTACAGCGTGTCCTGCTAACGTTAACTTCACACTCTTCCTTTTCAAAATGCAAAGTGAGTGATCGCTCTTGTATGCTAAATAAACATATATGGATGGAGCTAATGCAAGAAGTTAAAATAGTAGCTGAAGTCACAGTATTTAATAAATTAGCCAGTCTCCCCAGGCTAGCTTTCCCACTGTAGCCAAGGCAAGCTGATAAACAATCTATGTTTTACCCATGTCTTTTGACCCTGTGTTTTCATTCTAATTGCATTGGAAAGATGCTAAGTGTAGCAAGAGCTAGTGCTACCCTTATCCCTTGGTCCATTCTTATAACTTGTACAAACCAGTCACATTTTAAAATAACCATATTAACAGAGATCAGTACAATTGCAGTACAATCAGGCAGCAAAGAGAGCTTAAGTGTGCATTTGAGTAATTCAGTCGAGCACAACTGACCCTCAGCAACTGTCCCCATCACAGACAAGTCCCTTCCCTGTCGGCCCTCATAATCCTCAGCCAGCGGGAAGTGTACGATACAGGGATCACCGCCGCATCATAACTTTTTGACCTGGAACTTTCTGATTGACCTCTGGGGGATTTGGGATTAGAGCAGGAGATAATGTGTTCCGCAGCAGAAGAGTGTTTGTGTGTGTTATTGGACCAAAGGGTGATCCGGGTGTTACTGTAATCCTAGTTGAATCTGTATTTAACACTGATGGCCATGCGCCGACGAACAGAGAGTTGATTGTGGTGTTGTGGAATTATTAAGCCACGGCTTATGCAAGAGATACACGGGCATGCACAGGCTATAGGCTACACCAGCCCACTGGACAGCGCGCACTCACTCCTCCTACATGAGCGGTGTGCAAGACCTGAAGTGCTGCAGGAGGTTAATGTATCATGACCAATTGCCAATCCGTCCTACACAGAAACTTGAAATAGACTCAGGACTGTGCTCTATGAATCACAGTTAAATGGGCAGTATTCTCCACAAAGTTATGAAGGTATGGTCTGGGCACAATGGAACGATCCACCATGCAAACACTTTGCTGCCATTGCTTTCAAGTGGAATGGTTGTAGCTTATGTACGCTGTATGTTCATTGCATGCTAGTGCTGGTTCATGAGCAACCATTTCAGACAACATCACGTTTTTAAGCAGGAGTCTATGGGAGTTTTTCTGACCGGCAACTAGTCTGGGCGCTGTCTGTCCATCAGTTTTAGCTTACAGTCATTGCAGGGTATGATAACAATGGCTAAGTTGGAGGTGTTTCTAGAGGCCTATCTCGTGTCGCATCTACTCAAATCACAAACCCATTACAGGGTTATATCACAGGGCCAAGAGAGTGCCCACAACATTCAACTGAAATCAGGGGTCAAAGATACTCGGACATACTCCTACTCACTGCCATGGCCGCCTGCAACTTGTCATCACTCCTACATGTCAATGACAATATTCCGTTGTACTAACTTTTAAGCACAAAATGATAAGTACAAAAAGGATGTTGCAGTGAGGATTGCCCACATAGGTTGGTGTCTTTTTCATGTGCCGAATTCAACTGAGCTAACAGAACTGGCTCAATAACTCATGAGCAAAGTCCTAGTGCACTTATCTTGCACATAAGGGACAAAAACTTCATCCTTAATGTACTTGATTAAAAATCTTCTCTGTTTTCTGTTGTGTTCATGGGGGAGGGGTTGTATTTTACTTACTAAGACGGCCTTTAGCCTCTGATAGTGACACTCTGAGCCTCTTACACAAGTCCATTAGTGAGCATGAGCACACGCAAGCACACAGATTAAGTAGCATCACGCAAACTGTCATGGACGCCAGGAAAGGGTTTCCTCGGATGAAGCGGCTCAAGTTGGATGGGAAATACAAATGTGAGTCATATGGGGCCAGCAGTGAAAGGTCAAAGATACAAGAGAAGCCCCGGCTAATGGATAGCCTCGGTGCTATACATGTACGGAGCAGCTGTGCACCATAAACTATCTGCCCCAAGGCTACACGGGGCACACAGTAGATGTACAGGCTACAAGTTTACGGTAACATTGGGTTGATAAACAAACTATAGAAGATTCAAGGTTTCCTCTCTGCATTTTCCATAATTTTTACAGAAGTTAGTATTGATTTACCTGACTATAACTGATTCACATAATTGTGCCAAATAACCATATTGGTTGTAGCTTGGCGAGCCAGACCTGTTCACTTTCTTGGTGAAGTGAAGTAGGTATGGAATCCCTCCCATTGAACACAACGCCTGTCATTAATTTAAAACTTAACATTTGGAACAAAATACGTGCAGCATTTATCAAGAGCTCGATGAAGACCTTCACTTCAATTATAAAATACATTTGTATCAATGACCCACCATAAGCCCCTATAGGTAAAACAGAAAGGGGAGGCAGAGGCAGCCAAGATGATATCATAAGAAATGTGGAAGGAGGTGGGTACAGAGGTACGCTAAACCTCATCAGAAACTGTGGTGAAGCTGTTCCTAATAACACTCACATTTTATGGTTGTGTCCCAAAACAGATACATTTTGGGATGAAGTCAATCAGGTTTTACTAATTGTTATCCCACGAGATCCAAATGTAGCTCTACAGATGTCACAAACTGGGGCGCACAGAAGGACTGAAAAATATCTTACAGCGGCCTTAAAGTGCAAAACTGTTAAATGGCAGAAACTCTTCCTGATGAAAATAATAACATTCTCATTATGACTCCCAAAGCCAGCCTTTACTCAGCTGTAAAACCATTATTGCCTGTGGTGAGATGTGCATTTCACTACTATTTGAGATGTGCAGTCAGTTGGTTTATACTTTTATAACATTAGCATGGTTATTTACCAAATTCTAATGGAGAAATAGACAGAATTTCAATCAGTGTCAATGGAAACAGGTTATTTGAATGAGCTTCCGATTTTGACTCCAGTATAACCATGACTAACTGGATCTATTTACTGTTAACAATGACTATACTGAGCCCTGCTTTGTCACATGACAGCCTGAGTACAGCTTCTGTCCCAGGACAATACCTGTTTGTGCATTCAGCAGCCGTCTCCGTCTTTGACCAAGGTGAAATGAGACTTGATGTTTCTCGCCTATGTGTTGCTTAAAAGTTTCCAACAAAAGATACAGCAGTAAGTATAGAAGCCCTTTTGAATTCGCTTCAAATGTTATGCCTGTACTTTCCACACCGCCATCTATGTGATTTACTGCTTTCACCTTTGAGTGCCACAGCCATTCTGTCATCAACTGAAAACCTGCTCAGAAAATACCTCACGTCGCCTTCTCCTCACAGAAAAATGACTTTCTCCCCCGCTGGGCTTCGCTCTCAAACTAAACCTAAAATACCCTCCATCTCTCTTTCATACTGTTTCTTATGGGATTCTTTATTTCCATTCATCGCCTGTACCAAAGAAGTGGACAAAGCCACACTGACATCAGTTGTCCTTTTGAACGTGGTTGTGACTATGACTGGATGATAGGACAAGTCTTGGGATGGGCCTCAAAAGTGCAGCAAACTCACAGCTGAAAACCTATGTTGAAAGTGATGGGTAGTTACTTGATTTTAGCTACATGCTAAAAGCTAAATGCCTATTTAAAGAGAAATTAACTGATCCGAGGCAAACAACCAAGGTTAAAGATGGCAGATGTTTTTAATGGAAATAAACTTATTGCCAAGACGTCTGTTGGCTTTTGTTCTGGCCAGCATCTTGTGTTTATTACAAGATTATGAGTACTGGATACTTGCATGTATAGGTAAAACTGGTCAATCTAAATTGCCCTTAGTGAATGAATATGACAGTCTGTCTCTAAGTGTCAGCCCTGCGACTAACCGGCCATTGTCCAGGGTGTAACCTGCCTAAGGCTAAAAGCTGCTGGGATAGGCACCCATTTAGTCACCTATGACCCCTAATGGGACTAAGCAGAGGAAGATGAATGATCTCTACCAGTTATCCCTGTGCTTGCTGCTTTGGGTATGGACATCAGATAATAGCTACGTCAGTTTCAGGACCAACACTTCTATCTACCTACCCTACGTTTCATACATTTACATACATTACAGACCTTACCCTCATCAGGGGTATCTTACTTGTTGCAGCTTTTTCCCGCAACAAAAGATAGTGATACTGTAAAAGGTGAGAGTGTCTGGCTCACATGCTTAACCTTAAGGGGACAACAAATTACTACACTATAACAAATTATTCTATAAGATTTTTTTTTTTTTTTTTTGTTGGCATTTTGATTCTGCAGCAGCTTTGTTTTTTGCACATTTATGATTTAATATTTAAACCAGCTCCTGAGGTGTAGGTCAGAATTGGCAAGAATAGGCCCAGTTATGCTCTAGTGTTAGTTAGGCTTGAATTCTTTACTGCTATTTGTAATGTATGACACTGCCTCATTGTAAGACACAATAGGGTTCCTTGAAACAGTAGAGAACACATTGGACCAGTGACCTTGTGTTACTATATTCCACTACCGGGTGAAAATGGCAGCTCATATAGATATCATTATTTCACAGCTGCAGAGTTAGAACCATAGCCTCGAATGCGCTGTATGATCTGATGTAACAATGGAATCATCCTGAACTTACTCTCCCACACAGTAGAGGGGTTCCGCTCGCTGCTGGAAACGCCAGACATCCTCGCAGTGAAGATAAGTTTACTGCTAAACAGAAGTTGATAGTTGGAGGAAAACATGAACTGTGGATGACATTGACGCGGGTGTGTACAGTGCAGTGTGTGTAGGCTACAGCACAGTGTGTGTTTTGCCCTGTTTCCGTGACCTGCTACATAAACAGAACGCTAGTGGAGACGAGGCGGGACCCAGTCTGCCGGCTCCGGGAGGACAGCTCGACTCCATCTTGTGTCTTAATTACTGTCCCCAAGACCCAGGCGTCTAATAAGTGCCCGGCTATTGAGACTCCACTGAGCGCGAGCAGATGGAGAAGAGAGACTGTCCCTGCTCCACTCCCCTGCCAGCCACTGGGCTCAACTAGGCCTCCCTGCACCATCTGGACTAATATGCTAACCACACACACATTATTTTTTTAAAAACTCACGCTACGCTGTGTCCTGTTCCCAGTCACAGCTCATTTGTAAGAGCATTTGTCATCATCGCCACCTCAAAGGACATCAGGGACAACCTTTTACAGGTGGAAAAGAACAGCTGATTTATATTGCATATGTGCAACCTATGTAGTATTTGGCATAGACAATGGAAATAACTAGCTCCCATTAACTTATATATAATAAATCAGTTCGTTTACATGCAGCTAGAGAAATTAAAATTATTGCCTTAGTCCGATTATAACCAGAGTTTTAAACTGAATGTTAACACCATAATCCAATGAGGGGTGCAGTCATTTGAATTTCATGAAATCGGACTAACACGTGGATAATGTGGGTCAATGTCAGAATACTGCTGTATGTATACAGATCGGACACAGCGCAATGAGCATGTCAAACCACGGCACAGAGTAACACATGTAAAAACAGATGAGTAAAACATAAAGCACTGTATTGAGAGTGATACCCATTCATTTTAGAGAAAGGAACTGCCTTTTTAGAGAGTGTCTTGCTCTAAACACTGTTTATCCTGTTTGCAGGTTATTTTGCTTTGTCATTTCATAAAAAGTTTAAAAGAACAAGCTAGTCTACCATAATTTATGATATGTTAATGTGCTTACAGTTGCAGAGTAAAGAGCACATTGTTCTTAGTTTGTTGTGTTCTTGTGTTTTTAACTTAAAGTCGATGTGTCACTGTTGATTTTTTAATGACTCAATTAATACTCAGCTAATCGGCCAAGTAAATCAGCATTTAGCACTCCGAACAAGTCAGGTTTGGCATTAGCTTTTTTCTTTTTTTTTTAACAAAGGCTGAATGCTGTTAAATACAATGTGAATGCAATGTTTGTCTGAGCGGAGCGCTGCAGACAGGGAAGTTTGATTTGATTCAGACAAACTTGACAACTCCAGCTGAGGGGGTTTCATCGAGCTGTGAGTGTAGTTGGAGAAGGCACCTAAAGTACTAAATATTTGTTGTAGCCAGCCTCTGGTGCAGGTATTACAATAAACATGTAGCATCCAGTTTCTAGCATTTGCTGTATCATGTCATTTTTCAAGTTACATAATCTTTCACTTGTCAGTTTATTCATTTAAATGTTCAGTTTATTAATTCACATGCACTTTAACCACACCTCTGTTAAAGTTGTTTTTTGTTACTTCCATCCCTCATACAAATGTAACAATGGTTGGTTCTAAGCTTAGCCAAACCTTCTGCAATGGGATTCTAGTGATGCTTTATGTAAGTTCAAAGTACTTTAATGGCCATTAGCATCACTAGCTAGCAACTTTGTGGCTGACATGCTTTAACACTTTCCAACCTGTAACTTTTTTCCAAATATAGTATATAGTAGTTTTCATTCTGGCCATCTGTATACTTGCAAATGATGTTTTAGGACACAACAAATGCACCTTTATAGAAACTTTTAGGTGAGGATGCCATTCCCCCATTTTGGGTCAGAATCTGAATTGCATAAAAAATTGGTATGCATATCCTCAACCCTTTTTTTTTTTTTGCATGTGCACAATATGCAAAACCACATACCACATTAAGTGTTTTAATCCCACTAATTGAATGTATTTTACACTTACAGTAGTCTACTTGAACTTATTAGCTAATTAGCTATAGGATTATTATCTTTGAAAAAACAAGACAAAAACAAAGAAAAAAGAAAACAAGTGATGAAACAGTGCTGCATTACCATTGTTAGCTTTTGATCATGATGTATGAGTAGCTACAACATGGCAAGGAAGATCTTTCAGTACTACTACTAGTGCTTCAAACAATGCTCATGTGGTTTTGCTAACACATTAGCATAACTGACGCAAATCTGGAACTGACAGAGGTCTTTCAGAGACAGAAAAAACAGAGCTTGGAGACATCTTGGAGACAACATAGCTCAATTAGTGCATTGTCATTGTTGTTCTGTTTTATAACCATGCACATAACTATAATGATATGATAAGATACAGTTTACCTTGTATTATTAGGTCATGCTGAAAGCGGTTAAACCTCATCATCTGCCCATACAAATTAATAACTTCAATGAAGTGTTGCCATGTGACAAACTAGCCTTAATGTTTTGTATAGAAAAAGACTTCACACTGGAATGTTTTCAAGTCAGCTTCAAAAGCCTACTCAAAGTTCATGTAGGTTACTTTCTTTGGTATTAGGCTTTTCTTCTCTACCATACACAGATAACCAGATAAAGTAGTGTCCACACCGGAAATAGCAGTACACGGCCGTTAATACACAGCTTTGGTGCTTTGCCATTTGTCTCTTTGGGAACATATGGCCTGATGAGGATCAATGGCACCTAGGAGCCAGTATTAGCACAGACACAAACAGCTAATCGACCTAACTTTCTAAGATGTTCTCTGCTCTCTGTCATGGAGCAGCCACAAACACACACTGACCTCAATCCTGTTTCTTTGGGCCTGAAGATCCAAGGCCATGGGGTTATTTCAAGGCGTGTTTGCTTTAAATATGGCCAGGACAACACAGCCTATAGCAGAGAGGAATAGAACTGATATAATTTAATTAAAGGTCTATGGTACAAAGTGTCTGCTTCAGCGTCTGGATCAAACATGTGATAGATAGATTAGGTAGAGTCCTTGTGCACTCTCGCGAGGAGGATGTGATGATCAAGACAAAGACAAAGCATGTTTTTGAAATACTGTACATTTTGGAAATAATGCAAGACTGGGAGCATCGTCATTTTTCAACACAAACCAGAACTCTTTTCAAGGAGTTTGCTGTGACCTGCTGAAAATCTGAAAGAATTAGCAACAAACTGCTCAAGTAAATACAGCTAATGTCGAGTGCTAGGCATGCATTTAAAAAAATAAATTGGATGCAGTATTACCCAGGTACAGGTAGACCACAGTTAAAATGCAGTGTGTGTAATGTTTATTTCATAGACCTAAGTGCCCTCTTGTGGCCGTAGTTACTCTTAGTAAGCCTGAGTTCATTGTCTACTGCCTTGGAGTGATGCAGTATCTTATCAGTAGTGATGGTTTATCGAGTTTGTTTTTAAGCTTTGATACTTTATTTTAAAAAAAAGGTTCATCACTTAAAGCTTCAATGAGTGCTTGAGTAGGACATCTAGTGGTCAATAAAATGAAAAGCAATCAAGACGTGTTGTTTATTGGTTCATGTATTGTTTGGGATTTGATTCGCCATGCACATTCCTATTTGACTCAAACCCACAATACATTGTTGATAGTGTGTGATTTTCAAGGTGCACGACACGTCCAACTGACTTTACTTAGTGGTCATTTCACCTATTAACATTAGCTACGACACTCCATGATCCTTTTTTAAAGTGCATGTTACAGGGTTTACATCAACAGTTTTTATTTGGTTTAGTAATGTTATAGAATCTTTTTTACTGAATGCAACACTGTCAGACCAAATCTCTGTCGACTCTGTCTCTTTTTGCTTCAAAGGCTCAGCTCAGCTCTCCCAAAGAGCAGAGATAACCAAACCAGAAATAGGGTTTTGATACCGAATAAAGTAAAGTGGTTCTAGTCACGTGACCAAACCATGCCTTGGCACAGTGGTTCAATACAACTGCTTCATGAGCCACCGAGCATGTGTTGAAGTCTCGGGTGTCGGAAGACCAGCACTATTTATCAGTGAAGTCTTGGCCCACATACTGTATGCTTGTAAGCTTTGAAATGTTCTGGTAACAAGATCCACATTCACATCCACAAGGTTATTGAATCTTTTAAAAAACAACTTCATTACATGACCTGATTGATTTGGAAAGTATTGCAAGTTAGCATTAAGCTTGCAAATTTTATTTTGCTAATTCTTATTGTATATTGTGGTCCACATCCCACCGTTCATATGGAAGCTCCAGGTATAATTCCCCAAGGGAGCCACAACTCCATCCACAAAGAGCCAGTACCTTTGTGCCAGTCCCAAGCCCAGACAAGTGGAGAGGTTTGTGACCTATGCTGGACTAAAAATGCAAACCTCCAGATAATTTGTGTGGTGACCCCTGAAGGGATTTGCTATAATACTGTATATTAGCAGCTAATTAGCTAATTTAAGTATAAAAACATTTGATATTGCTTGTTTTGGCATTTATTATTGTTGCTGCTGTATTTGCTGCTGTAACTGCTTATTTAGCCAAACCAAAAGTAGTGTCAGTGGTATTGCAGGAAAAAAATAAATAATAATAATAATAAAACACATACAACAAAGAAAGGTTTTCCCCATAGGTTTGACATGTATTCATTCATTTATTATTTTTTTATTTAAGTGCCAATGGCCAACTTTCATTGAAAATCAGCCATCATCCACAACAGGAGCCACATTTAATATTACATAATGCACCCATGTGTTATGTCTTTTTTTTTTTTTTTTTTAAGGAAATATACAGAAAATAAATACATAGTCTAACAATTAAAATTTTAAATGTTAAAAAGTAAAATTAATTTAAAAATAAAAAAAACGGTTGATGTAAAAAACATAACATTTTTAAAGTATCTTTTATTGAGCTGTAAAATAATGGTAAGTAGTAATGCTGTGAAAAGTATGCTTGTATTTACAGTACATTTACCATAAGAGCCTTGCAAAACTAGAATAGTTTTTACAGTATTTATTTAAAAAGGGACAGCACTAACTTGGCTCAAGACTCTATCTAGAGGCTCAAAAATATATGACACAGTCACATCTGTGGTCAAGGCTGGAATAATATTGAAAGGATATGGAATTATAGAAAAAATACAGCATACCGTCTATAGCCCATAAATTATTTTGGTTCTAAATATGAGTCCTATTTTCTGTCCAGTCTCTTCATTGATTTCAGAGCTAAAATGTTTTTTGAGATGTTTACAAACTGAAAGTGAGCCTATCTTAAATGCCAGCACTAATCTTATAGTAATACTAACTAATGCTAATCTACTCTGCTAAATGGAGAGATAATCTTGTTGCTAGTCCTGCTCGGTTTGTTCAGGGCCAGCTACGTAGCTTAGCATCCCTTCTCAATTGCATTACAGGGATCGTTATGTTTTTGCTTGCCCCATTTACTCAGTGATGTTACTCCTGTTTGTGTTTCTTTTGTGTTGTAAGCTGTCTACTGCTGCAGTTTTACTAGTTACCTAAAGCAATAGCTCATCAGAAATAAGCTAACCTATGTAGAAAATTAGCTTGAAACTAATCTTGCCTTGAAACAAAAGCTTTCTCACAGCTTTTGTGTGAGCCCAGAGAGCTTTAACTCTGCTTGTAATGTCTAGCCTTAAAACTATATAAAAGATTCATGAAACTCTGACAAGAGGCACTGACAAAGTCTACTTAATACATATTTTTACTTTTTATTTCAGAGGGTGGTTTAGTCATTTGAATCTATGATTTCGCCAACTAAACATGAACTGACTGATTAAGTGTGTGCAGTCAGAGAATGGATAGATTTGGATAGACTTGAGATAATTTGGAAACTTTATAGAAATCAAGAGGGCGGGACTGAGACGCAATGTCGGCCATTATGTCAGAATGTCAAATAATACAACATGGCAGATCCAGAGTTATATATGGTTTTACTATAGTTCCGGTGCTTCCTCATCAAACACTGTTAAACTGAGATCTGGCTGACAAGATTAGCATATGCATCGCTAAAACTGCAAATCCTACAATATGATGAAATGCGATATGTTGTTAAAGACATAGAGATATATGGTTACGCATAAAAACATAAAGACTAATACCTTCATAAGATACTGCCTCTGCTAATAGTGCTAATGATGCTAATTATGGTGTCGCTTGTGGAAGTGCTTAGATAATCATTTCATTGTTTTAAGCTTATTCAGAATTTTCATAGCAATCAATCAATATGCAGCATTTTCCACAGAATGTCACACAATACCGGGGATGTTGGCCTAGACGTGATATTGATTGACAACTAGTTCTAACCTGTAGCCCAGAAGCGGGGTGCTAGTAATTTTATGTTGCCTCTGCATTTGACAACAGAAAGAGCTCATACAGGTCCTTAAGTTTCTGGTCTGTTAGCGGCAGGGCATGTCAGGAGTATATGCTAGCCTGAACTTAAGCATCAGCGCTGACAGAAATTCGACTGCCGCTCACCCCGACCCACCTCAGTCTGACAAACAGTGGCTTCGATAAAAACAACTGTGATGCAGATGAGTCCCATTAACCTTTAGCTCTCAGTTCTATATCCCTGGGTCTTCAGCGTCCTTCACACACTGGGTCCTGCTCATGAATGTTTGATGCTGCTGCCAGCTGCTCTCCAACTCCGAGGGTGGCACAGTTACGGGCCTTACATTGTTTTTGGCCTCGAGGTGGACACTCAAAACAAGTGTGTGTCCGTCGAGGTGATTTTGGAATTGTTAGACCTTTCTATACAACTATAAAACAATAGTAGGTTATCTCTAAATACCTTTATTGTTGATCTTACACTTTAGGCTACATTTAGTATAGTAATTACCATTTCCGTACAACAAAGGCTGAAGATGAAATACATTAACATCACTTAACTATCCAAGCTCTCACTTTAGTAAGGAAAGAAGATGCTTCCTTACTTACCTCCTTAAGAATAGGGCCCTCTGGATGTTCTGGGCGTGGATTTGTTGGATTATTTGTCCAGACCAGGATTAGACCAGGACTATGGTTGGATTACAGTGCTGCTGTTAGAGATGCAGTTGAGCACATGTATTAAATACATATACAGCCTCTACACAGTTTAAACCTCTGAATGATGGTTTTGGAGTCATGCAGAGCTTTTTATTTAAAAGAGACAAGTACATTTGACTGATGTGGAGTCACTTATCTTCTTTAAATGGTCCTGTTTGTGGTCTTTGTTAAGATCAGCACTCTTTGAAGGATAAGGCACTTGTTTTTGTCAAGTTTTGAGGAAGCTGCCGTTAAGTGATGTAACTTCCCCTGTTGTTTCCACTGAAAGGTTGTTGTCGTCGGACTGATTTTTTTTTCAATTTGTCAATACTGTGGTTATAGGGTTGTGTAAGAGCAATATGTATTTGGTAAATTATGAAATCTTTGACTTCAAGTGGCTCAAGTGGAACCTTTTATCAATTGGCTGCATCACACTTTTATTTGTGTTGTCAAAAAATACTGTGGGCTGTCAGTGAGAGGGTAGAGACCATTAGCTAGTGACTTGACATTTAGACCTCTCTATACAACTATAAAACTCCACACTTTTAATAGTAGCTTTTCTCTTAATACCTTTATTGTTGCTCTTAAACTTTGGGCTGCATTTAGTATAGTAATTACCATTTCTTTTTGTTGGACTGAAAGCAGATATAAAATAAGGAAGCACCTAACCTCTTACTGGTGACTTAGGAGGTATCTTTTTAAAGTATCCTGACTCAACCATTGACTCACCAGACTCGTGGACATAGTCTTGCAAAGATGTATTTGGCAAGGTGAGGTTAGGGTGAGTTGTCAGCGTGCTAGCATTAGCATGCTCCATCCACTTTGGTAAACATTATATTTTATTGTATCCCTGAGGGGTATTCCTTTGAAGTTGCTTCAAAAATAGTGGCTACAGCCTGAATTCTAGGTTGAGTCGGGGCTAAAGCGGTTCCATGAAGTGTAGTCTTGGTTCTTCCAACCAGACTCCAAAACTACCAGAAATAGTAACATGAAAAATACAGGCAATATTCAGGACTATATCATTCACAAGTATTTGAACAAACATTTCAGGGAGACTATGATTTAATTTTTCATTTCACTGAGCTAAACATGTCATTTCTGGCTGTAGTGGTTAGTCAAGTTCAGTATTGTTCTTGGAATTAGCTCTTGGGCTTTTAGCTGTTAGCTAATTATTATTTGCGTTTGCATGGCAAAGGCTAGGCTAGAGGTAAGTAGTAGCTTTGTTTTAACATTCAAATTTTGTTCTAAACGCGGTCAGAGATATTGGTTGCTATGTGTCACAAAGGTGATCAAATCCTTAATAAAGCTAAACCCAGATCATTCTTATCATCTAAGTTGTACCTTAAATAATTGTCAATACTGTGGTTATATGGTTATGTCGGGGAAATATGTATTTGGTAAATTATGAAATCCTCGAACCATATATCAATTTGCTATATCACACAAAGAATATCTGCTTCTGTCAACTGACTGACCGCATGGTGTGCTGTCAGTGAGAAGGTAGAGACCATTAGTTAGTGGCTTGACATTTAGCTGCTTTATCTTTCAAATCATTAATTTAATTACAGAAAAATATTGTAATAAAAAACACTACAATCAATCAATCAATCAATCAATCAATCAATATTAAGCTCTAAAAATATTAAGAGCTGTTGAGGTGGGCAACAACAGTGCTCTTTTAAACAGAGTGAAGTCATTGTTATGTGCAGCAAAAAACAGCGCTCCAGTCATTTCAGAAGTCTTTCACAAATGGACTGTGGGCCACTTCTGCCTCCCACAAAAATCACCCCGATTGGTTCTGTGCACTGACTTCCACTGACCCCACAACTCGATCCAGCTTCTGTTTTGGCCTGGGTCTCCATCGTATGGTGTGTAGGCCGGTGGACAGGTGGCAGCAGTGGAGTCTTAGGGAAACAAAACGTGACATTATAGCTGTGTGAGACACGTGTAACCCGCTGTGAGATTTGAACAGGAGCACGGTAAACAAAACAACAAAGTAGGGCTTGCAGCATTTGTAAGAAAAGCAATGGAACCTTATATCAGCTGAAGAGTAGATGTTACAGTGACTAAAGTTGTTGACCTGAACACAGTCTGATCACCCATCCAGTTAATTCAATAACTGAGTGAGATATTTTCACCACAGTACACCTCTATAATAACCCTCCTCTGTGCAACAAAATCCTATTTGAACAATCTCCTGCTGAATGTGAATCTGTAACATTTTTTATATTTTCTACTTTTCGATATCTATTGTATCTGATTGTACTATCTAGCTACACATTTGATTGGACGATAGAGAATCCTTACTCGGGCGAAAACGTCAAGAAAACGCAAAATTGTGTAATTTATCTAAACCAAAGCTAGCGTGCATTAGCATAAGCTCCCTCAAATATTGGAAACTGGTGCAGCTCTCTGAATCTAGTGCAGTGAAGTAATAGTAGCGTAGTTTTTTGTTTTCGAAAGTTCATTACACATACAGTAGTTTCTGCCCTGAATGTGTTTATAAAGAACAAGATATGCTTTTTTTTTTTTGAGAAAACTTTGTTGTTTTGTGTTTTTTCTTTCAATTAATGTTTTGGTTATGCTTGTGTTGATGCAATGTAAACAAATGCTGTTTTAGTACAAGATTAAACATTGTTTCTACTGGAGCTATCGGTCACAAGAACACGTCACAAGAAAGTTTTGGTGGTTTTCTTTATGTAATTTTTGACAGAGTAATAATGTTAACGTAATAATAAGGCTGTAATGTTTAGCTCCACCTTTGAGCTGACTTATGGTTAACAAAATAGTAAGATGAGCTTAATTGGGACTTTTTGACAATGGAAACGTACACATTACTTGACCTGTACTGCTCTAGTGGAATCAACGCTTTGGAAACAGGTTTGTTAAGGTTACATATAAGATGGCCACAGACTGGGATCTAAACACTACATCATGAAAGTCTAAACAAACTCCCTGTTCTCTTATGTCATCCGCAGCAGCTCTTGTCCCCACAAGCACGGTCCGAGCTGCAGACACAACTGGGTCACAGTGAACCCGAGGCCAGTGTCTCCTGTTACGACGCCTGCAGAGAGTCAAGACCTCCAGCTCCTGAACGGGTCTCAGATCAGTCACTGTCGGCGGATCTCCTCCCATCAACGGCGGGCAATGAAAATGATGAGTTTAGATCCAGTCTGGGCCTGAAATGCTTACTAAAAAAGTTTGTAAGAAAAGTTGCACTCCAATGTCATGACTTTAGATTATATAACATGGTAACACACAACAGTACAAGTCACTAATTCAACACATTCTGCCGGACATTACTGTGAGGCTATATCCTAAAGGCTCATTAAACCTTAAAGCTGGTGGTTTTATTAGGAGCTGCTAAATTAATCCATATTCCCTTTGTGTTTTACGGGTAACAATAAAGGTGCACTGTGCTGGACAGTACAGCCTCAAAATTATATCACAGTATCAGCAGCTGCACTATTTATTTGTGCATTATTACAAACCAAACTTAGACCATTTTCCTGTTTACCAACCTCGACAAACTGCAAATTTAGAATCTGATACAGTGACAGGTCAAAAGTTCACAAGTATTTTCTCACTTTTTCTCTCTGACAAGGACTGGTTTAATGCAGCAGATGAATTTTGGCACAAATAATTAGTCTGGTCCATCTCAATCAGAGTTTTATTTCCAGGGGGCGGGACTAATGGATGCAAATTAAACCAATCAGAGAAATGAACAACCTGGCATAAGTAATGCAGCAAAGTTTTACTTCTTTGAGTCATCACATAAAGCCCGCCCCGTTTTAGGTAAATTATTACAATTGGTCTGTGGTGTTGACCTTGGGTGGACAGGCTAAATGGGTAGGGTTCCAAAGTGAAAGTTGGTGGATCTGGCAGGCCAGGCTAGCTGCTGACACAACCTCCTACTCACAGCCTCTTTGTCTCCTGTGCAAAAGGTTTGTCGTAAACAAAGCACGTACAGTTGGTTTAAATCTGAGTGGCTAAGGCTTTCAGTTTAGAGCATGTTTCTTTTTGAATCCAGACTGTTTGTGTGTTGTGTTAATGAAATGTGAAAGAACAGGATATGGAGTGAAGTTTTTGTTCATGTCTTTTACACCTGTATGGTATATGTATGGTTTTCTCACAGTTTTATCACAAGAAAATTGACTATTTTAATCTAAAATATAGAGCTAAAATCTGGAGGGATGTTTTTAAGAATATCATACATGGGGAAACCTTAGCTGGTATATTTAGCTCACATGAATATAGCACACACTGGCGTCTAAGAGGCTTACAGTCAGCTGCTTGTTATAAACCGGAGCACAGTGTTGCTTCAATTAAGGTGCATAGGCTTCTTTAATGTTGAGAGAAATGTCACTGTGACTCAGCATATAAACAAACATTACAGTGATATAACGACATGTATACAAAGTCTATTGTCCATGTTTATTGTTGGTTTGTGTAAAACCCAATGTTAAATCCAGTTAAGATTGTGAAATCAGGACTAAAGCTCAGTGTTTTAACACAAACAGAGCTTGAATGTGTAACACCCCCTTCTTTGTTTGGTGTTCATGGGAAATAAAGTGTACCTGGCATTTAAAGCCCAGACAGTGGAGACTTAAGGTTACCACATACAACCTCCAAATATTGAACTACGACAGTACACTCTGGAAAGATTTGTCCAAAAGGTAAGATTTTTATGAATCATGTAACATTTGACATTTTTATCTCTGGGATTAAAAACTGAAAAACAACCGCAGTGGAGCCCTCCTGATCCTGAGCTGAAATGTTTTCTGGGAAGACACTTGTCAGAATAGTCCAGTGGTGTGTCATATGTGCAAGTGTGTAGGAAGTGTTTGACAGAAGGTCAAAGGGTCAAATAGGAAGCCTCAGTGAAGTGAGTTCAAACAGACAGCGTTTGGATGTAGTTGGAGTGTGTCTGGTGATGCGTGTTACTGAGGTGAGGAGAGAGTTTGTTCTCTGCCGACGCAGCAGTGCCCCCTGCAGGCAGCACCACAGTGTGGGGCGACAGACCAGAAACACTCTCCCCGGGAATCTTCCTGAGCCAGTGGGTTCATTTTTAATCCGTCACATCCCAAGCTGATAAGTTGTTTTTGCTGTCAATCTTAGATAAAGTCTGATTGCTACTGGGTTTTTTGATTCACTCAGTCTAACCTTCTTTAAAAAAAACTTTGTGCATCGCTAGTTTAGGTTACAACCACTGTACCCATGGAATAGAATGTAGTATGGTAATAAATAAATCCAGTTCTAATGAATATACCCTGGCCTAATTTTCTCTGTTCTCACTACAGGCATTAGTATGGGCAAAAAACTACTACCGCCATCAACATGTGTGCACAGTTTTTGATGTGGTTATTTGCAGAGGGCTCTAAGTCTGTCACCACCCGATTTGGGTCGGTTCCCTGATTTCTGTCAATCATGCTAGTAATAATAAGCTAATAACCTTAACTATGTTTTAATCGCAAAAATTGTTTGGCAACTTACTCTCTGTGCTGTTCGTACCAGCAGCTATTATTTTATACAGACTGTACCTGATCTTTTTTTCTTGTAGTTGGGAAAATGGTTTAAACCCCAACTAGTATATTGTAACAGGCTTTATGATGGCGTCTACTGTTTATTATAAGGTATTTTAATAGATGAGAACCTCTATTCAGGAACGGAAAACCTTGGTCAATCAGATGCTTACAAAATCACATGATCAAAAAGGAGCGCTCTTCCATTGGTCTACATCAGCTTGTGTTGTGACGCTCCTGGAAGTTTCATAGCTGCTGATAAAGTGTATTTACAGGGTTGAATATGTCTTTTAACACAGAGAAACAAATCAAAAAAGAAAAGCATCAAGAGAGAAAAGGCACGCAATGTAAAATGTGGATGAATACTATCAATTCAATCATGCAATGTTTAACAAGGCGGAGATAACTGCCGCTCTGACGCTGAAGCTAAACTAAAACTAAGCTAACTCTTAGCTAATGCTAAACTCTAAACTTCAGTTTGGTGAAATGTATTAGTATTTTGTCTGGGAAAAATGGGTCTGTTTTTTTTTTTTTTCTTTAATATATATAAAAGAAAACCAGGAGAGGCCCCTAGGCTGCTTTTAGGGGTGAGTGGAATCTGAGACAGTGATGGCAAAATGGAAGTCACAACACAACATGCACTACACACGCATATTGTGAAAGAGAGCTACGTAGTGTTGCACTCATTAATCAAAGCAAATGTTGATATCCAGTCAGTTCTCTGTTTTTTCTATATTGTTTTATATTCTCAGTGTCTTTAAGAAAAAAATAAACCAACTGAATGGTGTATAACATTCTAAAGTGACACGAGAGAAACAGAAGAATTTAAAAAGTGAGTCTATCTCCTGTCTTTGCCTGAGGCTTGTGGTGTGTGAAACACTGTGTTCATTAGCGGTGTTCAGTTTGCCCTGACACAGCAGACTCGTGTGTGGAAATACTCAGAGGGCACCTACATCCTAATGAGTGCCAAATGTGAGAGTTTTATGATGCATTGTCGACCTGGAACAGAATAAACCTTTTGTGTCTGCACTGTCACGGTAGGACAAAGCACTGCTCACATCACATAAGCACTAAATATATGAGAAGACTCAAAATGACAAGGAGATCTGAGAGGACTCCTGCTGTGTGTTTATCCGTGCTCAGGGGAAGAGTGTGGATCTGAAATGATGACGCAGAACAAGGCAATGTAAATATAGACTTTATAAATGACTTCTGTTGCCATGCCACGCGGGGTTTCAGCTACCTTTTCAGCAACAGCAACTGGCTTTTGCCCTTCCGTGGTTCAGTTTTCTGTCCCATTCAAAAGCAACCAGCCACCTGTGTGGACCATGGACCAACTGTGGACACAGGAATCAGCTCCGGCCCTGGAGTTTGCAGAGAGCAAAACAGGACAAGATATAAGCCCCTTTTGTGCTTCTTTCTCTGATATTGGTGGGAATTTTTCTCATAATATCCATGACTAAGAGGTCTTACTAATGATGAGTTGGAATCCCCATTGTGAAGTTAGGTTGGCAAGATTTAGTCCAAGAGGTCCAAGTAAACAGATGTTACTGATCTTACACAGCATGTTTCCACACAACAAAGGGTTAGAGGCAGGATGTAGGAGCGGCCCCGGGGCCACCATCTGCGCACCTTATATAACTTCAATACTGGGAGCTTACTGTTCTAGACTCTGTACGAGAGAATAAACTCATCTTTCCTAGAAGTCAAGAATATCTTTTACACTGTGTTCTCAGTGGCACAGTCATGATATGGTAGTTGACCTTTATGACCCCAGAGGGAGGTAAGTGTTTACCAAAACAAGAATTACCCCATTGAACCCCACTGTCCCCATGGCAATGGATTTCCTTTAATAAAAGTCAAAAAAAGAAAAGATTACAAGACAGTAGACCAAGATTGCCATCTAGTGTCCAGTACATATTATAAAAAATGTGTAATTCAAGTCATTGAACATATTGCAGCTTTCATCCAATGTGAGATCTGTGTAAACAAACTGTCTCATATATACAAAAAAAATAAATGCATTATATTATGTTGTACACTATTTAAATTCTTGGATTTGGAAGATTTAAAAAGTATGTTGAATGTTTGTATTGACCTTTAAGACTCATTAACCAGGTTAGATAAGGGTTAGTTGTTCCATTAAGTCATACAATGAAATATTAAAGTAGTTACATAATACTTTAAGGTGTTCTGTTGAGTCTGGGCTTTGGGACATGTTGTGTAGCTACATCTAAGGTTTCAAACAATGGAACACAGGAGCAAAGCTATGTGGAGCTAGCAAGAGTGGAATGTTTGTTTGTTAGCCCGGTACATTGGATTTTTGGTGTTGTAAGTTTAATTCTGTTCCATAATTGCTTTGGCTAATGACAAAATGTGATTCTAGCTGCAAATGGTAAATGAGTCACATGCTTATTATAATACATGCATCACTGCTTCTTCTTTAAAGGGAAACTAATCCCTAGTCAGGAGATGGATTTGCAAGGATCAGTAACAAACAGCATAGAGGTATATTAGCATCTAGATACTACTTTAACAAAGCAATTTACATAGTTTAGATTTTGTTTTTTTTGTACATAGGTGTACAGAGTAAACTTAAGTTCAAACTCATTTTAATAGTGTAACCCTCAAAAAACACTATTTGAAAAATGTATCTATGGTGCATTCATGTACAACTTGTGTTTCGGAGTGTTTCCACATTAGGAAGTTCTTTTTTCTAAAATTGTTGTGCTCATGCTTTTATCTCAAAGTCGGAATATTAATGGTAACAGACTGACTCAGTTATCTTATTTTATAAGAGTGTTTAAAGGTTTATAAGTTAGACTTGATTTTAGCTTTCTATCAGATTAAAGGCTGAATGATAATAAATTCAAATATAGCTATTGACAAACATGGCTATAAGGGGTTAAATACCATAATAACAGTAATCAATGTGAGTGACAAGTTATAATAATCAAAAATGATAAACAATACTTAGTTATAGACTTGATGTACAAACTAATTAACTAAAGAAACTAAAGAAGTTTATGTGGACTTTTCCAAGTTTACACAGTATACGAGGACCATGTGAATGCAGCATTATAGCTCCTTATTACTGAGTGGAAGATGAATTACTTCCTGTTACTGTTTCTTTACTGTCCAAAGCAGACAAACTGAGCAGGAGAGAAGTGATGATGTTTATTTTTTGAGCGCCCATTCAGCATGACACTAGACATTTATGAACTAAATTGATTTGGTTTCTACATTTACCATAAGTGACATCTGACCTACTGTATTTTCTCATGATTTGTTCATAAACAGTATGTCCATGCAGGGCTACCATAGGTGGTCATATGTTCTAGAAAGAAAGGATGAGAGGTGTGGGAGAAAAAAAAGACAGAAGAAAAACAGAAGACGAGCCTGAAATGAACCCACTCCTTTGCCTCTTTCGGAGACATAATGCATAGTTTAGTAAATTTAAGTCAAATTCCAAAAAAAACAAAAAACAAAAAAAAAAACAACCACCATCTCACGGCATTTTTTTCATAAACATAATCATATATTCATTGTACAAAGATACATTCTGAATTGCAAAGGCTCAATCATTAAAATAAATACTGAAATGGCTAAAATGCAAGAACATTTCTCTCACTCACACTCACACAGACAAAAAGGAAGACACACTCCTCTCATAAAGTATGCCTCATATTACGTGCGACTCATCAAGATGGCTGCCAATGTAAAAACAAAACACACATAAATTCATTTAAAACACTCAATGGAAACAGAATAATTTGACAGCTTACTAACAATGATAAGGACTTCTGTATGATCGTCTGCAGTCTCTGTTTTCACACCCAAAATATATTTTCTCCAACAATTTCCATAAGAAATTCTAAAAATATACCTGTCTATCTACATCAGGATTCGTTACAAAACAGTCTCAGACACATGGAAAAGTGTTGTAAATATTGTCTCAACACGCCATAAACCACATCTCTTAATATCCTTTGGTATCAAACATAACATTCTGTCAAGACAAAAATAAATAGCCACATCTGAAAGCTGAGAGTTCTTTCAAATGTTGATACCTAAGGCAGCTGTCAGTATTTATCAAATGAACTGGCTGAAGAAAATAGCCTCATATAATACTGAGTTAAATATATACTTTTAGATTGTGACTGGGGCAAATGTTGAAAGCGCATGATTTATTATTCTGCTGATACTGGTATCAATTCATGTTTTGCGTATAGTCAGCAAAAGCTTAAATAGTTCAGGGCTACCCAAATCATTTTTAGAACATGTGCTGTCATTTTAAAGTGTAATACACCAAAGCCTGCTCCAGTATATTGTGGAGAGAATGAATGAACACAAATCTCAAATGACTAAAAGAGGCTTTGTAACAGGCTGCAATTCAAATCCATGTATAAATGCTGAAATAAAATATTAGGTAATGATAAAACAACAACATGCAGCTGTTTTCTTCTCCAATGACGAAAGAAAAGTGCTGATTTTAAACCCGTGCCTGTGTCGTAACGTGGCGGCGGGTCTAAGGCAGATCTGAGGTTGCAGTTCAGTCGGCGTTGGTCATGACCTGCCACACGATGAGGTGGCTGCGCTCGGCTTTAGGCTGCAGCTTCACGGTGTGCTCCGCCCCCTCCTCGCCCTCGCCCTCCTCGTCTCCTGGAGACACAAGTGTAACAACGTGGCTTATTTCAGGACACAATGTTTGACTTCACCGTAACGACAATGTTAAAAGTGACTAACTCGCTGAGTTTCCATTATCAAAAGAGGTACAGTGTCCTAAATAAGCTTCTAAAACACTTAAGTAACCCCTTGGCTTTAGGTTCCATCAGTGTGGTACACCTACTTAAAGGTAAGGTGGCAGAGGATAAAGAAGACTTAGTTTGGTGAAAATGGCAAGATTAAGGAAAAACACAAACTGAAGCTTTACCTGTTCATTTTCCATGAAGGAAAAACGCTACATATTTCAAAAATAACATTAGTGCTGGATAAGGGCTGCATGATATTTCTTTAATATTGTGATGATGATGACCTGTGGTATTTACATAGATATCCCTTTGATCTGGTTATATTGGTACATTACAGGTGCTCACTTTACATTATACCTTTCTGTGAGTAAATACTAAAAATATAATAAATATAATTAAATATAGGCATATAAAGTGGCAAGAAAAAGCATGTGAACCTTTTGGAATTTCATAGTTTTCTACATAGATTTGTCACAAGATGTCATCTGATCTTTATCTATGTCACAAGAATAGACAAACACAGTCTCCTTAAACTAATACCAGACAAAACATTTTGTTTTTATGTTTTTATTTAACACAACAAGTAAACATTGGCAGTGCAGGGTGGAAAAAGTATGTGAACTCCTCGGCTAATGACTTCTCAAAGAGCTAATCGGAGTCAGGAGTCTGCCAACCTGGAGTCCAATCAATGTGACAAGATTGGAAGTGTTGGTTAAAGCTGCCCTGTCCAATAAAAAAAAACACACACCAGTTCTGAGTTTACTATTCTCAAGAAGCATTGCCTGATGTACGCCATGCCTCGCACAGAAGAGCTCTCAGAAGACCTATGATTAAGAATTGTTGACTTGACAGGAATCTGGAAATGGTTACAAAAGTAACTGTAAAGTTTTGATGTTCATCAGTCCAGCGTAAGGCAGATAAATGGAGAAAGTTCAGCAATGCTGCTACTCTCCATAGTCCTGTGAAGATGACTGCAAGAGCAGAGCAGAATGCTAAATGAGGTAAAGAAGAATCCTAATGAATCAGCTAAAGACATACAGAAAACTCTGGCACATGTTAACATCACCTGTTGACAAATATATAAGAAAAAAACTACACAATAATGGATTACATTGGAGGACACCCCAGAGGAAGCCATTTCTGTCCAAAAAAAACATTGCTGCACATTTGCTTACAAAATAGCACTTGGATGTTCCACAGCACTACTGGCAAGATATTCTGTGAACAGATGAAACCAAGGTTGATCTGTTTGGAAGGAACACACAATGCTGTGTGGAAGAAAAAAGGCAACGCACACCAACATCAAAACCTCATCCCAACTGTTAAGTACGGTGGAGGGGGCATCATGGTTTGGGGCTGCTTGGCTGCCTCAGGGCCTGGACGGACTGCTATCATGGACGGAAACTGACTTTTCCAAGTTTATCAAGACATTTTGCAGGTGATCTTAAGACCATCTGTCCGCCAACTGAAGCTCAACAGAGGATATGTGATGCAACAGGACAACAACCAAAAGCACAGAAGAACATCAAGAATGGCTTTAACAGAAGAAAATACACATTCTGGAGTGACCCAGTCAGTCCTGACCTCAACGTGATTACGGTGCTGTGCCATGACCTCAACAGAGTGATTCACACCAGACATCCCAAGAATATTGCTAAAAGAGGAATGGTCCAAAATTCCTCCTGACCTTTGTGCAGGTCTGATCTGCAACTACAGAAAACTTGTAGTTGAGGTTATTGCTGCCAAAGGTCAACCAGTTATTAAATCCACAGGTTCACATACTTTTTCCACCCTGCCCTGTGAATGTTTACTTGTTGTGTTCAATAAAAACATATCATTGTTTGTGTGGTATTAGTTTAAAGAGACTGTGCTTGTCTATTGTTGTGACTTAGATAAAGATCAGATGACTTTTTATGACAAAGTTATGCAGAAAATTATGAAATTCCAAAAGGTTCACATACTTTTTCTTGCCACTGTATAGTTTATTAGTTGTTATTTTCAGACCCACAGTGTTCTGAAAAATAACTAACTTTGGTGACTTGACTTGGACTCGACTCAGATTCGCAACTTTAACAACAATTTAAATAACTAGACTTGTACCTGAGTGGAAGACTGAAAAACTGGTGACTGGACTACAACACTGGCTCCACTCATCTTGTTTGATACCCCTATTTTGTGTGCTTCTTATGGAAAACTCTTTAAAAGCGCCATACTAACCCGACTTGTAACATACTGCTTCAGTGTTGTACCTTACCCTTTCATATCACCAGGTTATTAAAAGTGCACTCACCCATCCTGAAGTCTATGTAACCTTCTCCGCCGCTCATCACCAGTGTGGACTTGACTCCTTCTTGAGATGTGGAGTCTGTCGTCTTGTCGCCCGCTGCTTCTCCTCCGCTCGACGCAGACGGAACGGCGTGACCTGAAAAAAGGCCAAAAACTGTAAAAGGCAGCACACAAATATTCAAACCATCTCATATTACACTCAAAATGAATTCTGTAAATTCAACATTACTTAAAAACCTTTATATAATAAGAAATTGGTTTTGGTTGTTTTTTTTTTATTATTATTATTATTTAAATGAGAATGGTCAGTACAAGTCTGACTCTAATATTCGGGGTGTTGTTCAAGTGTTGAAGTAGATCAGCTACAACACATTTACAGACATCCAGTTTAGCTTGTGTGTGTATTTCAGTGCCAGTATCAGATATTAGTATGGGACTGGTGCATTACTAAATAAAAGCTAATAGCAGTCGAGATGTAAACCAAAAAAAACATTTCAACAACATTTCACACTGCCTATTTTAGTGACACAGGGCTGTATCCAAAACAAATTTAAACACCAAATCCCCACTATTTGCTTTAGTCTTCTTTATTCTTTCAAAGTAGGTGTTTACCTGGGACAGCAGTGAAGAATTTGACAGCATCCCGGTGACCGTGGAAACACAGCTGAGCATGAGCCATGGAGCAGTATGGAACAAAGGTCCCAGCGGTCACTTTGTCCCCGCTCTCGTCACCATAGACTCGCACCACACTTCCTGGCTGGTTAGCTGTACTTTTGGTTGTCTTGTTGGCTGCTGCGGCAAATATCCAAATAATATGTTAACCCTTGTCTATTTTTCAAAAGTGAGAGGTCTGTCTGGAATTACAGGCTCTTACTGTCTGTCAGAGGGATGGAGATGATGACTCCATTGCCTGTGCCGATCCACAGACGGTTACAGGAGATGGTGAGTGCAGTTATTCTGACAAAGGAGAATCCTAACTTCCCCGTGCCTAAAGAGAAGACATAAAGAAAAGTGTGAAATCCAAAATTCAATGGACTGGAAGAGCCCAAGGAATAAAGAGGAGAGGACTGGTTTGGTGCGATACTATTCTAAAAAAGAAAGCAAACATATTGTACAACTGTGTTCCATATGTAATCTGCATTAAACTCAAACATAGCTTGTGACTAGGGCTGTTAACAGAAGAAAATCACTAACTAAAAATTTTCATCTTTGACCAATTTTAATCTTTGACTACTTGTGACATTAAATAGTGAGTCCTTAAAATGTAGGAAACTGGTGCAGCTCTCCGCATTTATTATTCAGAAAGATTAGAAATAATCTCCTTCCTCTACTGTTAACTGTAGCAGTACGCATCTATTCCACTCCAGCCTCTCACAGAGCAACAAAGGTGGACTTATTCTGTTTTTTATTCTAATTAATGGCAAAGCATCAATGTTATTAAAGTTTGCTTCAAATAGAAAACTTGTGATAAACTGTCACATGCCAAGAAGAAAGGATGCAAATGTACTTTCTTCAAATAAGCGATCTTTTTTTTTTTGTTATGACATATTGGATAGATTCCAGATTCTTGTTTTGTCAATTAAAAAAACTGCACTTGCTGTCTACACTGCATTAAACACAAGCAAACGTTGATGTTTGTTAATGTTTAAAAAACGTCCCCAAAACTTTCAAAACTGCTGCAGTTCTCTAGATAAGTTGAGAAACAACCCAAAGCTATCTTCTTGCAGCAGTATACAGCTATATCTCCAGTCTCTCACCTTCTTCAATTTCAGTTAATGTTAACACGTCTGTATTTTAAAGTCTACTTCAATCACAATTCATTTCACATTTAACACTTGCTCTTCTCACTGTTTCTATTCGACACTCACTGCAGTGGGAATACAAGACATCACAGGGGTTACCACACCGTAGTAGAGGCTGTCACGAGAGCACTGACCTAACATCTTGCTGACGTAAGGTTCTATGTCGACGTCCTGAAGATGCTGGTGTGTGTGAGCGTGGAACAGCCTCAGAGTGGAGTCCAGTCGGATGGACACCCAGATACCGTCGCCGTCCCAGGCCAGCAGACGCACCTGACTGTCCTTCCGAGGGTGAGCGTCGAAGGACTTCTACACAGCGTGCACAGAGTGATTGATTTGATTTTTATTCATGTATGCTGATGATGCGTATGGAGTCAAGCCAGAAGCGAATAGAAGTCTACCTCTATCTTCATAGCTTTGGGCTGCACCACATAGATCTTGTTCCTGGAGCCACACCACACTTTGTCGTGCACTACGCTCATGCAGCGGATGGAGTGATGGGGCCGGCCCAGGTCGATCAGGTGGTAGTTGGTCAGGTCCCACTGTCCGTCTGACACCAGCAAAGAAAGGTTAGATGATTGTCTATATCAAATGCTGTGTGATCCTGCCCCATTTCAAAGGGATAGTTCAGTGTTTTGTGAATGTGGTTCTATTAAAAATGGTGATTGGTGTTTCCCTTCTTCCCCTCTTATGACCTGATTTGAAAGAGTTGAAAAATGTAAAGAAAATGTAAAATGGTGTCGATCCCAAATTGTGCGTGTTTGAGTGTGCGTGCTTATGGGTGCGGAAGAGAGAGATACTTTATTATTTCAATGTATTATTTTCTGTCCTACTTTATGTATTTTTGTTGTTAATTAATTAGTATAGGTATCTCTAGAGTATTTAAATGCACAGTTACATAGATTATAATGATTGTCACCAATATGTACTGATATGACATAAAAAAAAAATTATAAAACTGATGGATGGAAGGAAGGAAGGAAAAGAAAGAGAGAGAAAAAGAGAGAGAGAGAAAGGGATGGATGGAAGGAAGGAAAAGAAAGAGAGAGAAAGGGATGGATGGATGGAAGGAAGGAAGGAAGGAAAAGAAAGAGAGAGAAAGAGAGAGAGAGAGAGAGAGAGAGAGAGAGAGAGAGAGAGAGAGAGAAAGAGAGAGAGTGGGAGAGAGAAAGAGAGAGAGAGAGAGACAGACGGATGGATTTATTCTCTATGGTAGTTGTCAGCACACTCCCAGATCAGACAAGCACACATTAAGAAGACTAAACAAGTGGTGAAGTGACCTTGGCAGCCCACAATGATCTAATATGACCCTCCATAGACTTAAAATGAACCCAAAACCATTGATTTGGAACTATATCTGTTACAAGTTACAAGATCTGTTTCCTAAATGCTGTGGGAATATCAGGCTCCGTAGCAAAGAGTTATGAGTGTGAGCAGACAGGGTTTCAGAAGTCTCAGGCTTTGCTGACAATTATCTGTTGTAAGCATTAAGTTAGTATAGACTCCCTATTACAAAATACTAGACTATCCATTTAAAAGCACGGTCCACTCACCAACACCTCTGTGGAAAATGGCCAGAGTGCCGTCAGAGAGTCCCACCAACACCCGGCCTTTCACGTGACTGAAGACAGAGGGCAGTGGAGAATGGACACATCAATACAAATAAACTACAATATATCCAGTAGGCTTACAATGAATGCACAATATTCATGTACTCACACTATGCCAAGCACTGAGTCCTTGAGCTTAATAGAATGGAGACACTTCTTCCACTGCGCCACAGACGAATGGACGTACACACTGGAATTCAATCAAGTCCATTAGAACCTTGTAAGTGTAAATAATAGAGAGAGAAAAAATGAATTCTTACCATCCGTTCTGTGCTCCGAGCCACATGGTGGGCAGCACACTGCTCATCTTCTGGGCCTCCTCTCTCGTCAAGTCCAGCTCCTCTGACCCAGGATTAGAACCGACGCTGTCATTCAACCCCTCACTGTAACAACAAGACGTGCAATATGAACTGGATATTGTGCATGATGTTATTGCAATAGTAATAAATGTGTTATACAATGTGCAGCCAAAGTTTATGTTAGGTGTTTTCTCAATTATTCCTTTATCTGACAGGAGCAGTAATCCTTGATTATGAAGCATGAAATGACAACCCAAAGCTGCAACATAAAAAGAAAATTAAAGGTCAATGTCTGATTTTCCAAAGCTAAATCAGAGAAGAAGCATGTAGAGGTATGTGCCACTTGTGTTTTATTGTGGCTAAACTTTTGTTTAGTTTGAAGTTGTTGAATTATTCCTAGTAATGTTAATTTGACAGAATTTTTACAGTTTTTTTTTAATCAGAGTCACAGAGCATGGTGTTGCATTTTGCATTGTGGCTTAAACACTTCAACACATTTAAAAAGAGGAGCTTGGTCAGATTTGGTTCAACAGGCAGACTGATTACTACTGACCCGTTCGCATTTGAGTGGTACCGAGTGGGTCGTGTTTTTACTGCACACTTTTAGAGGAGTTTCCATTGTTAAAACGCCTACAAAGTATCCAAAAAAATTTCATTTGATTAGCCCTCAGCAATGGTTCCAGCAATGTGGCACAGTTACTACAAGGTGGATATAAACACTGCAGTCTTTTGATTGGATGATGGAGTATCATTACACAGGCAAAAAATTAAGAAGCAAAAAAACAAAACAGCAATAAAAGAATGTATCTACACCTACAATCTAAACAGAATTAAACACAAACAAAACTTGTGACATTAAACAGTGGGTCCCGAAAATGTACTTAAATGACAGCACTGTGTAAGTAGAAGATGCCATAGTCCTAAATGAAGGACAGTGGCAAGAGCAATTCTCTTCAGGGGTAACTTGTTTCACACTATACTAATACACAGCCTGTACTGTACTGTTCAGTGGAAATGTGGCTCATCTCTAGAGTGGCTTGTTCTGTAATGGATGTACCTCTGAGTGGTTTCTGCTCCGAGTGGATCAGTGAAGACGTGCTCCGTGTAGACCCCTCTCAGACTCTCTCTTCGATCAGCAGCCCCTGCACTTGCCTCTGTGGCCTCTGTAGCTTCCTCTGGTTTGGAATCTGAATAAGGCCATGTGTTTATATGTGTACCACCTCCACCGGTTTAAATATGTTGTATCGGTGCAGGCCTCACCTCCCTCTGCGGCGGACTTGAGCGGACTCTCTGCTGTCTGAGGAGTGGCTGATGCTCCCTCTGCTGTACAGCCCACTACAGTGATGCCTCCCAGAACCCCCTCCTCACTGGCTGAGCTGCTGCTGACTGGAGATGAGCTGTCCTCTGCTGGTCCTGACGCCGAGTTCAGGGACACCTCCTCTCCTGCTGGGTAGTCTGTCTCTCTGGCTCCTGAACATTCACAAATATACAATCAATATATACTCCAGTCCAGTGTCCACAAACTATCAATGCCCCTCTTGAAAAGGATGTGTTTACTGACCTGGTACACTAGCGATGCATAGGACATGGGAGTTGCACACAAAGAAGCTCTCCAGGATGTTTCCAGGTTGGTTGGCGTCGATGACCACAGCTTTAGTGGTGGACTGAGTGCTGGTGCAGATCCACACTAAAGACGACAGCTCATCCTGCTGCTTCAGCTCCTTCTGCTGATCCTGCCAATATAAACGATGAGATGATGAGATGTCTTTAGCACAACACACGAGTATGATGAACCTGTCAGTGGTACCTTCAGCTCTTGATCCAGTTTGTCCAAGCTGCTCTGAGATCCCACTTTCCTTTTAGGACTCTCGGGTCCAGGCACGTCACTGTAAAACACGCTGGCTCCTACAATGGAGCCTCCATCTCTAGTTTTACCTCCAGACAGGTTCACACCAGCCGCACACCACAGCTGCAACACAACACAGTAAGAGACATCAGAGGTAAAATGGCAATGGGGTGATATTTAGCATCGATGAAACAGCTTGTTTGAGCTGTATTGAGCCTAAAATTTGAAACAAAAGCCTAGTCTATCTAGTGTTTACATCACAGAGGATGTGCAATGTACAGTTAAACAAAAACGTTATCCCTTCATAAATGAATCTATATCAGCCAAAACTTTTAAGCTGGTGCAAAAAAAGTTAGTTTAGCAACTTTGCAAATGCTTCATTAATCAGAAATAGGCCACATAATATATTTTTGGCTAATTTGGAGCATATGTCAGGGCCAGCATCAGTTACTATTCTACTCAATGCAACACAGACAAATAATGTGACAATCTGAAGAGCAGAGTGAGATTTACCTGTGCCACAGGACTTGAACTTGGACTTGTTGTCAATGTACAGTAAAAAGTTTAGATGTTTCTACACTGATGCTTTAGAGCTACATTTTAAATGCAAATTTTGATTGATGTTAACATGAAAATTTAATGGATGTTGTTTTGCCAATGTGACTTTGGCTCTGGATTAGCAACAGCTGAACTGGTAGTTAATAAACGTTCAATTACAAACCTTCATAGAAGCATCTTTCTCATCCAGAGGTCGGAGGAAAACAGGGACAGGGAGATTCTTCATCTTACTTTCTGCCTGACCTCCATTGGCCTGAAAAGTCCAGCACAGAATAAGAGTTGATCTGATCTGAACTTAAACAAATCCATATACAAGAGTGTGACGCTACACACCTTGTACTTCTTGGGGAGGCTCCAGCCGTAAGCTTGGACCCGGCCGTCTTCTTTCTGGACGTGAGCTTTGACCTGTTGGTACTGAGCCCGCTTTTGTTCTCGTCTGGACACCATATTCTCAGCAGGAGCTCTGTTGTAACAACAAGCTCATTCATAAACTGGCTCCACTATCAACAGACACAGCCTCATGCTACATCCACACACAATTTATATTTTACTAACAAAGTAGAACAAAACTTCTTCCAAATGTAATGCCGTTTCAGCTGAAGTCACATGGTTTGTTTTATGTACATTTTGGTTTTAAGTTTGAAGTAATATTGGTTTTGTTTTTATAGCCATTTTAACAATTTTCTAAAGTAGCTATTTTTATTATTACCCAGTAACCATCACAATCCCAATTTCATCCAAATTCAAGATTTTTAAAATTACTAAAGTGAAAATTTTATGGCAAACCAAAGAAAATTTATCATGATCCACCTCAGGGTCCCAGCCCACTGTCCGACAATCAATGTTATTGGGAAATACTTCAGATTACATTAAAGATGGGGTATGGTGCCATCCAGTGTTACCCCATGTGGTAGCCCTTGAGGGTCACGCTGTTGTTTATGACCAAAAAGACCGCAAATAGAATACAAACAAGCTAAATCTTACACAGTACCTTAATATTGTGCAGAGTGTTGTTCTTTGGGACTGGGGTATTGTATATTCTTACCAAGTGGAGACAGATGTGTTACAGTTGTGCAGACAGGCATTTTGTAAAACACTCTCTAAGGGGAAAAAATCTACACATCTGTGTACATATGGGTGCGTTTTAGTTGTGCATGACTCACTCCTCATTGAGGAAATCAAAGGCTTTGCTCTTGTCACTGGGCAGCTGCTGCAACGTGCTGCTCTTCTTCTTGACCGATGGCTGGATCTGGGAGGTGGGTGCGTTGTATTTGACGTTCACGGGGGCTTCCGCGGCTGGCTTCTTGGCTGCTCCGCCCGACGAGCTAAACAGACGGCTGAAACTGGAGGTGTAAGGGCAGGGCAGTGGGGAGGGAAAAAGAGAGAGAAGGCAAACACGTATAGAGGGGTGACAAAAGCAGTGCTCAGCGGCAGAGGGAGGGTCCAACACTGAAGGGTTAAGCCCTGCCCCATGCACACAAACACACACACCATGCCAGCTTCCAAAATGATACACATCTAACTGTGTCCTGCCTCCTCAAGAGCCAGACTTTAGAGCAGCTGAATGAACGCGGAGAGCAGGGAGGGTTAATGTTGTGCTCGACCAGGACGTTAGTTTACAAGACACAACAAACAGGTCTGCACAAAAAAACACTTCACTCCCCAATATCTCATCCTCCTATATCATAAAATTCAAAACCAAAACTTTAGGAAGCAATTATTCTCTGTGGATTCATATGCAAAGAAAAGCCAATTCAAGGTAAAGCTAGTTTACAACATATACGCCTTAAGCTGATGTACTATTTTGCAATTCTGAAACTTATACAACCACTGTCTAAACAGTCAGTTCACCTAAGCCCCGCCTCCCATCTCCACAGAAACCCTCCCAACACACCTCCTGCAAACAGATGCCACAACATCAGACAGAAAAGTCAAGGGGACACACAAACAACAGGCAGGAGAGACCATCAATTTATCAGAAAGGTTATGTCCTCGTCTTATATTCACCCCAAACCCATTCCTGGTAAAACTCGATAAAGGAGAGCCTGGGTGAGGAGTCTTTGATCAGTCTGACACTATATATCTTCTTTAATTTTTTATTAATATTTAAGAAAGACTGAATATGTTGCCTCAGTGGCTCTCCTTTTTCTGAGTTGGTTGTTAAAAACAGAGCATCAAAACCAGTCAGAATAATACATCAGAGCTTTACCTACATCCTGATGACAACCATTTGACATAACATCCAAAAGGAAAGCAAAACAAATAGCACATTAATATCAAAGTGGTACTCTTAAAAGCTGAGGAGAGAAAAACAAAAGGGCTTACAACTGCCAGAGGCTGGATTTCTTCTTCTCCGGAAGAGAGGGGTTCTCCTTGGAAGCACTGAGAGAAAAATCAATGAAATGCTTATTTGTGTAGAAACAATATCTGTTTAGAAATAGGATACATGTGCCTTTTTTTTTTTTGTGTGTACTTTATGTGTGTTCAGGAAGTATGGCAGTATGCTTGTACCTGTCTGACGAGCAGGAAGACAACTACTGTGGAATGCACTATAGCCTAGTTTGGAGTGGTATGGTACAGGTTAAACTTGTGTAAGTTGGTGAAGGGTCCTGAAAATGTGTACCGGACATAACTGCAGTCTGTTGATAGGTCTGTTGATGGCATTAAATACAAGCCTAACACTTAGCATTAAATATTTACATAAAAAGTACCATAATAAATACTTATATAGTGTACTAATAAGGAGATATTCATTTGTTCAGAAAAGACTTTGTTTAAAATGTGTTTTTTTTCCTGACAATACATGGCTTCTCTGAGACAGGCCAGAGCTCCAGAGCGTGTGTGCAAAGAGAAATCTACTACAGGTGATACACTAACTATATTATATACTGTATGTACCATGTACAAATGTAGAATATCTTTTTAATATTGTAACTAATTATGGATTTATGTTTGAGGATTTGATGGGTGTTACCGGATCATCTCAGTCCATCTGACGGCCTCCTGCAGTTCCATCAGCCTCTCCTTGTACTGGTTCCTCTCCATCAACACTCGAGCCATCTCCACTCTGGTGAAGCGCTTCCTCTGTGCAGTGGGGACATCACTCTATGGCCACAAGTACCACAATTGTTAGTCACCAATAGTGTAAAGGAAAAAAGACAGCATTTTTTTTTAATTTGTAATCTTTAAAGCAACAATATGTCACTTTCTATTTGGTTGTTGGTAAGTTGGTGACATACGGCACTTGATTCCTAAATTAAGACTGCACTGATTGTCTACATTGCATTAAACACAAGCGGAACTGAAAGAAACTATATAGCGAGTCCCAATCATGTAGGAATTTGCTCTACTAATTTTATGTTCATAAAACTGAATAAACCAATAACCACTGGTGTTTACAGCGACCACATATGGCTATTACTCCAGCCTCTCGCACTGCTTGACACAAAGATTTAAGCTCTTCTTTAAATCAATTATTAAATTAATTACTAGCAACGCAAGTTTTCAAAGTTTTTGATGATGAAAACACACTTTTGTTGCACATGTGAAATCATTGTTTAAGTAGCAGAGGTTGCTCTCTTGGACTAAGCACAATGATAAGTCAAGCCTATTTAAGGGCTACCATACAGACCCGACCCAACCACTTTAAGGAGGTTTACTAGATGTAATGCAGTAGAAATATTGACAGAAAATAATAGCATGCTTTGAAGATGCCACACTTTTTATTAGCCATGTGCCTTTTTTGGTTTTGAATTTATGTGGAACTTTGTTGTTTTTTTTTCCATTATGTACAGAGCATGTGTGACATCTCATTCTCATAATACGCAACAGTTTTTTTTTACAAAAAGGGACAGTGATTCACATTTTTGCTGTCTCGCTTGTTTAACCTAAACACACCTATCCTACCAGAAACAACCTTAAGAGTAGTTATAGTGGGGTATCTGGTAAAAGGGTGGAAATTTAAGTCAAAAGTGACATAATGTTGCTTTAATTTAAATATTAAAAATGGTATACATACATCATCTTCATTGTCATTCTTCACCTTCTGTTTGGTCTCCTCCAGCTCTGTCCTAAGCCTTCAGCAGAGCACATAAACTGTTAAACCACAACAATGATGTCCAAAAGAAACAATCAGATTTAACAACTCACTTCTTCAGTTCCTCTTCCAGTTCTTTGTTTTTCTCCTGCAGTTTGGTTTTGGCCTGAGTGACAGCATTCAGCTCTCCTTGCAGAACCTCTTTTTCACAGGACAGTTCATCCACTTGTGCGATAAGATCATTTTTCACCACATTCAGTGCATTTCTAGAGAAGCACAAACACACAAGAATCATTAAACACAAAATGCTCAGTGTGTGTGCTCATGTAGACTGTTTGTGAGTATTCACTTGGTCTCCAGCAGCTGGGCATTTTCTTGGATCAGATGTTCAACTTCCCGTCCCATACCTGAAATAGAAACAAAGTAGTATATGTAAATGGACAATAGTTTACATTATCGTGGCTCAGCAAGAAAAAACTATTTTCTAGTTGACCTGACATACAACAGGTTCTCTTACCTAAAAAGTTGAAATCTGACAGTGATGTAGAAGAGAATGTAGATCAGAAAGAGGTTTATCTCATTATTTCTATAATCTACGATAAAGACTGTCTAATCTATTGGCATATCACAGATCTGGGACCATTTTGTTAATACACACCAGAAAACTCATCTGTAAATGTGACAAGCCCGTCAACCAAAATGAAGAGAATAGAAGAAGAGTGACTGTGAATAAAGATAAGGGAACACTAGAAGCGTAAGAAGACAGTGGTGCTTCTTACCCAGCAGGTCGGCTCCTTCATCGACATCTCCTATGAGGTCATTTCCAGCAGAAGACAGCTCCTCAAACAGAGATTCGGTGTTACGGTCGAACACCAGGTTCTCAATGCCGCTTTTAGCCGGTGTGCTGCATAGATAGATATGTTATTAAAAGGGGACTACTATTTCCAATAGTTTTATTCTCCATTTTATTACAATTCTTTTGCTTAATAACACAAGGTTTAAGTGTACCCATCACCTGGACATATTCCTCTCTGTTTTAAGTTCAAAATAAACTACAGCACAAACTCCTGCAGGATCAGAGGGTCAAAACTGAAATTTTAAGTTTCCATTTGGTTATCTAAAACCAGGTGAAACAAATTGCACACCAGATGAACTGGTTTAAAGACAGCATCTTGGAAAACTTCAAACTTAAAATGTAAAAAAAACTTAAACGTTAACTTCCAGGTTTTCCAGGATGTGTGGGGGTCCTCATTTAACATCAGTGCTGTACCTTGTTCCTTTGCAGCCTTCAAGGTCCATGTCCAGCTCAGGAGTGGACTCAATGATGGCCTGCACCGCAGACTTCTCCAGGTCATCTGTTCCATCTGAAAAAAACAATTGAATATTTAGTACACTACAATAATATAATACTGTGTCACTCATGTGTCTGCATTAGTGTTGAGTTTTATGGGAATAGAAATTGGGGAAAAAATTCAAATAGAGTGGATTTATGGCTTCATTCTGATCATTGTTATAACTTTCTATTACAGCTCTGTAAACTAAACGCTAGGTTGTTTATTTTTGACGTTTGCGGTTAGCCCTGTTAAACTTCACCGCTGTTTGATTCTCTTGTATTTTATTTGCCACAGGCTCCTAAAAATTAAGATGGTCAGGAGACAAAGCAAAGTGACTTATTCTGAGTTTGAAGCAGAATGTAAAATGGAAAACAGCTTTATTCTATGTGACGGGGATTTTCTGTACTCTTCTGCTCTCTACTTCTAGTAATATTTGGCAATTTCACTCCAAAACAGATGTAAATGTCCTTAGTTTGTCAATGTTGCTTCATTAAATGGCAGGTTTTAAAGGTTTGAGTGGATCTGCCTTTATTTCTTGTGTGTAACCACTGTAGTGTTAAAGGCAGTGGGACACATGGTGCCCCTAATGGCCTGGTGGCTTTCTATGGTTTTCAACCACTGAGCAAATCTGTGTGATCCTATTTCTTTAATAATAGGCCACGGGGCACCATTTGGTTTTTGGGGTAAATGGAGAGTGGCAGAAATGACAGGGATAGATGATGATTACTTTTTGAATATTATAACTACAAATTCCCTGTCATTATGTAAACCAGTAAGAGTAAACTGCAGCATCCTCAGGTTTTGGTACTAACCTTCATCTTTCAGAGACGCTGATGAATCCTGAGTTTGCTGTTCTTGCTGTACATCTACAATGCTCTTACTGCTGTCTGGTTTTCCACTCTTGCTGTCCAAGTTGCTGTTGAGTCTGTCTGAACTTTCCCGTTCCTTACTGGGCATCTCCACTGATTCCATGCTAACATCTGAAGCAGCAGACGCCGGCGTGGTGGACCCTCCTCCAAGACTGGACACAGGACTCACACCGACTGAGGTTTGGCCGTGTGGAGACTGTGAGTTACCCTGAGAAGATGTGTTGGATTTGGGTGCTCCCGTCGTAGACCCACCTGCCTGGTTGGATGGAGTACTGGATTTGGAACCACGGTTTGCACTAGCGAGTTCATCCTGTACACAAGAGGTAAGGGAGATATAAAAACACACACAATATTTAATTTAGTCAATGGTTACCCCTTACTGGGCAACATTATAAACATTAAAAAGCCCAAATCAAACACAGTTAAACAACAGAGACCAAAACACCATCGGCACATTCACCAAAACAATAAAATGATTACTTACTACATTTAGGTTTGAAACAAACCGAGCACTGACTCCATAAGAAAGTGGCATGCCAAAATACAGCTAAAAATTAGCCACACTATTCATTTGTATAACTTCAGTTTAGGCCACATTCTAAAATCATCACTTACTAGTTTGGACCATGGCCTAACTGTAGACCCCAGGCATTGTCTATAAACATTCAACATTGTTCCAGAGGTTTAGCTACAGAGGACAACACATTGAGGCTCTACAGTGAACTGAATTAAAAATACTGATATACTGCTCTATTCTGTGCACCTAAAAGAAGCATGCACAACATAAATCTCCTGATGGACTACAAGCAAATGCCTTAAAACCAAAAAAAACTGGCATGTCATTGGCATGCATTGTCACATACAGTAGCATTCATTTTTAGGTTAGCATTTTTAACATGCCATTGTCTAAGCACACCACACTGGAAGTTATCTGAGTTTAAAAGGTTCTAGTTGTCCCAAGTCTACCTGTTCAGCTTCCTGATTCTCTTGAGAACATTCACTTTCCATTATGACTGGAAAGAACTGCTCAAGCTGAGGGACAGAAGAACAACTATGCATTCACATTTCAGCCACACAAAAAGAATGTTTGAAATACAGTGTCAATGCTATAGCTCAAGTTGGTATAGTTTTTAAACTTTTTAGATTAGGACAGCATTTAGTGTGTTTGAGCTACCGTATTTGCAGTTGTTTACCAGTGAAAATGTTGCCCTCTGTTGGTCATTGAGTATACCATTGAGTTCACTGGCATCGGTACAATATATACATAGATGCAAACATCTGGCGTGATTTGTTCTTTTTTCAGGCTTAGCTTTTCTATATTCTTCTTGTTGTTGTATCAGCATTTATAAAGGGGGCACCATAGACTGCTGAACTGGATTTCTCTAGTATAGAAGGTGACCTGGTTGGTAGTGGACACACTCTCTATTATTGAAAAACATAATTTAGTTTATAATATGCATCAAACTCTATTGTGCTGCAGAAGCCCACAGTGCCACAGTTTTTCATCCCTGTATTGCTTTCATCCACTAATACCTCAGGCTTCAGTGTCTATAAATAACCGCTGTGATTGATGAAGGGAGAAAATCAATCACGGTCACAACAAAGCTTCCCCTTAAATTCGTCTCACATTTGAATACCTAGGTATACCAGAGTCTCTCTTTCTCTTGTACTGGGTTCCTTTCTCTCCAACGATGAGACTTTTTTCACATTGCTTGCTGCCGGCTGGCATCATTCTGCAGTTATACAGCAGCACTAAGGAGCCAATCGGATGCAGCTACACTCCCCTGCTCTGCTGAGATCG
The DNA here is from genome assembly GCA_036850595.1 of Rhyacichthys aspro. Lineage (NCBI taxonomy): Eukaryota > Metazoa > Chordata > Actinopteri > Gobiiformes > Rhyacichthyidae > Rhyacichthys > Rhyacichthys aspro. The sequence continues at coordinate 16,452,908 of CM072166.1, read as the reverse complement.
CTCTTTCCTACCCTTCCTAAACATTTGCATTGGCCACTCTCACACGAAGACGTATGGAATGGAGGGGGAAATTTTTGAAAATGTTGTGTCATCAGACAAAACATACAACTACAGAGATTATGTGTACGGTGTCTATAAAAAGTCAAAGCCCTCTACAGTACAATGGGAAAATTATTGATAGAGGATTGGATCACATTACTCGTTATTGTGAAGATACTGCTAAAAAGACCATGACATATATTTTTAAACATATGTGTTTTCATGTTTTTTTGTGGTGCTTGCTTTCTGTAACACTTTTGCACCTTGAAGACAACATTTCTTTTTATCTTTCCCAACTCAATTTACACTACATTTGAAAATAATCACCCACAGGTTTTGACCATGTCCTTACTATATACCTCAGGGATCATCTCTAACCCTTCAACATTGCTCCAGATGGGCAACACAAAGAGGCCCTACAGTCAGAGCAAGGTAAAAAGCAAGCTCTCCCTTGATAAGAATGACTTTGCAGTCCTGCGCAGCACCAAGCTAAAGTAGCTATCATGGGTAACATAGCTTACCCATGATGCTAATGTCCTGAACATTTTTCATCCAATTCTGAGGACAGAATGAGCAAGAGTGATTCTGAAACCTCTAAACCCAGTTTAGAAGGATGAGTGTTGTATCCAGCTGTGGAAACGTGGATAACATCGCTAACACCACATGCTAACTGATGCTGCTGATATGGGGCGTTGTTGAAACCTTGAAATTCAAAAAATAAATGTAACTTTATTCTAATAAAAGAGAGCAAACAAACTTATTTGAATTACAAGTCAAATAACAGATGCCCCAGCCACCTCAGCTGGTTTCTCTCTTTGTGGAGGAGCAGCGGCTCTACTCCAGGCTCCTCCTACTACTCCTCCTACTCCTCCTACTACTCCTCCTACTCCTCCTACTACTCCTCCTACTCCTCCTACTACTCCTCCTCCTACTACTCCTACTACTCCTCCTACTACTCCTCCTACTACTACTCCTACTACTACTCCTACTACTCCTCTTTAGGTAGCATCCAGCCACCCTGCGGAAGAAACTAATGTCGGGCGCCTGTATGCAAGATCTTCTTTAGGTAATGACTCAGAGCTAATGATCATAATCGAAAATCCGAACATTGATCGACTAGGAAATGGAAAGCTTTGCCTTGCGGCTAAACTCCATCTTCACTACAACAGGCAGGAATTAGGCCAATTTAAAAATCAAATTCAGAACTGTGTTTGTTTCATTTGTCTTGAAATAATGAAGAAACAAGCTCCTGTCTGTACAAATACTTATGACAACAATGTGTAACTACAGCCTGATGTTCTAAAAATTAATTAATACTCATTAGGGAGGCATTAGTATTCATGTTGGACCCTCATTTGCAGCATAGTCTCCAATGACAACAAAGTTAAGACACTCAGTCCCCTGCGCAACCCCCCCACCCCCACTCCACCCCCACTTGAGGTTAAAGGCGGGCCTTGTATCGTACCACTTCCTCAGCTTGCTGGGCTCAGGGCCACTGTATTACTCACCCACAAACACACACAGACCTACGAGCTGCTAAATATTCTAGACACACTAAACAATCCTTTGTGCCTAAAGAGAAATGTACTCTTTCTTCTGTGTCTGCTGGCACCATGTGTTTCCACTCACTCTTTGAGGTAAACTAGGGATGATGTCATCGATCTGAGCTGTGGGAAGCTGTAGAAACACTGACAGCACTTTTTAGAAAATTAACAACAATGATGAGGCTTTGTGGGATACCTTGAGGCTGGTGTTAGAACGTGGGTGACTGAGGTTATTGAATCTCCATGGTTCAGATGGAGTGTCCACTGGTTCTCTCTGGGGGTCAGGGGTCATGCCATCAGTGCCAGGAAGTTGGAAGATGCCCATTGAGATTGGACGCTCCTTCCTGCATTCAAACACAGAACACAAGTATTAACAGAGTGACGAGAGGGGCAGAGTGAAACGGCCTGCATTGTAAACTTGGAAGAACTGGGCCCACTGGTCAATGTCACACAAACCGCCCTTGTGTGAGTGTGTGTGTAGAAGATAGCATTTAGTAAAATATTTATGTTGAAAATATAGATTATAGAACTTGGCCAGTGTACTGTATGTTAAAAAGTGGTAGTTTTTGGTCTTTCTGGTGGCATCTGGTGGGAAAAAGTGCAGACTGCAATTCCACTCCTCCTTTTAAGAGCTTGTGAACAGCTACGGTAGCCAATCAGGGACATGCTGTTTTCTGAATACAAATCCAGTGGAAATAGGACTGATGTGATTTCAATTTAAATGCCTTTAATCTGTATACTACAAGATTTAACAATATTTTGATTTAAAAATTCATATATTTTTATCATGAACAGTACAAAATGATAAGCCCCACAGTAAGGGAGTCATAGTATGGGTTCGACTTGGGAGAGACACTATTTATCATTTCACCTGATTTCAGTATTTATGAGGTTGACAAAAAAGTGTTTCGACAAATATTTCCCTTGACACAAAAGATAAGAGACAAAACAAACAGCTGGAACCTTTTGAATTCCCACCAACAAGCAAAGGCAATAACACCAACACATTTGTATCTGTCACTGAAGTCACAGATACTGCAGTGGGCTTTATTAGGTCTAGGTCTAATGAGGAACTTCACACAAGGCTTCAGGATATCACTACAGTAAAAACGTGTGTTTATGTCTTCAGCTCTTGTCAGAGAACTAATTTCCGTCCAGTGACTAGGTGTAGCCTATGGTGTACAGTGGAAGCAGAACAATGGCTGCCTCAGTGAAAAGCAGTTGAAAGCCAAAATACAATGGACACTACCATATTGAGAGCAGAGGTCACATACCGGCCACTGACAGTGACCGTAGGCTTTTTGTCATTTTGTCAACCAAGCTAGAAGGAGATTGCTTGTTTACCAGTGGAAATGATAGAAGCAGGTAGGGCTGCAGAATATATTGCAAATTTATCACTATTGCAATTTTATCTTTGTTACAATATACGTATCACAAAGAATGACTTGTATCACAATAATGTTATGGTCTTCTACATAACAGACATTTACTTTTTGCCTCAAAATCATCATGAAAACAGAGCATTAAATCAAACTGTGGTGCATCTAAATAAACAAGTCCTGGTTTAACCTGGTTCATTCATAGATTTAGTCCAAGTTTAGACCTGTTTAGTCTTGATCTAGTCCTGATTCAGTTTTAATATTGACTTAGCTCCTGCTTTGACAAAAGGAAGTTAGTCCAGAGCCTTGGATTGCTTTATATTTCTAAATCAAATTTAATTAAATATATTTTGGTGTGTCAATGAGCATTAAAAAATTGCAGATTATATCGTTATCGCAATATTCAAAATAGTTATTGCATATTGCATGTTATTCTGATATCATGCAGCCCATGAAGCAGGTATTAGCTGAGGTTTTATAGACTTCCAGGTATGACTTTGCTGTTCATCACTTTTTACTGACCTAGTTCTAGAGTGCAGCATCATTGTGTCTATAATACATCCCCCACATGACAGGAACAGTAAAACGACATGGCTACTAAAGCACAGATAATAATATGAAGAACCATACAGACAATTTGTACCTGCTGGGTCTGGGTAAGGAGGGTACAGAGGGTAGAGCAGGTAAGCCTCCAGTAGAGACAGAGTAGTGGACCAGCAGCAACACAGACAGAGACACAAGCACGGCCGAGTTGATTACCACCGCGCCCCCGACGAAGCCAAAAACAAACAGCAGCATACACCCGGGGCTCATGGCCCCCCCAGAGCGACCCCAGTGCCTCACCAGGGAACAGGAGCAACGAGGCACGGGGAAGCAGGGCAACAAATGCGCCTCAAAAAAAGCAACTGTTTGCAACGAGAAGTGAGCTGGGAGTAGAGATGTAGTATCCAAGCAGTGAGGAGTTGGTAGACTGCAGCTCAGTGCGAGGCAGACAGAGCGCAGCAGCCACAAGCGCCGTAATCCATGTGACTTTAGCAGCAATAGATTGTCTCCACAAACCGAAAATGAGCAGCAACACTCCTCCTCTGCAGGTGATGAGTATCCTCCTCTCCAGCAGCAAGATGCAACGTGCCGGCGCTGTGCAGTCTAGGACGCTCTGACACTCCCACTGCTCTCTGTCAGACCCCCTCCCTCCCTGCCTCTGTCTCCCTCTCTTTAGGGTGCCAAGGCAGCTTGTTTTATAAGTCTGTTCTGAGGCTAAAGCCCATTGGCTGCACGGCCCGTTGCCTCAGTCATTGGCATAAGTCTGCATTGGCTAAAAGGCTATTTGGCTATTTCTGAATGCAAACCCACCACAGCACAATAAAACTTTCCAAGTGCAAAAGGTGTTGCTCCCACACAAGATAAAACAGGGTAATAAAGATATTAAACTTTCAGCAGGGAAATTCAAGGTACAACAGTTAAAGAAGTCAAACAAAATGCCACATCAGACAAAAACTGTCCTGTAAGACTTTAGCATAAGAGGTGGCCCATGTCTGCCACCTTCTATCCTCCACATCAGAAGTACAACAATCCGGATGTTAGCATCAGGAGGTGGCTAACATAGTCTAAGGGGGATCTTGATCAGCACTGCAAACCCATTTCATCCATCAGTGCCAGCTTCTTTTTTCCTTCTTTGTTCTGTGGCTCATGTTGTGCTCAAATTTACATTTACAATTGACATTTTCTTCACAATATACATCCTTATCGGGAATGTGAATGTGGACAAAACTTAAAATGTCCTGAAATGCCTTAAAACCATTAAAAATGAGTCTTTCATACCAGTACAAAACATTGCTTCCAAAACTCAAATAATGTCAATATTCCTTAGGCCAGAATTTTGTAAACAATTTAAGATTAGTGCATCAATTAATTACTGCCATGAATGTGAGAAGTCTTTTGATTTTGTGGCTCTCTGCCCTAACCCAGTCATAATCTTCCCTACAGTGGGCCACAAAGCTCATCATCCATCAGAGAGATTACACTGCACAGGCAAAAGCACCAGCCTGAATGACAAAACATCCTCTAACTGTCCCTCAGCATTAGTCTATAAACGTCTGGTTACATGTCTCTTTAGCATTCTTGTTTTGCTAAATTATTTGTGAGAATGTGCTACTGACCTACTTCTTGACTCCTGGAGGTGTGGGAGTAAGAGCTCACAGTGATTAAATCTGCTCCACTCCAGACAGCCCAGAATAAAATTGGAAAGTTGCACAGACAGAACATATTTAAGTCACTATTCTTCAATGAAATGAGGTGAGCTAAGCTAGCGATACAAGATTATCTATTAAATGCAGCGAGAGTGTGAGGATGTCTGTCTTTACCAACCTGACATATGCAGACTTTAAACACAAAGGTTAAACAGAAAAGGGACACAAAACAAAAGCCGTTCATAAAAGAGATGTGATTATTATGTTATGTTGTTATGTATGCATACGTTATTTCACTGATAATTAGTCATGTGGAGGAAATTTTAGTCGACAGCATATTCCTGTGATCGCCTGGAACCGCTGAAACAACAAATGTGTTCTTCTCACGTCGTCACTTATTGTTTTGGATTTGTGTTTAATGATGAAATACCTACTTCCTTTTTTTATCTCTGTGTATTTTATCTTTTGTCTTATAATCCATTTGTTTGATATAGATTGTTGTGGCTAAATGTGACTTTACTTAAAAGTGTCATCTCACCGTGTCTTGGCTGTAGGGCCTGTGTCTGAAGGCTCTGCTGGTGCCGCTGCATGCTGGTGTTTAGTCCGCTCCAGGTGCTCCATGTAGCTGTGGATCATCTGACAGCAGAGACACAGGAGAGAGATGTTATTGTCATTGTCTCACACACACACACAGCTGGGTCTGTCACACTCGCAACAAATGAAGCAGCAGTGTGTAGCTGACAGGCTTTATTAGACTCATCTCCTCCATTCAAAGTTATTCAAATTAACAGCTGGCTGTCGAAGCCTGGAGCGGTTTCTTTGGACATCTGCTGGTGACGCATAAAGGACACCAGAAGAGGAACATGTTCTGAACGTAAACAGAATTCATTCCATTTACTGTCTTCAGAACTATTTATCATTCATCTTTTTTTGTTTATTTTAATAAATCCCACTTTAAATGTTTGTGTTTAATTACACATCACCCCCAAAGACATTAAATGAGAACCAAGCAGTTTCAGTCTGTGCTGATATGCACAGATTTTTTTTGTATTAGCTAATAAATATAAATTTAACAGGGATTACATAGCAAACCATCAATTATCTGTTCCACATTTGTTTTACACATTTAATTTACAAGTGAAGGTAAAAATTCCTCCTCCTGTGGTTCTCTCTGAGGTTTCTCTTTTCTGGCTGGGTTTTTTGAGTTTTTCCTTACCCTGATGGAGGGTCTAAGGACAGGGGATGTTGTCTTGCTCTGCCTGTTTGTGCATTTACTGTCTTGTGTGTTCATTTACTGTGAAGCTGTGAAGCCCTTTGAGGCAATTGTCATTGTGATACTGGGCTATACAAATAAAATTGAATTGAAATTGAATTAAAAATGATATTATTTAATTGGCTAGTGTAATAACCTCACTAAGGCAAACTAAAAACAGCACTGCATTTGTAACAACTTGGTTGACATAAACAGACTTGTAATTAAACTAAAACGTTTGCTACTCTAAACTGTGTTTCCTCTTGTAGGATACTGCAATTTTAAGTTTAAGTGTATTTTGATATTTTTCAAAAGCATTCTAGTGATTGGGAAACATCATGTTTCTTGCATTGCCTCAGATGTGCCTATGTCTTAAATGTCAATTTGTGGTATTACATGTTATTGGTTCTAAGAATCTAACTCACCTTGTGTTCCCACACAACTTACCTCAGTGTGCCTCTGATGAAGTGCATTATATTCTTTTTTGAGCTCTGCCTCTCTCTCCTCAAATCTGCTGACTGTAAAGAAAGAAGATCACATTAAAAACCACATTTTTTTTCCTGTACTAGATAAAATAACATTTGCATTTCTTAATTTGTTGTATAGCTCTGCATTGTCTGATGTTGCATCAAATTCAAAGCGTTTGCTGCAATGTTACCTCAGGGCCACAAGGGGGCCTCCATGGTTCAAGAAACAGTTCTTGAGACTTTCGGTGAACATGTCTTTAAGAATCCAGCAATTATCATTTAATAAAACATAAAAAAAATAGATTTAAAAGCCACAAAATTAAACACAATATTTTGATTCAATAACAGAATAAAAACTGCTTGCGAGGTAGAAGGCACAATCTGGACCTTCTGCTTTCACCAAAAAGATAAAATCCAGCAATATCTAATCTCCCACACCTAACATGACCATTGCCCCTCTCCAGCAGCTGCATAAAATGATGTAAAGCATGATTGAGAGAGGTTATGAGAAAAATGAAAGGGGAACTAGGGAGAACAATGCAGCAAAAATAACCTAAATTACACAGATGTGTAAAATAAGAGGAAGTTGTCTTTACAATAGCAATGGCCAATCAGTTGTGTTAGAATCTGATTTTAGTGGCACATCACTACTATTGAAACTGTGATGTGTTTAAGAGTGTTGTTGCTGTCATGGCTTTTAAATAGCATACATAAGGTCTAATGAGCTAGAATGTCATGTTTGTCTTAAAGCTGTGTTATTTTTCCTCATTCAGAGAAAAATTGTGGTTTTAGGCAATTAATCAGTTAACTAACAACACACTAGAAAATAAAAATGATGCGATTAATGCCAGAATTCTGAGATTGAAGTGACAACAAATTGGTTAACCTCAGTGCAAACTTGTGGTTCGTAACTGTGTATATGTCAGTGCAGAGTTCCCCAACCACTGACAAAAAGTGCTGAATTAAAATGTGTTTCTGATCATACAGAAGGTTTGTGTGAGGAACTTGGAACTGCTGATGATAGCTTTGGAGAAGGCTAATGTCAATACCCCACTTTAGGGTGTAGAACCAGGGATGATAAAAGAGACTCCCTCATTCTCAACCAACACTTGACAAGTGTTCATAATTTGTAATTTTTTTTTATCCCGACTCTCCGACTAAAGCAGGATACTTACAGATACTCCAATAGTTTTGAGATTAAAGTTCAGATTTTAATCTCAGAACTGAACTATTAAATAAGATTTTTATTTTTCATTTTTTTTGCGAGAGAGGGGAATGACATAGAGCAAATAGACAGAGCCGGAGTAGAACCAGTGCCGCTCAAGTATGGGGTATGCACCTTACAAAGTGAGCCACTGCAGCGCCCAAATTCTGACCTTTAACAGAATTCTGTCATCAATCTCAAAATTCTGACTTTTACCTCATCATTCTTCACCAATCAAATAAAACCTATGTGATGACATAAATGAAAGATTGCTGAGACAGAAAATGTCATCTAATTTACATTTATAAAAGCTGTGTCTACAACATAATTACTGACAAATGAAACAAATAGAAAAGGGAAGCATGACATAGATATAAATAAAAAGAAATTAAGTTGGTAGTCTCAAAATTTCCCTTCTTGTAGCTGCGCGGTGTGTATTACAGTAGTGTGGTGAACAAACAACTAGTCACACACTGTCGACAGAGCGGTCATGCACACATCATGAGGGCTTCTTTTGATGCTCTGGGAGGCCTCTAAGTGCACTTTCAAGGCAGGGTCGCTTTAGTTTTTTAAAGATTCTTAAAATCGCCGAATCATATTAAAATAAGGTTTTGAAATTAACCAGTATTCTGTAATAAAACATATACATTTTCAAAAAATAATGCTTAAAAAACGCATTTATTTGGCTCTACAGAATATGTAACAAAAAGCCATATTTATCTGGAACATACACATTCCCTTTGGCATCAGGCTAACAGTCAGTCACAAGATTTGCCAATGATGCCCACAGGGGATCACTACTGTGTGTTACACTGTTCATTAACAGAGCCAATACACTGAAAAGCTACACAGTATGTGACAGTCAGGCAGTTGAACATAATATACTTACTCTGATCTGCATAGTTTCTTGTCTTTAGCTCAAGCTGTCGTGTCTGAGATTCCAAAGTGATCACCCGAACTTGTAAGTCCTTCTTCTCGCCCTCCTGAGAGTCTTCAAAGACAATGTACCTCTGCAGAGACACACAACAGAAAGATCGTTATAAAGTTTTGAAAGTATATCCCAAAAGTGTCAACCATAGCATAGTCTGATAATACCTTTTCATGTCACACCAATAAAAAAATGTCCCAATAGGGTTGTCAGGGGGCTCACAGGTACATCTAGTGGCCACCATTCAGTGTAAATTTTAGTAATTTAAGTTTTATAATTTGGCAAATGCTACATTGATAGATTTAATATTACTGTTTACACATTTTAGGGTTAAAGTATTTGCAAATTCTTTAAACATTGCTCATTCATTATATGTGACAGTGAATTTCATCCAATTCATGCAATTATATTTACAAATCCAAAAGTCTTCTACTTCTTCTATTTTTACCTAAAAAATAAGTTGAACTGTGGAGCATTTAATTCAGTGTGATTTACAATATTCCAGAATATTCTTTTTAAAAAAATGCTGTATCCTGCACCGTAAACAGAGAGTGAAAGCAATAAACTTGTCAAACCGTCAGCTTAGGCCTGTGATGACTTGTTTACAGCTGAACAGTGCACAGAAATGTGACACATACATGTGAGCAGTTAGATGGACAAAGTCGGTAACATGGGCTCAGCTGAGTGACCTTACAGCGTCACCATCTAATTACATCACGCCTGTTGAGTGTGTTCAAGGAAAAGCTGAGCTGTAACCAACTAAATAGAATTAGATGTTTATTACAGAAGGATAAGGATCGGCTCTTGTGCATTGTGTCAAAAACCGTCTTGTATCTATTGTGGAAATCATTTAACCTCCCAAAGCAACAGGTGCCCAGTGTCTCCTTCCTCCAGCAGATACAACGCTCTCTTTGTGTCTGTATCTGCAAACAAGCACACCAGTTAGTAACAGCTGATATGGCCGTCAAGGTTGTTTCTTCAATCATCACTGCAACATTAGTGAGGAACCACACTCCGGCTCTCAGGCAATGACAGCTGAGAAATCAAGGAAAACCAATTTAGTAAAAGTACAAGTAATTATGGTTGTTGTTATAATGGTGGTTGATTATAAACCTCTATTCAACAGAAAAGCCTTCTGAAGAAATCAAACAAAGTAGATTATGGCTTTAACCACTAACAAACCGTTCTGCCCAAAACTAATTGTATTCAATGCTGGTCAACCTCTTAATCTTCACAGAGGTAATAATAATACTTGGATTAGCTTGAAGTTTTATGAGCGCCAATGGCACAATATTGTTTCAAGTAAGCAAATACACTGCTCAGTCATTTAGTATAAATAAGGACTTCTTTATAAGTAACCTTCTCAGGAAGACTCGGCACCTGAAAGTATGTAAACAAGAAACATCCATATTCTTGCTATCTCATCATCCTTAGCACCCTGCAAACATTAGGAGCTCTGACATCTCTCTACAGCTCTTGAAATTTACTTAATAACTGGTCTTATTCTTGTTATCTTTTTGGGGTTTTTTTATGTACACATATCTGTCAGGGGGTAATCAAAATAAATTTGAAAGTGGAGAAAACTGATCCTTGCTGCAAGTTATTGTTTCGTCTAAAGTTATAGTGGTGTCTACAGTAAGGCCATGGTCCAGACCGGTGCTTGTTTATTTTTGTACGAAGTGGCAAACTAAGTTCACAGGTGCAATTTTTATCCTCAAAGCGGAAGACAGGATTAATTTATGTAATACAACTATCTACCCACAGTGATGCTGAAGAAAAGGAAACATCACGGGGTTTGATAATCAGCCAACACCCAGCATCAGTCAAACAAGTCATGCCTTAAACTGTTGTTTCATTTTTCATAGCCCCCTCGCCTGAGTCAGGTGTCTGAAGTTTGCGCAGCCTGTAAACATTTAAGTCTTGTGATGTGGACAGGGGCCGTGTGGTGGGCCCCTGCAGGGTGTGGATATTATCTGCAAAGAGATGAGAATCACCTGAGAGCCCTTCTAAAAGAGCTTCTTCTTTCTGCAAATGTTCTTGGCACTGGGGTAAGGGGTCTGCCAAAGGTGATGCTACAAGAACACAAGTGAAGCGTCTTAAAATAATAGCCATTTCTGTTTAAACAATTCTGATATTGATGGCTAGCAAGCTTTAAGGTCTTAAAATACTTTATGGCAAATTTATCGCAGCCGCCTTTTTTTTTTTTTTAAGACTGTTGACAAACATATCTAACAAAAAAAAAAATTCAGAATTCAAATTCTGGCCTTTTGTGAAATGTTTCTACATGAAAAGCTGTAATGTAAACAATTACCACCACAAACTGAATGATGGGAGGGGTGAGTGGTTAAGAGACTTACAGTGGGGTCTGGAAAGCTTAAGCAGAATGTGAGGAATGAAGCCAAGGCATTAATAAAGCACCAAATCTACTAAGAGCATTACACGCGGTGGGACAAGAACCAGGAGGGTTCATGAGGAGGGGCTGGCACATAGGGCACCATGGGGGCTTTACTTTGACAAACTAGGTTCAATAGATAATTCTGTAAAATTGGGCTGCGCAAAGTCAAACACAAAGAACCTTTGATTCAAAGTAAACTGTGTTAAAATAAGCCAAGAGTTTGACTTCACTGACCTTATTTGACACAACACATTCTGAAATGTTACCTAGCAAAAGACAACCGATTGCGTGTGTGCTGTCGGAGAGTGCGTAGAGAACATTAGCAAGTTGCTCCATATTAAGCTGGGCTTGTTCATAAGCATTTAGGCTACACCAGCTAAAGGCTACCCGCTACAAGTTACTGGATTCTGAGAACAACATAATACAGGACTTTGAGATTGTATCAAATAACACTACATCAAAGAGCATGGGGAAATACATATGTTCTTGTGCTTCCTCATCAACGACTGCTAAGCAGAAATCTGACTGACAGGTTTAATAGACACTTTGCTAAAACCTAAATTAAGTTAAAAAACATACCTTTCACTTGAAGGCTATAGCATTCTTGCTACAAATGCTAATGGTAAACAATATACTAAAGTAGAAGTGAAGTCCTCCAGTTATTCATAATTTCAGGATTTAAAAAACGAAAGCGAAACGGAAAAAAAAGCTAAAGTTGTTGTAGCAGGTTTGGGGCATACAGCTTGGTGATTGTCAAAGGGACAGTAGGGGAAGTTCCAGTTGACATTAAAAAGCATTCTCCTGAGTCCAAAAGTAACTGGATCTTATATGCCACTTAATTAGCAAAACTATGCATGCCTCTGATTGGCTAAAACAACTCTTTAAGAACTGTTCAGTCCCTGCCTTATATTAGTCCTGACTCAATGTCCGTGACTTCTGAAATTGTTCGAGAGCTCATTATCTGCAGACAATCATTCTTTCATATCATTAAAGCGAGGACACAAATCCTTTTTATGACAGTTATTAAGCACAACAGGACAGCACGCACAGCTGAATTTCACACATTATGAGAACAACTGCTAAATCACATCCTTCTCCACACTGTGCTTGTCATATGACCCAAGCAGGAGTTTACTGCATATGACAGCGCTCCAGAGAATGACTGTTCCAGACTTAACTCACACTCTTCCCCTACGCTGCATGGATAATACTCCCTTTGTCCCAGTCGACACACAGCACATATATCAACACCCACAGACACACAGCAGCTAACAGCGCTTCACTGTATGACACTCAGTTCACACACTGTCAAATCAACTCCTGGTCTGGACTGTGGGCCACTGCCGCTGCTTCCACTGCTGCCGCTGTTGTAAGGACTTCTAGGGAAGTTCTGGCTGTGAAATACAGTGTCCACCCACAGTAAACAGGAGTGGACAGAGTCAGCAGTGGCTAAGGCTTGATACTCAAGTGAAGAAGGGTTCCACCTGAAGTCCTGTTTAGTCAGTGAAGTTAACCAGACCCTCTGTGTTCCATTAAAAACTTGATTTGTTCAGGCCCTTAGCAATGACTTTACTATTAGGGGTGTCATGATACATTGATCTACATCGACAGAATATTACAATATATTGCAAATTTACTTTTATTGCAATATTATCAATGGCATTATCCATATCGCAAAGAATGACTTGTACAATAACGTTATGGTTTTCTATATGATGAACCTTTGATTCAAAGAGCATTCAAATTCAAATATCACAGTTTTTAACGTTATTGTAATATTGTGCAGCCCTAATCTACGCATCAGTTTTAATGACCCACAATCCAATTGCAACAATACAAAGTGTTAACATTGATCAAACACAGACACACTGCACAAATTTCAAAATAAAGGCGTGTCTTTTATTTCCAGATGCAGTATTGCTAAATAATGTAGTCTCTTTTTTTCTACACTTTTCCACTTTGGAACTTCAGGGAAAGAGATTTTGGGTAGAACAGTTTTAAAGTACGTTGTGTGTAGTTAAAATTAAGAGTGTCAAATAAGTATGACTATGTTCAATGCCAACACAAAACAACAGTGGTAGCAAATTACAAGATATATGTTGATGTTTATGTAAACCCGTCTGTGATGAAACAAGCCATGTTTTTGTGAGTAAGAAAAGAGCTCAGAATTACTATCAGTAACAATATGTCTTGGTGCATGAGGAGACAGTCGGTAGCTGCCGTGAGACCACTAGAGTAAGGTCTGGGCGGTCAGCAGACGACCCTGACGACATGAAGGACTGAGGGAAGTGCTGTTTTTCCCTGAGAATTTCCTGCCTTGCCTTTTCCTCCGCTCCACTCTGAGGGTATCCCTGTGGGCTTAGCGGCCTAATGCAGGACTTGGCCGGTACAATGAGTTTGTTTGGTGTGAGATAATCTGTTTCTACAGTGACTTGTTGCTTGAATGAGCAGCTTAGTAACTGAGAGTGTGCCTCAGTACCACGCTGCACGTTTGGCAGCAGGCTGTGGGCTTGTGTTGGGAGCCAATTAAACAATCCAAGTGTGTGAAGAAATAGTATTCTCATGTTTAATGTAACTGATGTCAACTTTGTTGCAGCTGAGGAATGATGGTGAATGAGGGAGATAACAATGGAGTCCGAGATTGTGTTCTGAGGTTGAGGGTCTGTGGTGCTTCAGAACTGATTAAATAAATGACTATGAAAATAATTTTATCTTATAAGGCCAAAAGACATTCTCACTCCAACTTTCACACCAGCATTCTGAGTCATGTTTCACCGGTGGCTCCCCCTAATCCCATTCTCTCTGACAGGCCTGCTGTCACCTCTCTGCAGCTATAGTTTGTCCTTATGCATAAATTTTGAGTTACATAATGCCATAAAACTGTGAGCACTTTTTTTTAGATTGTCTCCATAAACGTCCACAGTCTGCAAATGTTGCTATTTTGTGGTCTTCACAAAGGTTAAGTGGTCTTTGGGTGACAATACTGACAGGAGGAAGGGCAGAACAGAATGTTTGTCAAAAGTAAATTCCTATGTTATCGCTAAAGCACAATGTACCGAGCAACAAATTAACAGTAAGAGTATTCATTTAACTAAACTGAATTTACTGTTATAGTGTACAATTTGCATCTTAAATCTACATTGGTATGTATGTAATTCTTCTTTGTATTAAAGGAAAACATAAAGTCACCCAATGTTGTAATAGTAATAAAAAAATCAAGACCTTGATACATCACCTACACTGTCTACAATGCTCATCAATGTTAAATCAATGGCGGCAATAAAAAGGATGGCAATAAAAAGAAAAACAGAAATGGGAAGCCAAGTGAAACACGGATAAATATGGCAGGATGGCATTGACATAATGGTGAACTCAGCTAGAAGTTTAAGGTAAACTTTAATGTTTAATGTATTAATAGTTGGTTCAGTTTGTAATGAAAAGCAGACAGGTTGGTATGTTAGGGATAATGAGGGAAGTTTTCAGTATAAGCAGCTTTAAGTAATCTACATACAATTGAACCAATCAGTTCCCACTAGTATTAAGCTCACAACCCCCAAATATCACTGAGTAGGAACTAGTCCATCACTTCCTGAAGAAAATATACAACTGTATGGGGTTTTTTTTGTATAGATGAAACTAAGAGTGTCATAAAAGAATGACATATCCTTTTTTGTTTGTTTGTTTAGTAAAAAGGCTTTCTTCATCAATGTCATTCTAGTGCAGTTATGGTTACCTACGTGGTTTACTGAAAGCCTACCTAGACAGACGTTTATAAAGGATGACAAGTCCAGAGAAAAGTCCAATGACATGACTTCATAAAGGAAGTGGTCACCCTAACCTGACACTGGACATTGTAGCTGTTGTCTCACTCAGTGTGGAGTAGCTTTCAGATGGCTGGGGAATTTCACATCATGACCTGAGGAGTGGGACACATGTACAGCCTGAACGCACTCACGGAAAAACCCAAGGGCAACGTCTATCACAAAGCATTAGCAACATGCTGCGACATGACATAAATAATTAAGATGTTAACGCTTGGTAACCTGCTGTGCCAGTCATTAGACATTTAACTTTTGAAGTTAACAGAGGCATTTATATCAGGTCACATTTTGTTAACCTGGAGTTTGTATTATTATTTTTTAATTGGCTTTTATGAACAATGGACAACTGGAATGCAAAGACAATCAGATTAAATGAACTCCATCCATGGTTAAGATTAGTTGAAAGAGGTTTTGAGCAAAAGCCATCACATGCAGAGTGACGAGGATTAGCTACATAATTCTTTCTGTATTTGAGCACAAAAAATTAGTTTAGTGTAGAAACTAGAAAAATAACTAAAAATAAACAAAGAAAAAAAGCCAGCTAATTTGTTTTTGTACTCTACATTCATTAGCATGACATACGTGTTGTAAATCATTGATGATGAGAAGAAAGTTTAAGAGAGTAAAAAAAAATCTTTTCAGTTTAGTCAAACCCAAAGCAAAGAGAAAAAACAAAGAGTGCTGACAGGTCACGGTGGGTGTGTGCACAGGTGTGTTTAGCTAACGCTAGTTATTCTTCTGGAAAGTAGCCAAAACATAAATAGTAGATTATATGTGCTTCTGACTATTCATTTAGAAGACAGTTCGTTAAAATAGCACTAAATAATTCCAAGTAGAGTTAAAGTTTGCAACAGGCTTATAAGGTACGAGGAATATGGTAAGTGTAGAAAATATAATGAGCTAACAGTGGCGCCAATTACTGGTGATGGGGTAAATCAATTAGCCATCATAATGGATTGTCAAGCATACAGTATAAAAGTGAATGTGAGGAGTGACATTCAAACCTGGAAAGCCAACAACAAGCAGACAAACAAATATCGAGCTGATTTGCATAGTTTTGATGACTGAAAACATTACTCACTACACAAACTTCTCCTAGTAAAACCCGTGGTGTCAACACGAACTCCAGGCAGGACACTGTGTACAGTAACCTATAGCTGTGTTTCACTTTACGACTGAAAGCTTGCCGAATTAAAGTAGGTTTTGCGTGGTTTATTTTAAAATGTCATATCTCAAGTTTGACTTTTTAAAGCTGAAGTTTGAGCATTGTAACGCTCACTTCCAGTACAAGCCAACGAGGTTCGACAGTGTGGATACTCGTGGTAAATCTGAACCGCGGATCAGACTGTACATAGTTTGCGCTGTGTTGTTGTGGGTACACCGGAGTTAAACCTACTTCTTCGGCGTGTTTCCTCAGTGCCTTTTCTCTCTCGTACTGCGTTACAAGCTGCTCGTTGTCCTCTTTGAGCAGCTCCAGCTCCACTTCGTGTTCCTGGTTGACAGCGCACACCGACTCCAGGTTCTCCAGCACGGCCACGACCAACGGCATCAGCTCCTTCACCACGTCCTCGTCGTACTTTTCTATGAGCCGCTCAAACTCACGGTATATTGAACTGGCCAGGCCTGAGACCCGCTCGGACATCATGGCAGAGTTGCCCGAGTCGTCCTGATACAGAACTACTTCGTCCAGCTCCATTTTCTTGCCTCCACTTGCACTTCTTTCCCAGCTAATGGTACAGAGCTAGCCGTGAGCCCCAGCTGGCCACGGGCAGTCCGCCTCGGTACTTTCAGCGTAACAAAACTTTCTAAAACATTCTTCTCGTGGTGTGTACGCAAATGCACAGTATTCCCAAATGATATCCGCCCCCTTTAGTACTACGAGCTCCGACTTCTGGCGCTTGCTAGCCCGGGAGCTAGCAGGACTGAAAAGTCTTAACTTGGCTCCGCTGATTAGTTTCCCTGCGTCCAACAGATGAGCTCCCGCTGCTGCGTTCAGGGAGTGTCGAAATTATGGCCACGAATCATCAGTAATCATGCGTGGGGAGGAGAATCTGACTGTGTCATAATATTAAAAATAGTTCTCAAAAAAAAAAAAAAAAACTGACTCATTGCGGTGTATTATAAAGCGTTTCCTTACATTTACTCTGAACTTTCTATCTCTGAAATAAATACATAATAACATAAATAATAAATAATCAGGCACTAACGTTTTAGCCAACCATTCCTCATCCCCATTTTTAATTCTGAAAGCATGACTACTAAAAAAAACATTTCTGGGATTGTATGTTCTAAATCCACAAGCCGTATATTTTCATAATTTGCCAAGTCTACTGTTCAGTGACGCAGTGTCCACTTGAAGAAATCTTCTGTTGTGACTACCAGTAGTTATGACTGACCTCACGCGGTGATCAGGACTGGGAGGGACAGAGGGGAAAACAAGGCGATTCAGTGGCATTATTTCTAAATAAATCAGTCACTACATCACATTTTTATTAAAACCTCTTCAAAGCTGTAGTCTAGAATTTGGTAAAAGGTAACTGTCAGCACACCCCCAGTTTGGAAAAGGATGCAGAAGTAATAACACTGGCTTTATTTTAGGTACAGCTGCAATGTGTGTAGCAACTGTTATATGAGTGCCACAAGTCCCACACACTTTTTAGATATTGTGACATTTCTGACACATATAAACAAAAAGTGCTATTAGAAACTTGTAACTGTAACTTCTTCCCAGTAAGCAACCCATTGTTGCTGTCCAAACCAAAATTTGAGCAAGTTTATTTAAAAAATATACACAGTGGAAATATCCTCTATGGACCACACTGAAATGGACAGTTAAGTAGTTCATTAGTGTTGAAAATCAATATTTGACTGGCCCCATTTACAATGCTACATAGTTAAGTCTCTCTGCTCTTGTTTGCCTCTTCAGACTGGGAGTGTGGTGACTAATATTGTAGGGAATACATTTCCAACAAGAACCACATTACAATATACTATCCCTTTATACTGTGTTTTACGAATGATTTTATTTGCATCAATGAGGCCAATGCAATCTAGAATTTGATGAAGTATTAATGCAGGCAGATTCAACAAAAGTCATATTTCCTAAAAAAAAATCATATGGCGTGTAAACAAGTTTCCTTACAATGGCTGAGTACAATCATTTTATCTTCGCCTCATGCACAAATCAAACAGCATTTTTGTAGAAAGCACAACACACACACACACACACACGTCTGTTATGTTATGTGTGTTCTATTGTTTCCAGTAAATGCATAGGCACTGTTTACCCTGACGTCTTATGACAACAAACACCAAACATACACAGTTACTATGTAAATGAACACACTGTGGAGCTTACCCATATATGTTCAGAAGACATGTTTTCAGTCAGATAGGGTTGCCGTAATCCACCGAACAGCACTCACATGGACATTTAACACTAACTGTACAGGAAATTTGCAGCACTGTTGAATATTGTACATAACGCACATTCTTTAACCATGGCGGGTTGACATTACACAAAACATTTAAGTAAAAGAGATTTAAATTAATGAATTCAAAGTGCCTTTGAAAATTAGTCCTTGTGCTCCGATCTCAATTCCTGTTTACAATCAGAAAATATAAGCAAAAAGAATTACAGGCCATGGCTTGAGATACGTCACATGGCTTACACACAAGCAGCAAGTGGGACTGTTGGAGTCTGGGAGCATGGACTGTCACTTGGAGTGGGGGTTCAGATGGTATTGTGCTGGCTGTTGGATAATGCGGAGGGGCACAGGGAGAAGGGCCTCTCGCTGGTAACACTGTTGAGCGCTCTCAGCACCACATCGGGCATGTGGTCTGTCAACATCCTGGGGCTGATCAGGACACTCCTGAATGCCATTTCATTGGACCATTCGGCGCGGTATCGCACCTGGGAAAAGCAGGACCTGAAGATGGAACAAATTGTTGAGTGTAAGTGCTTCAAAGCTGCAATGAAGCTGTTAGCAAAGGTTGGGTGGGTATTTTATACATCCATTGTAAAAAAAAAAAAAAAAGTAAAAAAAAAACAGTTTACAATGTTTTTTAGTCTCTTTAGCCTCTTGTTATATCTAAATTTGCATTTAGAGCCTGACCAGCCATACCCATACATTTTTCAAAACATATGTGTTAAATGGGTCTGGAGTCCCTTGGCAGAAATTTCCACTTCTTGGTGGACCAACTGTAACTTTCATCTAAATGGAAGGTGCTATCATTTCACTGATCTGTCATATGTCTATTCAACTGTGTCCAGAGGCAGTTAATTATAAGAGCACAGATGTCACAGAGGTAAAACTTTCAGTTATTCGTGATATTCATTTGAGGTCATATCACCAAGAACTAATTTAGTTTTTTTTAAATGCTTACAATTAATATTAAGTCCATATACTTAATGTCATGTCAGTTTTTCTATAGTTTTATTAATTACGTATATTCAATGAGCCATTTTTAAAGCTTTTGCAGAGCACCTTTTGCAGTTAATTCTACTTTTGGAATTATAACATTACTTAAAGTCAAACTCGGACTTGGTCAAAAGAGTACAAAGAGGCTCAATTGCTGGTACTGCTATGGAACAACCCTATGTCTCACCTTCGAGATGGTCCATCTTCAGTGATGTGCAGGATGCGACCAGGTAAGAAGAGAGGTAAGTGCGCAGCGGCGTGAGCAGGTGAGTCGTCCGACGCCAGGCTCTGATAGGAAGATGAGTGTCGGATAATGAGGGACTCCTCCCCCAGCAGTGGTTGGCTCAGCTCCTCCTCCCTCCTGTTGTCCATTTCTGTGGGGAAGTCATCTGGGTCTCCCCCAAAGAGCTCATACCAACAGCCCTGCAGCAGGATGCGGTACTGCCAGAGAGGAAATCGTTTTAGATGTAACACAACAAATCTACAACACCAAACAAGCAGTTCAGTACGGTTCACCACAAAAAAGTTTGAAGATGGCTTCCAGATAGCATTTAAGTAAAAGAGTGAAACACACCACCACAATATGGTGTTGCTCCTCAGTAAATAAAATGTGCAAGAAGAATGTAACGGTAAACAAAGGGAAACAATGGAGAACATGCAGTTTTTTGTGTTTTTCTTCTTGGTATGTGGCTGTTTATCTCACTAGCAAGACAAGCTTTGTTTCAAGATAATGATCAATCAATTTTACACATAAGTGAAGTCGACCAATCAATGAACTGCAGAGTTTTGAGCTCCACTCTTTAAAGGTGGACCACCTTGGATTGGCTAACCTAACCATTTGGTATTTATTTGTTTGTATTGTTTGAGTATCGAGTGTGAGAAAAAATTGACCCAAGAAAGACGTTTTGGATTGAATTTGGAGTAAGTCTACAGGCGTTACCTCTTTTTATATGTGACTACAAACAAGATAAGATTTGGCAGTAAACAAACACTAACTGCATTGCAAGAGTTTTTACAAAATTAATATTTCTGTCTGAGTTCCGATTTTATCTCAGTTGAACAGTTAGTTTAGTTTAGCTTCTTTGTGAAACAGGGCCAGAGTCTCTAGTGATCACTACTTATGCTGGACTTTGTCTGTGAAAGGGAAGAGAGTCAGTTACATTGATTTAGATTAAATGAACCTCTAATTCTGGTAAATAGCCTGAGCACTTAAAACTGTTATTCCAAGTGTATTCCATATTCCTAGCTATGTGTACTCTGGTGATCCAGCTTTTTTCACTTTCAGAAATTAGTTCTTGTATTTGCCCCAAAGTCATGCTAAAGCTACCTAGACTTACTATAAATACATACTAAATCCTGTATATTCTCTTTTTTTTTAACCAAACCTAAGTATGGTGTGGTGTAGACTGTGTTTTTGGTATGTAACTGAATCTTCCTGGATGCTTGGTGGATAAAGATCTTTAGGATTGTTCTTACTTTCGGTTTGTTGCAGTTTGAGACTATTTTGAGAATTCTTCTTTTCAAATCCTCCATGTTTGGAAGGCTTAGTCTGCACAGGAAGACAGAAAAATAGATTAACAACAGAAAACCTTGGGCATGTCATGTTTTTTTTTTTCAACGTGCCTATAATAACAGGGCAGTGCCAAAAATAGAGTTAGCATCACTCAGAGGGTTATAATAGTCTGGGCACCACTGCACAGTCACACACAAGAGATTATAGTGGTGCTACTGGAAATTTAACTGAGCTGTGTATAAAAAAAGTAAATCAATCTGAAGGTATTTAGTATTAATATAGTTTTAAATGTAAAAAAAAATGTGGTTTAATGTTACCTAGGAACCAGATCTTTTCCCAAAACAACAGACACCACAAAGTTCTTGGTGTAATCAGCCAAGGCCTTACTGCGCACAGAGAAAAGACAAGACAAAAGCTGAATTTATAAACAATACAGAGAAATGTAGGTCACTTTTAAACTCTTTTTAATCAGAGTAACTGTAAAACTATACCAAAAAAATTACATATACATTTAGAATGTTTGTACTACACCGCTAAAAGGGCTGTGTGTGTCCTAACCTCAGAAGTCCCCCTGGTGGAGAGAAGGCATAGCACTGCAGGGTGGGGAAGGAGTTGCGCAGCATGATCGCCAGCAAAGCAGCAGTGCCGGCGCCCAGACTGTGACCAGTGATGACCAGTTTATACTCCTGCATGGTCACACAGACGGCTAATAAGCTCACTGTTTTTAAAGCAAATCTCAAAGCAAATTTGTCTCTTGACAAACCTTGTAATAAGTATACTACATCACAATGCATTTATATAAATAACAACGTGTACTCTGGACTGTACATCTTAATTCTAATTAAGGGCATTAGCCACCAAATATTGCAAAATCTGCAAAAACATAATTTTGGAAAACAAATATGTACATACTCTTGGTGAGTGGGTAGAGAACATTAGCGAGAGGCACCATATTTAGCTGCGTTTTATAAATGAGCATTAAGGCTACACACGCTAAAGGCTACAGTAAAAAAGTCAGAAGGAGAACCCAGAGTTATGCACATGCAGTTTTAAGACCCGTGCTTTCTCATCACAGATTGTTACAATGATACTTGTCTGATGAGATCAGCGTACGTATTAGCTGCAAAATATATATTAAGAAAAAATGCACATTGGCTTTATAGTTAAAGAGCTATGTATATTATGCAAAGTAACACAAAGTAGTGTCCAAAAAAGTGTCTTTAACTTGTGTGCACATGTAAACATGGGAAATGCCATTGTTTTTGTTGCCCCAATGGGTGTGTCATGTTTTCATGATTTGTGGTAGGGACTATTATTTTATGTCTATAGTCTTACAGGTGCAATGGAGAAGGCCTGGTTGAGGATACCATCGTTGACCAGCTTCTTATAGATATAACCCGCCGCCTGGCACATTCCCTGCAAAAATCACACAGCTGCTTCAATCTACCAGAACAAACAACAAATAAAAAACAAATGAAAATATCGCTTATTGGTGGTAAAATACAACAATAATTTTACTCCAAAGGCATGGTGAAAGTTTTAAGCTTTCGGTTTCACTTTGGGACTGTTTTCAGGTGAAGCAAAGGCAATTCCCCATACAAGATTTTGTACTGACCTTTTTTATTTGATGGGCAGTTAAAAATGAAATTGATAAAAGTCTAAAGTTTCAAAATCTCTAAATATGTAACAGCATATTACATAATCATGTGATCAAATAGGATCACGTAAGAAAGATCCATGAGGGTGGAATAATCCTTGGACAAAAAGTTAGTTGAAAAAATGGGAGTGTGTTTACCTTGTGAGCATAGCAGGCTCCAGACACTCCCTCAATTGGCAGGTTCTCACACTCAGCAGACAGGTCAGTCAGGACGTCCTGTAGGAAGAACAGTATATAGACGAGAGATAGACCGATTAAAAAAGTTTTGCCGAGTGGAGAATCTCTGGAGAGCAGATATATGTTTCGAAGGCAAGATAAGGCAGCAGACTCTCCTGAAATTGTAACATCTCAGTCCTCTACAACTGACAACTACTAATAAAGTTACTGTGAGCCCAATAATGTTATATATCAGTCCCAAGTGAGCGCGTCTTCAATGAAGTCTCTGCAAGTTATGAGAGCAAGAGAAGCCTTTTCACTGAAGACCACGCTGAACAACTCTGCTTTTTGCACCACAATCTGGTGCTGCTCAATTGGGACTACTAACTGATTTGAGAGTCACATTTCTGTGCAAATTTTATTTAACTTTGTTTTACTTACTTTATAAAACTTCAAGAAGCTATTTATTTATATAAATTTTCAGTTAATTTTATAAGAGATGCTGCTGACAGCTTCATTGTTGTTTAAAATAAACAAGTTAAGCTGATGAGTCCACTCACCCTCAGAGAGAGCGTTCCTCTGACAGCCACCAGAACGGCCTCTCTCTTGTGATCCAGGGCCACAAAGAAGGGGATCTCGTAGATCTGTTGGACATGTATAATAAAAACAATCTTCAACAAAATAAATATTATGAGTTATTGGGTGAGAGAAGAAAGTGCAGTACCTGATTGTGGAAGCTGACATAGATAAAGTCTCTGTAGTGTAGACCGGTGCTGTGCAGGATGGAGGAGAAGTGGCAACCAAGATGGTCTCCTCCCACGATCTCGTACTCGGCGGCACGACTTTTACAACTGAGACATATAACAAAATACGACCATATAAGAAAACTCAAGAATAAACAGATGTAAACTAGGACTTAATGTAGGAATGAACCAGGTCTAAACCATGACAAATGATACATTTGTGTTTTATTGTGCAGCCTGTCTTTACACAATGAGTCCAGAATTCTGTGTATAAATTCCCTAGGTCATTTAAGTAAACTACTGTCCTTATCTCGGTATGCACACACAAGAAGAAGTCAAACTACTGAGTCTACTAAACTCTGCTCTCAGTCTCCGCTTCTTCCCTCTTGCTAGCCAGTGGCACTGTAGCATAAAAATGTAGGGGTCTCGCGCTAATTTCTACCTCCTTCAATATTTTTCCATTCAGAGAACAGTGAACGGAGATGCAGAAGGAGGTTATCAGTAAGACAGTTAAACCCACAACAGAGCTTCTAACGCTGGCCCTGGTTTAAGATCAACAATCTAATTGCTTGTAGAAAGACCTGGCAACCTGACCCTAACCAGTCC
The DNA here is from genome assembly GCA_036850595.1 of Rhyacichthys aspro. Classification (NCBI taxonomy): domain Eukaryota; kingdom Metazoa; phylum Chordata; class Actinopteri; order Gobiiformes; family Rhyacichthyidae; genus Rhyacichthys; species Rhyacichthys aspro. The sequence goes on along the minus strand of CM072166.1, from coordinate 16,428,594 downwards.
AGTGTGTAGTGGCAGACAGAGAGAAGTGAGAGACAGTAGTGGGTTTGACTGGTTGGAGGGACTGGTTGCATAAGCAGCATCCTTTGCGAATCTTCAACTGAATGCTTTTGTCTGGCAGAAAAACTCTTAATAAAGAATGATTCTGACAAAGTCACTTTGATATTGTTCAGCGCTGTTCTAAACTGCTCAGAGCCAATCCACTTCCTGCTGCCACAGCAGCCCTCTGCATGACTCTGAATGGAGTTCTCTCCGTTAATTTGTTTGTTGTAGTGTGAAAAAACACCAGAGACAATTACCTTCACAGAATAACAGTTATTATTCGCTATTAAACACCTTAACACCTTAATTCTTTGTAGGGTCACATCCAGAGAGGGCTTCTGTACATACATAGTACACAAAGCTGTAGATTTTAAAACAGTGATGAGCTTGCGTAAAATGTATGTTTTTTAATATATATTGAGAGGCTTAGCACTTAGATTTTGTCTGAGGCCTCTGAAAATCTGGTCCGGCTGTAAGGCAGCAGTGCTACCCATCTTGAAGCCAGTATCTGAAAAATGTACTCATTTATGTATTTAGAAGTTTAGACGTTTTTTAACTAAAAGTAAAAACTTTTTCTTCAATTCATACTTGAAAAAAAAACAAAAACTCAATAAATCGCATAAAACAATATAGTACTATAATAATATATAATTATACAATATTTATATTCTTGTTTTGCTTATCTCCTTAATCTCAAATGTCCATGTTTTTTGACTTTGTACCTTTAGTTTAAGTCCTGTAGTTGTTTCCAAAGCCACACACTTACCAGTCTGGAATAAGTTTACATGGACCAGTAAGGGGGTTGGAGTAGATGTACATCGGCCAGCCATAAGCAGCTGCGGCAAACTGCATGCAGTGAGCTGCCTTCTCCAACTCTGTCTCCAAGTCCTCACCCTAATTGAAATACAAAATATACCATTAATTTCACATTTCACAAAGACAGAAGATCAAAAAGTCTAAATGTGAATACTGATCACAGTCAAGCAGACATGAGTGATGTACTTACGATGGGTGAGGAAGGGCTGTGAGTGATGATGAGGTCTGGATCTCTGCTCTGTTCCTTCTTGTCCTGCTCCTGATGTAGCAGAGCTAAACCCGCCGCGATGTCACTGGGAACCAGGTCTGTGTCCTATCACACACACAAATCCCACACGAGGACCAATTACTTACTTCCTACTATACTCACCAAACAAAAAAACACAACACTTTTTATAGCTTCATTTTCATGAAGAGGGTAATGCATACTGCTACTGCTTTGCGATGTTGTTTTGTGGAGACATAGTGCAGACAAGTAAAAAGATTTAAATATTTAATTTTAAAAAAAAATCTGTATTACCTTATTAGTTATCTACAGCAAGATAAAAACTATTTTAAATACTGTAATTGAATGGCCCAGCCCTATGTTGAGTAAATATGCTAAGTTTCATTTTATGTCCTTACCGAGAAGAATCCACTGACAAGCTGCGCGATGCTGGAAAATGCTGCTCTGTGACTCTCATCCTGAGGCAGACAGCAGCAGAGCAGCCTCAGTCTGCTCTCCCACACCTTCACAGCCAAAGAGCGAGCCGTGGAGAAGAACTGGCTGCCCTCGCTGCTCTCCAGGTCACGCATCCCCAGTGGCTCCATAGAGGCCGGCCGGGGACGGGGGCTGCCCAGCGGGTCGAACACGAAGACAACACCCAAACCTGTGAAAAGCAGGATGATCCAGCTGTAGAGGGAAAGATCATTAAATTGACTGCCAAGCAAAATTTAAAAAAAAAGGCTGCTTTACAACTTACCTCGCAACAACTGCAGCGATGACTGCAGCAACAGTGGCAGGGTCGCAGCCTTTACTGTCGTCAGACACCCACACAGCGCCGAGACAGGCCCAGCCCAGCTCTGGGAGGTACAGCAGAGCTCGCAGATACACAAGAGCAGTGATAGACCGCCGTGGACCAGGGTTTGTAATTGTACCTAATAAAGGACACATTCTTCTTTACATATTGTTCTATAACAATCTTCAAGACAGATTTTACTGCACTTTGTTTTACCTTGAGCACTGACGTAGACAATGGCACACAATGAGAGGATGATGAAAAACAACACTACCAATAATCCAACAATGTAGCTTTGAAGAACCCCTCCACCACTGCAGTCAAAACGTCCCTTGTGGTAAGTGTAAAGAATCAGGGTGCCAATCCACCTAAAGAAGGGCAACACAGGAAAACATGAACACCTGTTACAACTAAACAAATAAAAATATCAGCTGGTTATTTTATAGTGGGTGACATACCAGAGCACACGGACAAATAGTTCAAAGGATCCGGGGAAAACAAGGTCGTCACTGGCGATGCCCCATCGCCGACCAAACGCCACCATCCCAGGCATCGTGCGTGGATTTAAACTGACAGCTCACTGACAGTAACCCAGCTTTTCACGACGGTTGGGGTGCTTTACAACAACGGACAGTTCCGAGCACTCATGATTTCACAGCGAAATCAGCTCAACTGGCCTACAAAAACCGTTGCTCGCTGTTGCATTTGCCATTTTAGTTATCCAATTTGGTTTATCGTAATAATCAGATGCCAAATTCCACTATTTACATCAGGTGTCTAGCTGGATAGCCAACGTAACTTAACTTAGGACTAGTTTGAAACACCTAAAGACAAAATTGTACATTATGTGCTCTATTATGAACTAAAACATATCCCACCCAACATCGAAATAAACACCGCCATTAAACGCAGGGATTATTTACTGTTTCTCGTGACTAGCGTTAGCTTTTTAGCATTAGCTAAAAATAGTCTAAATCTTTTTTAGACTATTGAACCCCTTAATCTTATATAGCGGCTTTTCAGACTACCAATAAACATATACAAATATACTTTTATAAAGATGACCAATTTTTGACTAGTTATGTAGTATGAAAACGTTTTTTAGTTTAAATTGAGATAGCTGGGCTGTTTTGTTTTGCTTACCAGCTGTGGCCATTTAGATAATGTTACCCCACTGGAACAACGAACACGCTACGAAAGTTCCGCTTTGGGATTTTAAGGTAAGCGCACCCCCTGTCGGCATTTGTGGCTTTACAAACGATAACTCTTATTAATAATAACGAGAAATTTGTCATGCTAGTCTCATAAGTCTTAAAAAGAGAAACCTCTCCAGTATTACATTTTGACCATAAATATCGTTAATTTTAAGCTAAGCTTGTTGAAGTGTCCACTGGTAAAATGATACTATATACCATCCTGCTAAGGTAAATATACAAAATGTTTTTTTGCATAAAGATTATACTGTATTTTACTTGGGCCATACCATAGCGTCCTAAGAAGACCCTCGACGTTCCTACTTGAAACCAATGTCAAACATGTATTACCACGTGGTTCCATGGTGTAATGGTTAGCACTCTGGACTCTGAATCCAGCGATCCGAGTTCAAATCTCGGTGGAACCTGTGTTTTTCTTCCTTCAAAATTTTCTCCATGACTCCTATTGTTACGAATTGACATAATTGCTTATGCGCACATATTATAGGATGTGAAACTTCCCACACATATTTATGAATGGACAAAAGTGCGCCGTGTAGAAAATATTTCTCTCACTGGTTCGCTTTTTTCGTACAGCGTCAAACCTAACGACGTCACTTCAACATGGCGGCGCACATAACACGACCGTCTCTGTTATTACTTTGTTCAAGCTCGCCACTCTGTGCTTTACCACAGTGTGTAAAACCATGGGATAAAATAATTAAACAGGCAATAAGTAGTATACAGTCAAGTGTTGCTTATGGGACCAAAGGGGACAGTCCCGTTCAGGTCAGTACTGACAGCTGTATTTCTTTGAGCAGAATTGAGAGCTAAGCTGAGACTTATTGAAATCTCCAAGTTCTAAGAACGTATTTGCTGTAGGCACATGCATGTAAGGGAAATATTATGTAAAAAATATAATTCTTGTTTTTACTCTGGCAGTATAACAGATTGTAATTCTAATACAGTCTCTCTTCACTTTAGGAAACCCAAGTGCACATCCCAGTTGGTAAATATCAATATATGCAAAACATTTATACATGTAAAACATTTTTGACACACTTTTAATCACTGTATGTGCTCTCTTTGTGGCAGAGAGACTGACAGTATGCTACAGCAGAAGCAGTGGTCCTGGTGGTCAGCACGTCAATAAAGGTTTTATTATATTTTATTATTTTGTAATTAAACATTTCAAGGAAGCTCAATTGTAACATTTGGAAACGGTACCTAATCCTGAAAATGTGATTGATCAGGAGTGAATTTTTAGGTAGGGACATGTCCCTATCAATAGCTGAAAGTGAAAATTGTCCCTACCAATAAATCATGGGCATAAAATGAGTAGGAACGTTAGGACCCTGTTTTTACAATAATAATGTCACAATTAAATGTGACTACATATTTTGCAATTTCACTACATTCAGACGCATTAAGTCAATCAGTCCATTCCTCACGCGCTCTCACTGTGCGCCACGGCCTTAAAGAGTGACCTGAACCAAGAAAACCCCGACATGAAAAAGTGTGAGTATCTGCACTGTACACAGCTCACAGAAGTGGATCAAAGTGGAGGGGTTTGGAGGTAGTAACCCCCAATGAGGGGGCCCCATTCAAACTTGGCCTTTTGCAGCACAACAGCTTGCTGGATAAATCCGTAATTCCATCATAAGGTGGTATAAATACATTTTACTTGGTTTAGCTCACCTCAGTGCTGCAATCGGCACATAAACACAGAACTGTAGTTAATCTGTTCTTGGATTTGTGTATAAACCCACAGCCTGTGATGTCCCTACAAATGGACACATCAAAATTACACCCTTATTATATTCGTTTGTTAATAAAATAAGCCTGGTTACTTTGAGAAAGAATTGATTGCTGAAGACAATTTTGTTATTTCAGTCAGCACAAAAGCTGAGGTCCGCTTCCATGTTCAAACAGCTGATTGGATCCCAGAAGATGTTCGGCTGAAAATCCTTGAAAAGGTGACAAATTCATACTTAGATGAATTGACTAGGCCTATAATAACCCTTGTTAACCCTTTACTGACAAAGTTGACCACGTTTTTGTTGCACAGAACAAAAATCGCATCAACAAATGTGGGGAGCTCCTGGTGACTTCCGAGCTCAGTAGGAGTCAGCAAAGAAACCTGAGTGACTGTATACAAAAGATCTCTGCTATTATAGCCAAGGCCAGTGAAAAACCCTTTGAACCAACACCGGAGGATGTGGCCCTAAGAGAAGCAAGGTATTACCTTATGATACAACAAATATTTGTTTCTATGTATAAATGTAATAATGACACTAAAATGTATCTTTACAGGTTAGAGAAGAGGAATAAGGAGAGGCTTAAGCAAAAGAAAATAATCTCAAATGTAAAACAGAGCAGAAGAGTGGGTTTTGACTAATTTGTAAATAAAGTTTATGTATGTGTTATAAGAAGTTTATCGTCTTTACTGGTCATTTCTTCATGAAGACTTCCTGTTATAAGAATACGTCTATTTATAACTATTTTAAGCCAAATGACGAAAAGGGCGAAAACACTTAGCAGAGGATGGTTTCGATCCATCGACCTCTGGGTTATGGGCCCAGCACGCTTCCGCTGCGCCACTCTGCTGACATCCATGAGACACCTCGAATCCCAAAAATACTTTCACTTTCTTTTCACGAGGCTAGGTTTTTAAATTAGCTTATTTCTGTTACGCGCCCTTAAAAATTGGATGTTCTGGTTTAGTTAACGCACTCTAATAATGTAATTGCGATCCCTTGGTTGATGTCACCAGGCTTGTTTTTGGTCTGGGGCTAACCCACTCTGGCTATTTGATAGCTAAAGACGGCTTGTTGCTCTACAGTTGTACTGCCCATTTAGGATTGGTTGTCTTTTGGTTTAATGCTTAATGGCTAACCTAAAGACATGTTCTCCAGAGTATTGGAGATAAAAGGACGAAAAGACGACCACGAAGGGACTCGAACCCTCAATCTTCTGATCCGAAGTCAGACGCCTTATCCATTAGGCCACGCGGTCAGATCCACTATGCCACGTACACATACAAAAGATAAACAATTGATATCACGACTATCCGCTCTGTGGAACATAGATAATCTTTGTATATACGGATTTCCAAGGCAATGTGCCAAAATGCTACGTAGTAACTCAACGCTAGCGACAAACCGTGCTCTCGGGACTATAAACATTGCTGGGTCAGCTAGCTATTAGCCTATTGTAGCCTACCTCCAAGGCGTCCGTCGAATTCAGAGTAGCCAATTTTTTTAATTCATCCATGTAGTGCGTAAGCAGACTGGAAATGATACATGCATTTGGCGTCGTGAACCTGCCTGGTTGTACATGAGACACACAAGTTATTTTTTTTTATCAAACTAGATGTATAATTTGGGAGTAGCACACGCAGCTTATTCCTAGAAAAGCGAACACGTGCCGCTCAAGACGTCAGAGAAATATTTCGAGATGTGTTCAGGAGGGAAAGTAAACCTAACATTTCTAACGGTACACAATTTTGGAGACAACTATTAACAAAGTACAATTAAATTGAGCATAGTCTTTTGAATTATCATTTATGCTGAACTTTACCATAAATAAGGCGAATAGAATATGATGCGCCTCCAATGATTGTACCTGTTGCACCGTCAGTAAATGCGACATCACGTGACACGTTATATCAAGGCTTTATTAACATTGTAGGTCTTAGTTTATCATGGAACAGTTGAACCAGACCAGACTAGTTTAATGCCAATATGATAGTAACCAATAATGATTACATTGTCACCGTTATAAATAATAACATAACTGTTGACAAGGTTAATGATATTGACATAGGCACTGAAATAAAGTTGTAAAAAAAAAAAAAAAACTTGACATGATAAAAATAAATATACAATGAATATACAATGCTAAATATGCAACCATCTTACATTTTCAAGTTAAGACATTACAGTACAGACAGCTCATGAGCCTTACAAAAAGTGATAAAAGACTCTGGTTTGGTATTGTTGTCTATGCTAACACACATTTCTGTCTCATAAGCCTTGTCATCTGCACACATACTGATCATTAACCTTTAAATATACCTAAAACACCACTGTTTCTATTCAAGAGTATTGTCAGAACTCTATTTAGGCTTTTCAGGCTACATACATAAATCTTTCCATCGCATCAGCTACCCCTTCATTCACACAAAAGGCTTGTCTGTCCCCAACTTTTAGAACCATGTAACATTTATAAGAAGCAAATAAGACACTGTTGATTGTAAAAAGATGTGAGGTTAGGGTTACAGTTTGGTTTGTTGCCCCATTTGTAAGCCTTCAGGTGTTTCTAACCATTCTACTATAAGATCAATATCACAGTTGTGTTATGTATTACACCCACACAGTTACATTCACATTATAGTCCCTTCAGTCTCATAAGTAGTAAGTAGTGAGTAATCATTAGCAAAAGCATTAGTAAGTTAAATCTCTAGTTCCAAGGGTAAAGCATCAATAAAAACGCCTTAAGAAAGCTAAAAATTCAGTTGTAAAGTCACATGGAGAGAATACAAGGCTTAATTTGAGAATTTCAACAGTGTTCAACAGTAGCACCTCAGGCTGCTTCATCAGACAGCACTCTAGCCTGAGAGGTTTGCTCTTCATTTGTTGTACTTACAAAAAATGTTAGTGTTAGTATGTTATTTTTATTCTAATATTTTACCAGTTAATAAGAGTGAGCATACTTTCAAGTTGAGTCAACATCTGCGGGATAGAAAGATGTTAAAAGAGCAAGAGAGTGAGTTTAAACACAATATATATGTGTGTATTATAGGAATGTGCCAAAAGATATATTTCATGCTATGACGCTCTCTACTCTTGATGTAAACCATGCTTTCCACTTCAGCCGCAGTTAAATGAAAACTAAAATGTCAAACATTCAAACAGGGACACACACGTTTTCTTTAAAGGTATAGTCCAGTATTTTGTCAAAGGGGGTCTGTAAATGTCAGCACATCCCCAGTTTGGAGAAGCAGGCAGGAGCAATGACACAGACTATATTTTATGTGTGGCTGCTAATGGGGCCAGTGAAGCTAAAGGGCTTCTAAAACTACTATTAGTGTAAGCAGTGGCCATATTACTATACTAATTATTCATAGGGTATCAGATCTTTGTCACTAAAAATACCAGCTCACTTTTTATGTTTAATGAAAATGTAACCTTTTTTGAGGGGCTCTGTAGTGTCTGGTGATAAAAGTAATAGCATATTCAGAGACATTTTTACAGTACTGACTAGATGATTGTTGTGCCGACAGAGCCTAGTCTACTGTGGGCTTTTTTCCATCGTGCATAGCACAGATCAATGTTTAGTTTGAAACACAGACAGCCAAATAAAACATAGTGTTCACATTTATTTTATAACACATACCATATATTATTACATCCTGGACAGATTAAAGCACTAAATTATGCTAAATTAAATTAAATCTGTCTAAGTTTTGAATTCCCTTATATCACCATCTATAAAACATGTGTCTGTGTCAGAACCATAATTTTGGCCAGTTCTCAGCAACATGGAAAAATCCTCCACACTTAAACGTGTTGCTCCTGTCCTCTTCTACAACTGGGAGCATACTATCAGCATACCCCTAATGGTTGTATTAGACACTAATGGCTAACTAAATATCTTACCTATCCAAAAGTATCTAATGCAACCACAAAACACTCTATTATTACGAATATTTTCAGTGTTTACTCGATTTGCCAGATTTGCCAGATTTGCCAGATTTGCCTGATTTACTGGCTTTAGCCGCTTTGGTAGCCTTGATGTCCATCTTAGTTTTCTGGATTCGGGAGAAGATCTCCTTAAAAAGAGCCTTGTACTCTGGTGTGTTCTGTCCCAGCCGCTTGTCCACAGCCTCCACCTGCCGGCCGATGCTCTCCATGGCTTCGGGGGTGGTGGGTGACTGGGTTGGCGTCGTCGGTGGGGGCGCCGGGATGGGACCCATGGCGCAGTCCTTCATGGATGGGTCCCGGGAGACAGGTCTGGAAGTCTGGACCTCGGCATGGCACAGGCTCTCTTCGTGCCGCCTGCACTTCCCCAGCAGCTCCTCATACTTCTCCAGCAGAGCATGGTACTGCTCGTCCACCTCCCTCAAGATGGACATGCCCCGTTTCCTCACGCTGTTGGCGTGGAGAGCGTAGCTTCCCCTCCTGCGGCCAGACGCATCACAAGCCACAATAGCGTTGAGTGCCGTGTCACTGCAGCTTTTCCTCACAGGACTGGAGTCGGGTAGAGCCTCGCCTCCCGCCCCTCTCCCGCCCTCAGCCTCTTCCCTTACACCACCCCCGGTTTCCCCCAGCTCCTCTTCTATGAACGTGTCCGTCTCCGGCGTGCTGTTGAGGACGGTCTGAGTGAGCGCCACGCCATCGTCCTCGCTGCTGAGGAGGTACGTGCGGGCACGACGCAGCTGCTGCAGCTCCAGCAGTTCCACCTCCAGCTCTCTCACTCTGGCCTGGCAGCTTTCAGCATCCTGGGATGAAACAAATACATGGAAAGATGACCATTAATGCACAGAAATAAAACTAGAGCCTACAGTTCTGTGTTTTTTCCAAGTTATGTATGTATGTGTATAAAATTTCAGATTGCCAGACACTGCTCTGCTTCTTGGTTATGTTTCTTAGTTATAATATTATATTTTTATGCAGTTTTGTAACTTTTGTGCATTACAAATGTATATTAAAAAAGATATTAAAAGATAATTTTTTTGGCCACTACTTGAGAGAGGGAGCGGGAGGCAGGGCAAAGGAGAAGGGAGTGACATTGCATAAATGCAGGAATCAAACACAGGTCTCCAAGATATATGGTACGTACCCTACCAGGTGAGCCACAAGGCGCCCAAGATATAGTTTTCTCAGGAATACAGCACATAGTTCGTCTGTCTATGTGCTGCTTAATGTGAAAATGCCGAGTAGTGTTTATAATGACCTGTACTCTTGTCTGTAAACGGGAGAACTCTCCCAGAAGCAGATTGCACTCCTTCTCGACTCCCTCCCTGCGTCCCCTCTCGGTCCTTATAGCCGCTCTCAGGGCTGACACTGCTTCCCGGAGGTGCTGGTTCTCCTCTTCAGACGGCTGGCGCTTTGCTTCCACAGAGAAGCTCTCAGCTCGGCCCACGACAAACTCATCCTCATACCTGACTCACAAAACCAACAAATTACAGACTTCTACCATATTCACTCCATCAATTATGTCTTTTTGCTCTCTGTACCTTGGTGCTGTGCAGAGCTCTCTCAAACACGGGAATGAGTGTATTGTCTTACGTCTTTCCCTCTTCTCTCTCCTCACCCGAAGCTGCTCCATAGAACGGAGCTGCTCCAGTTGCGTGGAGAGTGAGTCCACCTGCTTCTGGAAGATCTCAATGGTTCCTGTTAAACTAGTCAGTAAAAAAAGGGAAAGTTTAGAACAAGAGGTCAGAGGATAATTAAATGAGAAGCTGTTCTTACCTCTCTATTTTTTGCTGGGAGTTCTTGCTGTCCATAACTAGAGTGTGGTTGGTGCGCTCCAGCTCTCTGGCCGTCCCGTCCAGCTGCTCGTAAACTTTGGCATGTTGTTCGTTCATGTCCCGTAGAACATCCAGCTGCTTGGACAGGTACTGTAAACAATACAGAGCAACGTGATCTGTTTGTTTTATTCTATTACAGTTAATAAAAGTAGTGATGTTGTAATGTATTCTATTTTGAAGTGCATTTTTACAGAACCAGTTTTAACCTAAAGCGTACATCTTGTGTCCTTTGTTGCTTATAGTAGAAGATATAGATAGACAGAGATATGGTCAGCTGAATTAATTTGCTTTAATGCAAACTGATTGCATTGAATTGATGAGTTGCTTTTAAACAATGCTCTTGGCTAATCTATAGCTAATCCATTTGGTAACATGCAGACTTAAAAATCAATTTTAAATCAATTGTTATTTAAAGAACACTATGCAACTTTTCAGCCTGTAAACCAACTAAAGGACTGCATGAGACAAATACTGCAGCAAATATCATAGCTCCAGTGTAAATTTGTGTTGATGTGATGCATTTTGGCAAGATTTGTACGTGCCCCAAAACTCAAAGTAAGACAGATGGGCTTTGTCTGTAAAAGATGGGTTAGTTTCATACAAAGAAAACATTAAAATGAATGCAATACTATTGTTGTAATCATTTTTAGACATTTTTTGGAGTTACATTGTGTTGCTTTGACTGTTAAGGTGGTATGTGTAGTTTGGGCCTTTTTTGGACAACATCTGGGGTTAACAGTGCAGACTGAACTTCAAGTATTATTTTTATTTATAAATATAGGACAGTAAGCAGACAGAAAACAGGGCAAGAGAGAGGGGAATGACACTGGGTAAATGCCCTGAGTGAGAATTGAACCCAGGTATATGGTATGTGCTCTACCAGGTGAGCCACAGAGGCGTCCTGCAGACTGCAATTCTAAACCTCAACTATGGTAGCCCTACGGGGACATGCTAAAAGGTTTGCTCATAAAGAGTCACTAGTGTACTTTTCTTCCAGCGCTACTCAGTTTCTCCGCCCAGTAGTAGAAACTATGATGGCTACTTTCACTGGGCTCTATGGAGATTTAGGTATTTTTACATTGAAGACAAATAAAAGGGTATTTTGTTTGCTACACTGCTGTGTAATGGGGCTGACAGCCTCTGATCAACTAATTGAGTTATTAGTCAGGTTACAGCTAATTAAAAACTCATTGGTCCAATAGTCACATGTTACTTTTTGCAGAATTATTACAGTTGCAGCCACTGTCAGTGAATGCACCACAGCTCCCTCACCCAATGGACTCTGTGTGCGCCACTTTACAGACTGTGACTGTAACAGCAGAAGTGTGGATAAATATTGAATGTGGAGGGCATTAATCGCAGCGAGAATCAGTGTTACGTGGCTTTGATCACTGCATCTTTAATAAATAGACTTCACCCTAAATGATCCCTTATAATACTTCCTGTAAACAAAGTGATACAGACAGATGCACGTTGGATTAAAACACTGTTTTTAGTTGTTGCCTTTCAATTCTCAAAGTTGACAAAAAAAAAATATGTTCCAACTTCACATAAGTAGGTGTCCACAGCTGAGGGCATGGCTCACAAAAACATGTATGTCATAAAATAACATGAATGTGAATGGCCATACCTCAATCTCCTGCACTTGTTCTTCATTAGTGATGTACAATTGCTGCAGAGAGTCCTCCAGCTCCTTGTTTCTTTCCAGCAGAGTCTTCCCCAGCTCTGCGGCCAAGTGCAGGTCTAAAAAATCAAAATGGATAAACATGTTGGAAAGATAAAGACAAAAAAATGAGCTAAAAAGTGGACAGAAAAGAAGGACGAGGACAGAGGAGAAGAAGCTAATTCCACCAAAATTGAAGCGTCGATTAGTCAGTGTCATCATTAATAAAGTTCACTTCTATTTTGAGCAAATTATAACTGGGTCACAATGATTAAAGGTCCATCACAAAGCGTACTTTTTCCCCACACCAATTCCATTATAGAGAGGAGAACAGGAAGACAGTGTGCCAGAGAGAAAGGTCACAGATGTGTGCCAAGATTAGACACTTCTGTGCTGAGAACTAGGCTGCGCTTCAACTTTATGAAATCCTTGGGGTCACATTGTTTGACCTCTTTATGTCGATGTTGACAATGCACATAAATATATTTGTTTTTTCCCCTTGGTTTAGCTCCAAAGTAATGTGTCACTGTCACCTCTTTATTCAACGCGGTGACTCAGCAGAAACAAAGGCCTGACTTAACAAGATGCATCCTGGGTGCCACTTGAAAAACAGCAGAAAGAGACGAGCTGATGACCGCTTTTCTGGAGCAGCGCCGACTGTCTTCAAATAATGGATAGTGATTACTGGGACACACGCCAGGCCGCATGCAGCTTCTGACCTGTGTCTCTGCTGACTACAGATGCTAAACCACTGTACAAAACTCATGCTAACACTGCAACACTGTTAATGAATGATGGATATGTAATGGGAATTTGCTTCTTAACGAATAATAGTTTGGTACAAAGATATGGAAATTTGCTTGTGTCTGTGTCATCTCTTTAAAGCATCAGCATAGCAGAAATGGAGTTGATGTCCATTTATAAATACAATAAGTTGGACTGGGCCATAAATAAAGATGCACTTTACAGGAAGCCCCAGAGTTAGCTCAGACTTATTTATACTATAAACTGCTTCTTATCATCATCTCATGAAGTTACAGGAAATTCATTTTATGCACAAATCTATTATGGGACAGACTTACAGGCTACATAAAAGACCATGAACTGTCCTCTTCACACTGTAGTATCTCCTCTAGGCCAATAGAGGCGCTATAATCCCCCCAGTACCTTCATTACACACAAGAAGAACTTTTGGGTTTTTTTTCATCAGTGGCATTAGTTTGGATTTAGCTCAGATCAGTATTTCCCAAACATTTGTTGTGGGAACCCATATTTCCAAATGTCAAATGAGTCCTTGTGGCTAATGGGAGGCTAATTAGCACGGAGTCAACTGCAATTCTTAAGGAATATTCACATGTGACTTTATGCATTCTCCTGAGGCACATGCTCCTAAAGCTCAGGCACTTATAGCTCTTCTAGAAAAATTAGTTCTCCTTGCATTGTTCACCATGCTTTAACCTATACTAAAGACGGGTTAAATATGACTTTAGCTGTGATATATAGTTGCTGATGCGTTTTAATCTGATTTGTCTGGAACACTGCTACCCATTTGCTGTGTGCATGTTTACTCCAATTATAAAAAACTCTGTCATGTCACACTGGGGAATAGTAACACATCTGTCACAGTGGAAACAAAGATGTGCCTGGCCCCTGGCTGTTGTTCAAAGTACATGCATTTCATAATTGAAAAGGGATGAATAGTCTCGTAATGTAAACAATATGCACCATATTGAAATGTACAGTACATCATCATGAGAAACTTAGTCCTCAGGGGTATGGGTATAAGCTGCAGAGTAAACAGGAATTCATACTGTATTTTCGAGGAAATTGTCTTCTTATTCTTTTTTACATGAGGGGAAATAACATGGTATTTGCTTGTTATGGTTGCCTCAGGGGTATTTATGAATAATTTGCAGTTTTTACAAATATTTCCTGTTCTCAGAGCCTTGGGCTATCATGAGTTAAGGGTATGATATTTACCAACACTATTGTGCAAAAAGATGCATCCCCAATGCGGCAGGCTGCAGAACTCTGAATTACACTCAGTAAAGTTATATGCAACCAGAGAAATTCAAATAATTTCCATAGTCCAAAAAGAATCCTACTTTTAATATACATGTTATCTTTTTCCAACTCTGTTGACAGTAATTTCAGTTTGTGTGGTTGGAGTGAGAGTGTTGTTCCAATTCAACTGAAAAATCGTAGTAATTTGTGTAAAACCAGTGTGACAAACATCCTCTCTGGACTTGCTAGAGATTAGTCCATTAACAGAACCCCATCAAAGATCAATGTATGACAAGTCTACAAACCAAATACCACAAGAAGAATTAGACACTGGCGTACTGTCCTCACTGACGTGTCATTCCGTACTGGACTCCGAGGGAAGCTGCAGCTGCATTCCAAGTGAGCCACAAGTGCCAAGAGAAGAGTGGAGGAGGAAGAGCAAAACAAAGAGAGGCCAGGAAAGAAGGAGACAGGACGATCGATGCAATTCACTGCACAAACAAACAACTTAGCAAGTCAATACTCGCCACCGATAACTGCATATTTCCTCCACAGCGGATATGTGACCACTAAGATATGAGGGAAGCTGCCTGTTCCTGCAAAAAACAGCCAAGCAGTTTATTCAGGAATGTCTTGGTGCAATCGTGTGGACAAGTACTTTGAAAGCAGTGATCTCTTCCACAGTTGTTTGGGTAGGTGCGTATCGCCCATGAGAATCACAGGAATGTGGAAAACAAGACGACCCCTCATCTTCTCTTTCAGTGCAAAGAGACATGGCTTAGAAACATTTTTCTTTTCTAAATAAACCTCTGTATTCCAAAAAGTTTGTAGTCTTAGTCATGTGTTGAGATGTTTCATTTATAATGTCCTTGGGTGAGAAAAGCACTTTATGGACTGTAACAGCAGCATTCAGAGTGTCAGGAAGCTTGTCTCAGCTGTTGAAGCCACATATTTGCTTGTTGGACAATGGCCAGTAGAGGGTCTGGCCACGACACGATAGAACCAGACAAAAGATTTCAAATGGCATGCCTTAAGATGCAATATGAAACATACACAGACTGTAATGGTATGCACAATACAACCCTGAATGTGCAGTAATTTGTGTAGAATGTGTAAGACACGTTTGTAGGTATGTAAAGGATCCCTGAACGCTTCAAAATGTTAGCTTTTGCAGGCTAAGAGAAAAAGAAATCTCTTAATTCTCTGCTGCACAAACATAAAACTTGGGCCTAAACCCAGCTTTTTACAAATGTATCTGGCAAATCTATTTTATTCATAAAAAGTGGGTCATTTGTTCATATTTCTAATCTGCTAAGGGCTCATTTTTTTCTAAATACTTATCACTAAAGAATGACTTTGGGATTATTGAGGAATTCATAGGTCTGCAAAATGCAAGCATATATCAAAAATGCTATTGAATTCTGTGTTGATAATGATATGACTATGAATTTAAACTTAGACCAATAAAAAGTATTTTAATTGTATTAAAATGTAAAAAGAAATACTGGACATCCACTGGTCACACTTTTGTCGACTGACTTGAAGAGTAAATTCCTAACATACTGAATGCCATAAGATTATTGTACATATTGCTAAAACACTAAATTAGCCATTTACAGTGTTGCACATCTCTGGTAGGCAATGTGACCCTATGAAACAATTCAAACATGAACAAGAACTGTACACCACATTCCCTTCTCTCACTACTCACAGAGGCACAAATATCATGTCTACTTCAACGGATTAAAAAAGAAACTTCAGTACCCTCTGCACTGCAGGCCCTGGTGGCTCATTTAAACAAATTTAAATACACATTAAACTTAACTAAAACATTTGTTTACTACAAACTTTATGCCAGAGGAGGACAAAGAGGCTACAGGTTGTGTTAGCATAGCTGCTTGAGACTAAGCATGCCTTGAGAGATGGGGTAGCCAAATAAATGTAATGCTGTCAATGTATAAAACGCTATCAATGTATAAAATGCTATAATGCTGTTGGTGCTGCCTCTTTGAGGCAATGATCTACATATTCAATAATATTGTCAACGGTGATAAATAGGATAATGTCTGTAGTTTTGTTTGTCATGAATGCACAAATGAAGGTTGCACCCAAAAAGCTGTAATACCCAACACAGTGCAGTTCATTGTTTTCTATGTTGCCATTTACAGTATATTGTAACTGTGAATTCTCTTGATATATTGTAGTATCATTTTGAGGTTATATGACCAATCAATCTCTTTTGGAAAGCTACAATTTTTTTTTACATCTTTGGCCACTGATATGCCTTTCATTTATTATTGCAACACTTTTAGTCATTGCCTTACCACGCCACCATCTGTTTTAGCTTAATAATGGAGTCCAACACCAACAAACTCTAAATAACTAATTCCCTAATAACATTAGAGGTAGAATTCAGTTTGTGTTATTATTTTAAAGGCTGTTTGTATTATATATCTGTTAAAACCATTGTTTATCTTGAAATCGTTCACAGGTGAGTTCCCCTGGAGCCATGCTGCTGCCAGTGATTCCTGCCGAACAGTGTAATTCAATGACAGTGCTGTCTCCTCTTTCAAGCACCGGTGACATCCCCAAATGTCACAAGGCGAGAATGAATTCAGGCCGTCAGCGCTTTGAAGCCTGAGTCCAGCGTCCTCTCCGCTCCCACAGACACACCTGACATTTTACATCCCACCAATTTGACTCCTCTGTCTAGTTAATTCCCCCTCTGTCTTTGACGCAAGGTCCTGTCAAAGAAAAACACAAACTGGTTCCTTCCGCAGAAAGGAAATGCATGGTAGAAGGAGCATCTCAGTAAATTCTACGCATCAGCACACTATCGCTTGAGCTTACGGAAATGAGGCGTTTTAATTGCATGGCACAGAGATAAGTGATTGGCATTTGAAAAGAGAAGCAGGAAATGAAGGAGGAGAGCAGAGACTGGAAGATACATTTGAAGAAAAGGTCAAAAGTGCCTGCTGAGTCACAAATGAAAATAATGTCATCATCTCATATCAGTTCTCAGCTAAGTCTTACAGTCCATATTTAATTTAGAGGGAAATAGCCTCCCTATGCAAATGTTGTGTTATTGACTGGGGTAATAACTGTAAAAAGCCAGTTTATATGGAAATTATCTAGCGCGATATCAATATGGCTCAACATAAATGTCATAAAATGCATTTAGTAACCTATTACTTTGCTTGTGTCTGGAAAGTGGAAGACAAAAAATGGTTTATTAATCATCAGAATGTACATACACAATACACATTGTTCTATTAATATGTAGTATAATGTAAATCACCCTTTAACTGAAATTAAAGCTTTAGTAGGCAGTAAAATTTTGGCCATTTCAAAAGGCTTTTAAAATAAAATCAAGCATATGCCAAAAAAAGTATTATTTTGGAAAGGTCATTTGAATATGTGGGAAGTAAATAATAAAAAAGTTAATGTTAATATAATGACAGTTAATATAATGAAAATTTAAAAGATTTTTATACATTATAAAGTAGCATATCATTATCTTCGTGTTGTAGGAAAAGTTCTGCATAAAACTTGAAGCTTTCTTCCGACACAACTGCAGTTAATGCCAATTCATCAAGCGCTAAATAGATTAATCGATTAATTCTGGCTTAACTCGTCAGTGACAGCCCCGTAAGCCGCTGACAAAGATGTTGAGGCCCTGTTTGACATTCGGTGCATTGTTATACATGTTTAGGTCTATATCTCTTGTTGGATGTTTTTATAAGTGGTGGTTTTGATGGGAAAAAAATGTAAAAAAAAATGGCTGTGTCAGATGAGTACAGGGGGTCTTTGTTCAGAGCGTTCAGCTGACTGACACCGGCCGGGTGACAGTGTGGATGCTGCTGCTGTATGCTGGAAGAGGGGGAGGAGGAGGAGGAAGATGGGTGCTGGTCTTACCCTGCTCCAAGTCCTGCTGGTCGTACCACGGCTCCTCTTCCTCGGTGACGAACTCGTCCATTGTCCCTGAGCTTAGCATAGGGTTGCCCCTCCTGAAAGCACAGAAACAAGCCCTGCCGTGGGTACAAAAGAGCTCCAGGGTGAATTCTCGGGAAGGGAACGCCAAGGCTAGCTAAGAACGGCTCCTTCCAACCGACACCGCCTTTCAGTGGGCTGCGGGACGCGGTGTTGTCGTGGCTCGACGTGTTTCCTCTTCGCTGGGCTTCCTCCGTGGTCCTCGGTCACTCCCACATCCCCCTCTCATCCCTAAGAGCCTGCCTCAGACGTGGCAGCGATGTTGCAAGCCCACTTCCCTTCTGTCCCCTCGCTCCCGGTTTTCCAGCTGCGCTCTGCGATGCCTTCAGGTGCTGCTTGTAACCCTCGATGCTTTATCTACACCAACTGGTTTAACTGTCTTGTTGGTTTTAATGCCTCCTGTATTTCTTTCAAGACAAGATGACAATCACAATATTTAGCAATAAAAATAAACTGCAAGAGAGGCCATATGATACATTTATGGAAAATATAACATTTCTGCTCTTCTTCAAACAACATTACGGTGTTAGGCTAAGTCAAAAAACTACACAGCAAAGTCAATTTAAACCAATGAAGAGATAAACTGGGGGTATATTATTATTAGGTAATATAGCTTAGTATAAATAATAACCCAATAATTACTTCAAAAAGTATGCAGATTTAGACAAAAAAAAACCAACAGCAATATTTCAGCAAATGTAACATGGTAAGTCGTCTTGTTTTGGCAGAAAGTCTCTACATTGACAATGTTGTGACCATGTTTAACCACTAGATGGAGGAGTAAACTTACATAAAGATAGCAATGCGCAACACTGCATCTTTATTATTATTCACAAAATTATTAGTTTCAGTCAAACTAATATTTGTACAATATTTTCAGCAACTTTTTGTCAGTTAGTTTGTAACATTCTCAAAGGTGCAGTAGGTAACATTTTGTAATTGTATTTAAAGACATGAGACATTAATCCACAATCTTGCTCAGTTTTGTTGGTGACCATGCATTGGTGCTTGTGTGATGCTATACAAGTAGTCCTTGAATATTCATACTTTGGAATGAATCTTTAGAAAACAAACTAACTACCTAGTCTATTTTCAAATGGAAAGCGCCACAAATGTGAAGTGAAACTTTTTTCTGGATTCCCCAAATTGCTTACTGCAGCTTTAACCTTACATGTGTTATAATTGTAGTTAGGTTTATCTGTTCCATATCTGAGGTAATTCATTTGTAAACCATTAACATAAGTCAATGCAAATGAACGGGTCAGCTTTGTAGAGGTACAGACAACTGTCATCAAAATGGGGATCCAGTCTCTGTTTTTGTCTTTCTGACAGTAAATCAGTCTTTTATCCTTGAAACAACATTGGCTATGACTAGGGCTGCATCATCGGATTATAATCCATTATTAAAATAATGACCAACTACTTGAATAATCAATTAATTCCTATATAGGGTTTTTATAGACTCTGAAAAATGCCTTGTGCTGAGAAAAGAGGTTTTATTACCAAGACAGAACAGAAAATCTACAGAAGCAGTAGAAGAGATGCACATTTTGTGTTTTTGATTTAAAAAAAACAAAACATCTTTATGTGTATATGTTCTGTCCACAAGTCCTGTGGCATACTTGTAGCTTCATCTGGTTCAGATTATGTAAAAAACGTATTAGACTTTTTGTTTTATTATCATCAGGAACAATAAAACACCAAGTTTTTGACTGCTTGTTTTTGTTAGTCCACCAGGCGTCCCAGTGCATTTGAATGTGCTTCACTATCCAATTATTAATCGAATAATTTAAAATTATAATTAGATTAATCGACTAGGAATAGCTGTGACCCAACCATGTCTCTGAGGAGGTGTCATAAATACTGTATTAGTTGCCTTAATAATTCTCACTGTTGTTCTCTGACAACAATAAGATATTTTTGGGGTTAGTGCAGATGTGATGCAAATGATTTTGGCAAATACTGCAAGATTCATAGTTCAGCAGTGTGATATGCTCATGTGAGTGGTCATGGTCTTCCACAGATGAATCACTTTCTGAGCAATGGCTGACACAGAAGATTTCAAAAGAGCTCTGGTGAAAAGAAATGTCATTGTCCGTGTAGTTTTGCAATTCAAATGCATGTTGCATGTTATTAACCATATGCTTTTGAGTGAATCATTGAAGCAACTCACAAAACTGACAAAAATCACTACAAGCTATATTTCCTTGGTTGGTAACAATGCAAGGTAAACAAAACTCACGACAGTGGTTTAAAATGTGTAGCCTAATGTGTGCAGTGTTGAAGGTCACAGGGTTAAAGTGCGATCGTGTTAGAATCAGAGTCTTTCTAAAACAAAGCCTGAATAGAGTTCTCAGCGGGCCTTGCTTCCAAAAAACAAATCATACAGAGGTCAATGCAAATGAGCCTGTTGTCGAACTCTGCTCCCTGCTAAGTGTTGTTGTCCGTCAATGCAGCGACCTTCCCACAGTGAAACAATTAAGCTAGTGATGGAATGTGTTAGAAGTCAAGCTAGTGCTAATGGTCTCTCTCATTTTTACTGCTTTTTTTGCTTCCTTTCTAAGATGTTTAAAGGTGTACAAAGGAAGCATTACAAGGGAATGTAAACAGACTTGGCCCCGCTTCACGCCGTTTTTAGTTTTTATTTGAAATAAGAAAATAAAGTACAACAACTGTAAACATCAAGCCGACTTGTTTACATTTGCTCTGTCTTGTAAACATCAAGCTCTCAGCTGTGATTGGCTGAAAGCTGCGTGGTCAAAACCTTCACACACGTCCACAAAGAAAGAAATTGTGATTATACAGGCAGACAACACTGCAGATCTTTGTTTTAGAGGGTCATGGGTGTGAAATAA
Organism: Rhyacichthys aspro; assembly: GCA_036850595.1. Classification (NCBI taxonomy): domain Eukaryota; kingdom Metazoa; phylum Chordata; class Actinopteri; order Gobiiformes; family Rhyacichthyidae; genus Rhyacichthys; species Rhyacichthys aspro. The sequence continues at coordinate 16,407,502 of CM072166.1, read as the reverse complement.
TTGGGAATTCTATTATGTGAGCGTTGCTTTAATGTAAAATGAAAATCCTACATAGTGTGCCTTTAAAGTGGAAGTTTGTATCTTTAACTAATTTAAACCGCCTGATATAATTTCTCTAAACCCAACCCACTGTCTTTAACAATGTCTTCACTGTGAGCTTGTGCATTTTTTTCCGAATCCCAGAGAACACATAGCGATCATACCGCTGTGAAAGAATAAAAACAAGAAAGAAGCAGAAGGAAGGAACTGGCTTATTGTTCTTCATTCTTTGAAAGGCACACAGGCTACCCCAACAAATGGAAAAAGAACTGGCAGGGGATGATATGCTTTGATTGCAGGTCGCCTTACTGTAAATGCATTGTTTTCTGTCCATGTGTAGGCCAACATGAAGTCCATGTGTAGAACCTACGTAAAGGAAAGATTTAAAGACAAATTAGGTTCCTTCATAATAGTAATAATAATAATGGATTAGGTTTTATATAGTGCTTTTCAATGCTACTCAAGGCGCTTCACAATTGGGTCCATTATTTATTCACTCCGCAGTCACACACTGGTGGTGGTAAACTACCTCTGTGGCCACAGCTGCCCTTGGGCAGACTGACAGAGCAGCCATTCTGCACCTGCGGCCTCTCTGACCACCACCAAACATACTCACATAGACACTGGAGGAAAGGTGGGTGAAGTGTCTTGCCCAAGGACACAACAACAGTATGAACAGGAGGGAGCTGGAATCAAACCACCAAGCTTCCGGTTATTGGACGCCCTGTTCTACCTACTGAGCCACTGCGCCCCAATAATAATTTATAATGGTCTATTAAATGCTTCATGGTTTATTAGTTTATATTTAAAAAGCAATAATTAAAAAACTACTCAACTGATGTGTTATTATCTATTATCTATCATCAGTGTGATCGCATCAAATCTTAAAATATATCTTGGCCTGCTCGAATGGAGCTAGTTGTCTATCATACAAAAGTTGCGTAATTTAACATTTAAATTTAGGCATGTAATGATATTTTAAAAAGTGTCCAAATATTGTTGTGATATTGTTTGTAGGGCTCCACAGCAAGCAATGTAGTTTCAGCAGTAAGGTACTTGTGGTATGTTTGTCAGGCCAGTAAACGCTCCACTTTGCATCCAATAATACAACTTTCAAATCCTGGGGTTTTCTGGAGCAGTGTTAATAAACTCTGACGCATCAGTGTGGATGTGTACATGTATAACTAACAATTTATTTCAGAATATAGTGGAAATTGCCAGTATTGTTCTACTTGCTGTGTGCAACCAAGCAGCCAATAGCTTTCTTGGATGTGGCTGTTATTTGACACTTTACATGAAAAAAAAAAGAAGAAAGAAACACCCCCTTGGCCAACATTCAGAAGCTTGGAGAGTTTTTTTTTTGTTTGTTTGTTTGTTTTTTTTGAGTGAGAAGTGTAAACAGAAAGCTTAAACACAACAGAATCTTTGCATTTTGGGAAAAATGCTTTGCAGTGTCAACAGCCTCTCAGTCTCTCAAATGATGGAGAGGCAGCATAACAATCCTCACTGCTGTCAGCCAAGTCAGATCTTTCTCTTCCTGTAACCTCATTCCAAAGTGAGAAAGGTGTGTACTACGGCAGATGTTGAGTTTTTGAAAATATTTCATTCTTACATATCTAAAAACAAACGTGATATCACCGATTTGTTATTGCAATATAATCGAACTGTGAGATTTTGATCTCGTTATCATCATAGTCATATGATGACTATGTATTCGCCTGTTTATGAATCTCAAAATCTTTTGAAATAGAATGATAATCTCTATATTGAACTTAAAAAAATGAAAATGCAAACAAAACAATGAGACCAGAATAAAACCTGTGAAATTAATATGATAATACAATGGGTATTTATGCCTTATGAACCTGACCATCATTTATGCATTGGACTTTAAACTAGTCTTGGCTAAATAACTGCATATCTATTTACTGTGACCTTAACAGCATGTATAAATTAGTACATGAAATCAAGCTAAAATCTCTGCAAATTTATCACAATATTATAGATCGCAATATTCGTATTGCAAATAATGATTGCATACGTTTTTCTATCGCGCAGCTCTAGAATTGAGAGAAGTGTCAAATAGATAAGCATTTTTGGATGGCATTTGTTATATGAAGCCATGTTGGAAAGTATTATAAGATAAAAGGAGAATACAAAGAAAGCTAAGCATTTTTTTTTTTATTTTACACATGACTTCATTTTGCCAAACAATAAACCAAATAGTAATTTGTTAGAGCATCTTTATAACCACTTATCTTTTACTTTACAATAGTTTACAGTGTGATGACGTTATAAACCAGTTACAAACCCTTTGTTAGGAAGCCCTATTGTAAAGTGGTTGCTCTGGAGGTATTTGTCAGCTGGCAGGACACCAGATGGATGCATAACCACCCCCTGCTCCTTTTAGAAGGAGTCTTGTCTCCACGGTTACTGAAGACAAAAAAAGAGGCCAGGGCACAGCTGGTCGCTAGCAACAGAGAGGGAGTAAGGAGGGAGTGTACAGACTGGACAGAGGGTGTGGGGGAGTGAGAGACGTTTGGGAAGTGGTAATGCTGCAAGAGGAGAAGGAGGAGGAGAGGGAGGAGGTACCAAGTCCACAGAACAGGAGTTAGTCAAAGAGGTGGGAGAAAGTGAACTCACAACACACAAGGAACACTTGGAGTCTGCTCTAAGAGTCAAATTACCTCCATACATCCAGCTCTGCCCCTGGACTGTTCTGGTGGTAAACGAGAAGCCTGGGACTGTAAGGACAGTAAAGTAAACAAACTTCAGAAACTTTACAAATGATAGGAGCAGAACGAGGGGGAGGGTGAACACAAGAGGAAGGTGGAGAGGTCTGGAGAACATAAGCTTTGGTTCTGTTTTCAAAGAACTTTTGCAGGACATTTAGAGGTAAGAAAGACGCTCTTTTGCATTTCACATGTGCTTGTTGGTATACTAGGCTTACTGTAGCCTATCAGATGAAAGTTCTACACATGTACAATTTAACCACAGGTTACCACCAGTTCTAAAGCTCTGCAGCATGTTTTGCACATTCTCTGTCATGTGTAATATGATGAGTGTGCAATATAAAGCCATGGTTGCAGCCAAAGGTCAGATATAAGTATCTCAGTCAACATATGGCTGAACGTTTGGTTAAAAGGTTTTCAATCAATCAATCAAAATTCTACTCAGGTGTTGCCTAGCAACGCAAGTCAGGTCACGGAAGGTACGTTAAGCTGAGAAGGAGCAGCTAATAGTTATAAAACTTTTTGTTTGTTTGTTTTTTTATGGTTATAATTAAGCGAACTTTTAATTTGCTTACCTAAATATTTTCTGGGCTTAGCTGGAGCAGACGGGCGTTTGTATTAAACGTAAAGTAAGTTAATTAGGCTAACGAGCTAACGCTAACGTTAATTAACCTTAGTTTGTTAGCATAATTCTAAGCTATCTTGTCATCGCGTAGAGCTAGCAATAATAACCAACTTTAATAGGAATAGTTAACAGCAGTTTGTTTGCACTGACTAGCTATCTCTGTAAAAAGACAGTTTAATTACATAGGGTTTTTTCTTCAATTGAATTAGCATTTTTGCGGCTATAATCATACGGATCAAACGTCTAACTGGCACAAACCTGAGATTCTTAACTTTTGGGTTTCATTTCAACTTGTTACAATTGTTAAGATACATTTTATAAATATTTGTGTATTACCTTGAATCACACTTAACTTACAACTTTGTTTTGTTTTTTGTTTTTTTTGCTTTGACCTACTGAAAGTTCAGTGTCTTGTTCTAAAACAGAATACAGATCAATGAGTCTCTGATGTAAGGAAGCACAATTTGTTTAGCAAAAAAATAACGCAAATAATAATGTGTATGATAAATGACAGTTTTATTTTCATTCAAATATGCCTCCTCTGGACCGGAAAGTGTGCATTGGCCTCTATAGCCTTGAGCTTGTGATTATTTTTATTTTTATTTTTTTTGGTGTATGCAATGCTCTTTTGCAGTAATGCACATATATCCACTTAGTGTTATCTTTGGTGACTGTGTCCTGCCTTCACAGCCCTGAGTACTTGACTCCTGTACAGCCTGTCTACTATCAGCCTGTGGATCGCACCCACACGCAGCTGTGCCAGTGATGATGACAGGCCTCTTCAAATGCCAGGCCTGAAATAGTCTGCCTTGGTTATAATTAAAACTGAAACAACAGGGCAGTGCCTTCTGTTTGTGAGCAAAGAATTGGGTTAGGTGAAGCTACATGTGATTTTACATAATAGAAACAGTCCTTATCGCACATACTTTGTCAAGGTAAATTAGAAGTGCAGATATATATACAGTATATATAATAGCAATGAAAAGGAAAACTAAATATTAAAGGACAAAATGTATGTCTTCCTGCTGGTCCCAAGGAGTAATTGTAGCATATGCTTATATAATTACAGAGTATGTAGAGGGAATAGGTGGGGTTAGGACCAAAATATCTCTTTTAACTCACTTTCAGTATATCTGATGACATATGTCTTGGTTTACTTGGTTTGCTCTTTTTCATTTGCAGAGGTGAATTGTCGGTTCAGCATTGTGACTGCAAAAACCAGTTGACCTCACCTCATCTGTCTTATTGCATGACCACCTTGAACCCAAAACTCAGAATGGACCCACAGCAGGAGATGCTCGATATCCTCAACAGAATGTGGGCCAAACTGCAGGCTCTTCCCCAAGCCGGTGCCTTAGAGGTAGGAGCCTTCACAGTGCTCCTCCTTTTTGTGGGTAAGGTTGGCTGTAGAATTTTGAAACTTCATCCTTGGACATCTATTCAAGTGTCTTTAATTTTGTCTTGTCTGTCTTCTCTTTCCAGCAACGTTTCTGGTCATGATTGTGATCTCCTGCTCCGGCTGCTGCTGTGGAAAGGCAACGAAACAGGCCACTAGGGTACAGCCTGTCTGATGTGAAGACTGAAAACAGACTCCACTTCCACAGCATTTATATCCCCATGTGTCAGGATTAAATATGACACAAAATTACACATAAACCTTCACACAAATTACACAATTTCAGTGTCACTGGTTTTACCAAGGAAGTGATCAAACTGAAACTGCCTATAATAGTCAAAATACAGCAATGAGATGAGCCATTTAATTATGACTCTTGAGGATATGTGACAGTGACAATGAAAGCCAGTGTGGTAGTTTTTTAAAGAACAAAGCAGGAGTGAATAATACAGTAAGTTCGTTTCTGCCGTCAAGTGACAGAAATGACTCTTTAATTTTAATCCACCAGCAGAAGTGGTTAATACGGACATTCCAACCTCTACATGTACAGTGTACAGTTTTTTTGTCAAATGATTTTTACATGTGAAAAAAGCGCCCTCTGTTGTTCTAGTAAGGACATTGTGGTTTTGAAAATTGTGCCAGTGTTTGTTAGGTTTGTGTTTGTTATATTGAAATGATTACAGCAGGACTTTATTTTTCTGTAACAGAAAAGATTTTTGATACTGGTACAACATGTAGATGTTGAATTTAGATTTGTAATTAAAGCTTTAAAAAAATAAATATTCATAATGTTCAATACACATTAAATGGCCCTTTTGTTTTTTTCAGATGAGTATATTATTATTTAAAGCTACATAAAACAGTGAGTGATTATATGCATACCTCACGATTAGATTCCAGTTTCCCTCCAACAGTCAGTATTTTGAGTAAACATTAACCAGGAACTGGTGCATGTATTTCACCTTGCCCACACAGAGCACTGCTGGAACTGGGTCCATTTTGGAATCACCCAGAATGTGAATGTGCAGAAACTGAAAACTGTAATGTGTGGGCTTTACTGAAATGTTTTGTTGAGCTGCTGTTGCTGGATCAGAACAGGAGCTGAAGCGGGTTTACCCACCCTGCCATCTGTTCTCAAACACTACAGTACATTTTTATTCCTTCACTGTTAAGACTCACTGAGCCGTGAGTGGATCGTTTATCAGGACATGTCCATGGAGAGGTGAGTTTTGGAACAACTGTGCTTTGGTGATAATAGTTTTAAACATGAGCAGGCTTCAACAGACATGTACTTATGATGTTACTATTATGTTGAATCTGTATGCCCAAACAAACAACCTCAGTAAGCATTAAAGCTATAGTAGGCAATTTTCTTCTTACTGAAAAGAGCTTGTGACATTTATATAATAGCTGCTTTATCATGGAAATAACTACAAGTACAGTTGGACAAAAGAACTAACTAAATTTCACCAACTCGTACTACGATGACAGCTAATAGTATCTATACAGTATTATTTCATCATCCTTTTGCTGTGTTTTCACTATTCAAATGTATGCTATTCCCATGCAGTTTATCAGCGGTCCTGAATCCCTCAGAGTCATCTGAGGGTTGGGTGGAATGGCTCCTGCACCGTTTACAACATGAGCCGTGGGCACTGGGTGGTGCTGTGGTTGTGGCGGTTTTTGTATTGGGAACTGTGTCTCTGGTTGTTTTTGCCCTGGTCTACGGTTGCTGCTGTAACCCACCAGAAGTGAAGCAAAGGACAAGGAAGCACAAGTGGTCAAATGATGGAGTCATTTAGGGTTGAGAAAACATGCTGTGTCTATATCTTGAGATTAACTAAACCTTTTTTCTTTTTTTCATTTTTACAAGATGTAACCTCTACAAAATGCAGCTGTATTTGGTCATGTTTAAAAAATGTCAGTAGTTTATTTTTATATTGCCTATTGTACGTGATATGAGTGAGCCTCTGATTCTGTTGAAGAAAAAAAAGGCAAAAAAAAAAAATAATAATAATAATAAAAGACCGCAAATTGTGTTTAATTATTTTTGGTATGCTTAATAAAGCCACAAAATATCGCGTGTTGACTTTTCTCTTGACACTATTTGAACTACAGCTCCCACAATCCAACCGGTGCGTAAGGTCGACACTGTTCGTTGACGTTTTTAGTCTGCGACTCGCCCAACGTTTACGCGACATACAGCAATGGCGAGCGGTAAAAAGAGTGCGCTACTTTCTTCTTTGGCAGACTATGGGGACGATTCCGAACCCGACTCGGACGCAGAATCAGAAGAGACAGGTATTAAATTTATATATCAATTTGTTTAGGAAAGACTATAAGAATCCCGAAAGTTTAAAATTGCAATACTGTCGCTGTATAATTCCCACACCGTAACTTTACGCGCTAGCTACTACTAGCAGTAAGCTAGCTATTTAAACATTACAGTCAAGAGTAGCTTTTGTAAAGGCAACGTTAGACTTTGTTGTGTTGTTAGAAGAACACTAGAAAGTCTAACGTAGAATAAAATGATGTGATAGTTTTTAATTGCGCATTCATGTCCCAAGGTGTTTTGTTGTGTGTACGGTAATGAGCTAATATTTAACCTAGTGTAATAAGCCTGCCGTTCGCTGGCAATGCAACAATTTGAACAGATTTGAAGGGTGGTCATTCTCCAAAATTTCCAAAATTAATTAAAATTATTTAAAATAAATTACTCAGCTGTTACTAAAACAATACTAATACTAAGCTTGTGTTCCACAAAACCTACAGAAAGCTGAGTTTTTGTCCTTGTTTGTCCTATACTCACAGAGAGTAGAGGAGGTCTTGTCTACGGTTATGGGGATGATGACCTGAACAAAACGGAGGATGGAGAAGACAAAGCTTCTGCAGATGAAGACAGCAGAGAGAGTAACTCGGTCAGTATTTAAGTCCCCGGCTATCCGTCGAATTATCAGGACTAGGTGATATGGCTTCAAATCAGTATCATGATTGTCTATCATTAAATTTTGTACTATAAATATGTTTTACCATGAATGGTTGCCTAATGTTTCTCATAAAGAAGCTCATTTTAATCAGTAACAATTGATTATTTTTAGATTTGCTCAGCCCTAAAGTATATTTTGAATAAAAGTGATATGCTTATTCTGGAAACTGGAAAAGATTTATGCAGTAACATTAAATAACATTTGATATAATTCACTTGCTTACAGCCATAGGGCTTTATAACACTCAGAGAAAGATGAGAGAAAAGCTTTTTAGCAGTTTTGCAGTTAAGACAATTACCTGTATGCCAGAGATTCTTAAACTTTGCACACTGAGTCAACCTTAAAAATGTCCTAGTCCACCATTACAATGCAGACTCAAAGACCTATTTAATAATTTACAGTTATGTACTCAGGCATCCATTGAATTAGTATACATTAATTCATAATTGCAGCTCTTATTCTCCAAATGAGCATGAGTTCAAATCTGTTGTGCAAATCTAAGTTTCATAATAGAAACCAGTTTTACCAGTATGCTAGTCAACATTGTTTTATTTCTAATATTTAATACATCTACATACACATGTGCCTGAGCCTCAAATTAGGCTTATTTGCTTTTACTAGCTTCTCTGTTTTGTATTTCTGTCCTTGTTTTTCCCATAGACAGATTGATCAGACAGCATACATCTTGAAGTTTATTGTAATCACAGTATCAATATTTGTATCGCAAAAAAACGCTTGTCTCGCAATAAAGTTATTCTATTTCTATGTAAGAGACACTCACAGTTGGTTAATCAGAGCATAAAAATAAAGTACAGTGCAACTAAATGTAAATGTTAGTCCAGAGTAGGACTGCACAATATATTATAAATGTATCACTACTGCAGTATTATCTTTACTGCAATAACATTATGGTCTTCTCTGTGATGGACATTTATTTTTTGCCTTAAAATCATCATCCAAATAGCATTAAATCAAACTGTGGTGCACATAAATAAAAAAAGTCCTGGTTTAGACCTGCTTAGTCTTGATTTAGTCATGATTTAGTCTTTAGTAATTATTTAGCTCTTTCTTTAACGAGTTGAAGTTCATCCACAGCCATGGTATTTCATTATATTTTCTAAATCCAGCTGAATTAATTAAACATTTTTTAATGTCACATGTCAAAGAGCATTCACATATTGCAGCACATATTGTTTTTGCGATATTCACAATGGTTACCGGATATCAAGACAATGTTGGTGAAGGTTTTTGGAGTTCTCTGCTGGCTTTATTATTATCTAGTTGGCACTACTCCACTACTACTCCGCACCAAGGTGAACTCTGAGCTGTATGACGTTAACAATCTGCATTTTGTGTTTTTATAGGAGATGGAAGAATCTGACGAGGGGAGGGACGCAAATGATGATGATGTGGAGGTATTTACAGCACCTGGTGGGGGAGAATTGGACTAACAAAAAAAATTTGTTTTGTAACTAACCTGAAGGAGGGGATGGCACTTGCCGTTAAGAGGCACTCTCACTAGATGGTGCTGTGGGTTTACGCTTGTGGGCTGAGACTTGCTGACATTTATTTAGTACTAGATAGGATTTGAAATGTTTGGCTAATTCACCCCTTTTGTCAGATTGCTTTGCTCAAACCCTCCTGCCAGTAAGAAAGCCAACGTAATCACTGATGTGAAGCCAGCAGGCCTGTGGGAAGATTTTTTCAGATATACTCAATGTCCGAAATGTTCTAGGGCATCAATGACAGATTTCCACTGTTCCACTGTCTCATTATTGGATAAACAAATGCTGATGAAACGGAAAAATATTTATACGAAGAAACAAATTTTGGATTAAAAAGACTACATATTTATTCCAGGTGTTTCCAGCTGTCTGTATTGAAAATATGAGCAGAAATACCAGGAGAAACAGAAACAGCTGTTCAATCTGAGGCAAGGCAATGCAACAACTCTGCCATAAATTTCATGTGACATAGTGAAGTAAACATTGGTAACCCTGATTCCGAGGCAACCCATTGGTTAATTTGTAAAATGACTTTCTTGGGTTGCACAATTGCACTATTTAGTCTAAATGAGTTACAAGTATAAACAAGCAAAAAGTGTTGTAACTTTTATCATGGGGCCTGGTAATGTGAGGACTATTTGATGTTTTTCTGTTCATGTAACATTAACTGAGGATGCATGTATTAGATTTGAATATTTACAAAACTTCCTCTACTTCCACCCTTGTTGCACAAACAAGTTAATAGGATTGCTTTTTCACTATAAACATTTAGCTATGTTATATATATGTATGTAGTAAATATCAAATTATAGCAGAGCACATTTAACAAATTAGCCAACCAAAAAAAAAAAAGCATGAAGGAGAAGTCACTTTTGGCAAATTAGTTTGACAATGATTTTTTTGCAGTTAGCATAGCACTTAACAGTTAACCTAAGTAGTATGTCAAGAGTCGAGCATAGCTCATCAGTAGTTAGTTGAGGAAAAAACAACTAACACTAACAACAAACCTAAACTAGTGAATTTTGTTAGCTTTGCTAATTTCGGTGCATTTTTACAATTCGCAGTACATGAATTGTTAACCAAAAACAAGTGGTAGTTTATTTATATCAGTCAGATTTTTAATATATAAAATCACACACTAATAACAAACCTGGTCTAACTACAAGTCAAATACAGCTAGTTCATTTTTGTCTACTCTGCTATGTACAGCCTCCTGATTTAACTTTAAAAGAGAAGTAAATAAATCTTAAAAGGAAAGTAAATAACGTGGCTAGCTTTGCTAATGTCAGTCAGTTAAGCAAGTATATATAATGAAATCGACCAATGACTGCCAACTTAAGCCAGTGAGCTGACAAACATCTCTATGGAAATGGTAATATCAAATACAGCCAGCAAATTGTTGTCTAGTTTCCCATACACAGCTTCTTGAATTTCTACCAAATCTGCAGGAAAAGAATAACAAAAAAAGACTAAATAAATGACTTAACTAACTTTGCTAATTTCAGTGAGTTTTTATTATTGGTGCGCTGTAGTTCACGAAAAGTGCAGGCTAAGAATAGCATAAAAGAGAAGTAACTGACTTGACTAACTTGGCTCATTTCTGTGAGTTTTTACAGCTGCTGTGCACAAATTGCTAACACCACTAACGGAAAGCGGTAATTCTTTCTCAGTCAAATGTAAAAAATCACCCACTGACAACACACCAAGACTACTGATCTAACAAACATGTTTATGGATACTGTAGAGTCAAATACAGCTTATATGCTAGCTAATTTTTGCCTGTCACCGTCTACAATCTATTTTTTGGGATCTTGTTCCTGATTGGATAAAAGGGGCCAGGATACTAGACAGTTTATTCTGCATTTGTTGCAAAGCAGACAGCAATGTTTATGACTAAGCAGCCAGTAACATGGTGTGTTTGGAGATAGACAGCAAACAACACAAATTGAATACTGTTAATTTCTCAAAAGTATACCTTTACTTTAAGACTTTCAAGTCGCAAATGTTCTAAAGACTCACCTGTGCCAAGTAACCTTTACCTGTTGGTTGGTCTTCATTTTTAGATGGGAGCAGACACTTGCCAGGCTAATGGTAGCTAGTTATGGACTATGTTGAATAAAATTGTCAGTAGATGTTATTATAATTGGCATTTCACATTTACAGAATTTGTGGTCTGTAAATAACAACGTAAAAGCAGGTTAGCAAACCATTAGGACCTTTAGCCAAAGAATCAACAAGGATCATTAGCTTATTTATTTTATTTTTTTAATCAAAATAAATAAGGTTAAATTTTAATTTAAAAGTTGAGTCAACTAATAGTGTAACATACATTTTTGCCAGCAAAATTAGTTTGAAATATACAGCCAATCTTTTCTTGACTTCCCATAATGCATTTCAAAGGTAAAAAAACCAGTCTAAACTTCAAATCTTCATCTTGTTTGAGCTGCTTTCACGGATCACTGTCTCTCTCTGGCCTTTTCCTCCTTCTTTGGCTAACATCAGGACAATTCTTTGATGAGCCCGTGCTGTTGCTAGGTGACGATGCCTGTGAATACCAGCCCTGTTCCTTTGTGCCTAACCTGTGTTATATATGCCCACGGTTCTGGCACAGCAGCAGGCAGCATATTTCAGAGGCTGTACAAGACTCCCCTTTGACTAGCCTGGATTTACTACGGTGGTTTCTGTTAACTTCTTAGAAACCATTCTCCTGTGAGCTTATATTGTGTGCTGCCTGTTGTATCAGCACGTGTGATTTGTAGGTATGACGTATACATGGAATGGGCCTTTTTGTTTCCAGATGCACATATTTGACCGGGAAATTCCTAACAACAAATTTCCTCAGCGTTGCTGTTTATTTACCTTACCATAAAAGCCAGTCAAACTATTTTTGTATTTAAAGGAGAATTAAATACACATATGTGTGCCCCCCCCCCTTTCTTTTGACAGGTTTCAGAAGCAGAAACAAGAGATCCCAATGAACTTGTCGGTAAGTATTCATTTTAAATTTTGTCTGGCTGCCAAATTAATTTTAAATGTGTACTGTGTCGAAACTTGTAACACAGTTGAACAAAATAGAAACCATCAGTCAGAGGTATTTTTCCAATAGTGTATAATCAGAACAAAATAACTCACTTTTATTTGTCTGTCTTGGGAAAAGTAGACATTTAAAGCCCCATAGAGCCCTGAAACCCATAGTTCCTTTTCCTCCAGCTGCCCACAGTGCCCAATTGAGCAACCTGTTTAGCTAATACTAAGGAGAAATTATCGGAAGTTTGAAGTCCAATTCTCACCTGGCTGACTAACAGGAATACAGGAAACTGGCAACTGTTGGTGAGTAATAGGTGACCAGTCCAAATGCGTGGAATCGCGGACCAGATCACACAGGCAATGAGTGACTGATAAAGGAGTGGTACTAAAAAGCCTTATAAACCCACACCCTTTTTGAAGACCACAACTGAGAAAAATACTCTCTGACAATTACCTTAAGTGCTGAATAATAAGACAAACGCGAAGAATATGATGCTTTAATTAGATGTAACTCAGTTTTTGCCGTTAGCATTGCCGATGGTGCCTCATTTACCACAAACAAGTATGTACAATGTAAAGTACCGCTGAGGACAAAACTAGCGCACATAGTTTGTGTCTCAGTGAGCAGTGAAAGATTAAGATGTAAAGTGCATTTCTTGTTAATGCCTGTCTTATGACTTGTTGTGTGGTATATCGCGTACATTATGAGATTACATTTTTTTATCACCAGAAAAATTATACCTGTATTATTGTGGGTGACATAATATGGCGCTGATCACTTTTTGCACTCTATCTTGAATAAATGGACCTTTAAAACGCCAAAGAACCCCATGGAAGTGAACATAATGAGCACTGCTACTTTTTATAAATAAAAAATAAGCTAGGACAGTGTAATCTTGCAATTTTTGAGCTGCAAAAATGTCTCAAGTACAATGCCATCAGGTACTTTCCCATAAGGTCTTAATTATATACATATTAGACCTGACAGACGCAGAAGATGGTTTATAGTTTGCTATTTTGCCTCTGACATGCACCAACAGATCCCTATTTTCACAATTTACTTTGCTGCTTTGTCACAGTTACAGATGAAAAGTGGAAATCCACAATAGTCGCTATCGAAGTCGACTGTGGCCGAGTGTGAGTCACAGTCGGCGAAGGGACACTTGACATTCCTCCAGCAGAGCCATCTAAGTCCTGTGTGTTGTCTGTCAGTAAATGTCACAGCGCGTCTGGCAAAAGGCCTCCATCAGCAGGCTAAAAACCGCCCTTTGTCTGTGCTCTGAACGAAAGTGCTTTGTCCGTCTGTCCAGAAAGACCCTCAGGGTACAGTGTGTGACTTTTCAGGCTGTTTTCGTACGGGACAGATGGTAATTTATTTCACGACAGAATATAATCTTTCTCTGTTCGTTTGTTGCTCTGACGCTACATGTAAATTCTGTATCTTCTACTTTTCATCTGAAGTAAATAACATTTGGTTATGGAATCAGTTTGTTTAGAGAGTTTAGAGAGATATTCTGTACCAAGGCTACATAAGGATTTAGGAAAGATTAGCAGTGTTGTGTTGCTGTGTCTGTTGTGATTTACCAGGAATACCAAACTATCTCCGAATGCCTGACTCATCTCAAGACTTGTCTAGTCAAGTTTTTTATTGTCAGTATTTTGAAATGTGAGCTGTTCATGTGCGGAAGACATGCTACACGAGTTAAAGCTGCTGACTTTCTTTCTCTTTAAAATGTGTAAGTGCTTCTGTAGGGTTTGCAAAAGAGGCAACGCCCTGCCCTTTCTTTCCCCTTTCGGCTATATCAGCTGTGCAGAATAATGGCATATTCTCCTCCTACTGACATAGAGAGGTCATAGGTACCAGATGGTTTACAACAACAGAAAAATAAACAGGCAAATAAAGGAGTCACAACACAAATATATGTAAAAGAAAATCTAACCATTTAATTCGCAAAAATATCAAAATAGTATTTTCCACGGCGGCCTCTGTGCCAACCCCCTCCCCTCACATTTATAAAACCCCAGTATTAATTTGAGTCTGAATCCAAATTTGGCCATTTCTCAGCACTGGATATTGTTGTAATATAAAAAATAAAAATGTTCTCAATGAACCAAACATTTAAACCAAAAATATTCATTCTCATAATCATTTTGATGGTTCTTAGAAATGAGATCGGTAGAATCATGCCTGTCTCACTGACACAGTTCCCTCAGCTGGACAGAAACTTTCAAAAAATCTTCCTGCCACCGGGATGGTAGCATATCACAAGAGAATATGTGAGTGAAGCGCTCTATAATACTATGCATATAATAAAAGAAATAGAGCTATACGCCAGAGCCTTGTACAAAATACACTAAAAAATGTTCATCCAAACTTGCCGTCTTACACGCCTCTACTTGTAAATAAAGATTGTGCCACTGCTGGAACAGTTGCACTATTGACAGTGTAGAGAGGGATGCTGGCTAAAAGTTACGCAGGGTTGTTTTAAGTTTTTAACACTCATTTTTTTCCAACTGGCCTTAGTCTCTGTGGTGTCGCTCATGTCTGCTTCTCCAAAATGCAATGGTTAATGTGTGCTTACATTTATCTACAAGAGAATAAGTTGGCTAAGCCAAAGTATGTAATGTTACTACAGCACTTCTTTTGAAACACATTTATTCAAGACTATTTTGCCTCAAAGATACTTGAACACTTCAAGCACAATCTGCCAACTGTTACTTTAACTTTCAATATATTTGTTGGCTCAAGCCACATTGCTCATTCTAACATCTTAATAATGGATTTTCTGCCAGATCAAATGTTCAGCTAAACAATCCATTTAGTCAGGTCTCCACTTGTCGATGCTGAGTGCTGAATGGGAGATTCTCAGTTTGCACATTCCATATGCTTGGACAGCTCGATGCACAACACAGCCTGACTGACAGCGCTCAACAACAGTAGACACTGGTGTCTATTGGGGATATTGAGTGGCAGAGAAAAATGCCTGGCCCGCAGTCAGAAAAAGCACAGCACGGAGAGCAAAAACAAGGGATGGGTCCAAAGGGAGGGGTGAGGAACCTCCCTTTTTCTTACAAGCCCCGACAACCGCCACTCCCTGCCCTGCCCGCCAAGTGCACCGCTCATACCATATGCCCTATGAAAGCCCCTAGTTTTATAGCACTTGCTCTTTAGACCAGAGAGGAAAGTCAGGAAAAAAATCATTACTTTAGGCTCTTATTCATATCATATTCCATGATTTATTTAAAACATACTTCACATTTAATTCCTCCTCAGCATGTTAAGACATGTTAACAGTGTTTTCAAGGGAAATGTGGCTAAAGTAAAAAAACATAACAAGACTTATGTATGTGTCTCTTCTGTTATCAGCCCTGTTCTCAGAGAGGGTGAGGAACATGTCACCTGATGAAATCCGGATCCCCCCAGAACCCTCCGGACGGTGCTCCACCCAACTGCAGGTACACTGAGAAATGTAGACATGGTTAAATAGCATTTTACTGAGTCCAAGATTGATTTACTACACACATTGTTGGTTAGGAAATAATGTAGCTGTGAAGCTGTCTGACACAAAACAATGGAATATGCTCATATGAACACACACAATCACATTCTCTGCAAAATATTACCTAAACCTTTGCTGCTTCAGAGAGACTCGGTAAGCACTTGTTGTGTTTGTGTGGGCTGTCCTAACTTGTTCCAAACATTGTGATGTATTGGCCTTTAAATGCACAGCCTTGCACTTTCCTGCTCTGGGAAAAAACCTTGTACTATCTGGAAGTGTTTTTTTGTTGCTCTCAGCCTAAAATTCACTATATTACTAACGTAATTCATACGTAATAAATGATTATGTAATATATTGTGTATGTGTATATTTAGCATTCAGGTGTATTCACACAGCAGATATGCTGATACATGCTTTTGTTTTCTTTTGTTGGTTTTGCAAATCTGTTGTACAACGCTTTTAAAACATGAGTGAGCCTCTAAATGGGAACCTTTAAACTCCATTTGACAGTGAGATGTGTTTCCTGGCAAAATTCAGCTTTATTCTACCACATTGATGGAGTATATTTCAACATTTGTAAAGTGTATGTTTGTACTGTTTGTAATGCTCACACAGAAATCAAAGGTGATCAGAGGTGATTTCAATGTATGATATTATTTTATTACAGGATGGACAAAAATCTGCGCATGATAATGATCTAGGCATATTTCCCTGTAGTGTTAAACAGAGGGTTTTTTTTATTTTTTATTAATTAACTTATTAATTTTGTTGTTGTTTGTTTGTTGTGTGTTAATTTACCTAACAGTATATTGTAATAGGAAATATATATGAAAAAAATGGCTATTTCAGCACTGGCTACATCTGCTTACACAGAGAAACTGTGCAAAATAGAAAAACCTAAATAGAGAAAAGGGGAGCAAATGTGCAAAAATATTGGCAATGCATTCACACAATGTTTAACAAGGTGGAGATAACTGACCTCTCACTCTGACCTCTGTGCTAGAAGTTAAAGGTAAGCTCTAATCTTAGGCTTATTGTTATACCATAGTATAGTGAGGTGGCAAATTGATTGATTTGAAGTTTTACATTTTTTTTCTATAAAACAAAAGCAGAAAAGGTTGCCATGATGTTATTGGGGGGAGAATGGTTGCCAATATGATGGAAGGAATTTTGGTTAATTAAGCCTCAGTGTGGCCTTTATCTCTCCTCCTGATATATGATACAAAAAAAAAGTGGTCACATTTTGCACCTCTTGGAGTCGAAATAACCTGCTCTTCAAGCCAACTAAATAATTTGGTCAATGCACAGTTCCCTCTAGGGTTAGACATAAATTCTGGTGGCTGCTTAAATTCGGAGACTCGCCCCTGTAATTAAAGCAGCACACGTTGTCTCTGAGTTCTCAGAGCTGCTTCTCATCTCTCAGCTTTAAACTGTGAGACAGTGTTATTTTTGAGGAGCAGAGGCAGGTCAGGACACACAGCTGACTTAGTAAGTGAACAGCTCAACAGTGTACCCAGCGGGGTGCCACTCCCCACCCATGAAATGAACAACTAATGAATCACCTTTTGATTCATCAGAACAGCCTGTATATCCATGCCCTCAAGTCACATTAAACAACCTCACAGGTGCAGATTTCGTAAAAGATGCATTTATTACACTGACTTTTACCTTCTTTTGGAATGTTTCTTTGGCCGTCATTTTCTAATCGTGCTCTGACATTGACGTAAAAGCAAAAGGGTCAATGCAGGTAACTACATGCTTAAAGGTATGAATGGAAATTCATTTTTGGTGAAGATTATTCCAAATAGAGCCATTTTATTTATACATATTTCCTCACTGACACTGCCAGAAAGTACAGTAGTACCAGTACTTATATTTATTTTAAAAAAAAGTAACTCCAAGATTGTTTTGATACTTCTCTGATATGAAAAAGGAAGTATTACCAGGGTCTTGTACACAGTGCTCCCAGTGTGACTCTTGTCACCCAATCAACAAAAATGTATTTTAAATTAGTAAATGGACATTTAGCTATAACATAGGTTGCAGTGCAGTCCTTTATTTGGTCCAAATCCTGAAAAGTTACGTGGTGTTGCTTTAAGACAGGCACAGTGAGATAAATGATATAACATACACACTACAAAAATGCCAACCATTTAGTGGTGTAATGATCTCAACAAATGTACTTCTACATTCTTTACTTTTTACTTCAATACATTAGTGTTTTCATTAGTGCTTTTTCACATTTTACACATTGACTTAAGTAACATTCACTTTGTCATTGACACAGTCCTCATAGTTCAAAGTAACTAGCAGCATTCCCTGCTTCCATCTTATCATTATTTATCACTGTCAATGCCCTGGCTGCATCTGCCTGCTCACTGTGGCTCAGTAGAACCTGGTTGTCAAATATCACCAGAAGGTAGCAGAAATTTTGTAGACAATACCTTCATTTATCACAAATGTGATGTAATGTTATTTGTAATTATAATAAATAGGCAGTACAGAGGATGCTGAGAGGACCTGCTGCCTGTTGACATTCTCTATCGATTTGTTTGTTTTGTAACAGGAGAAGATCCACAAGCTGTATGAGAGGAAGCTCCATGGAGATTTTGACACAAATAGCCACATCCAGAAAAAGAAAGAATTTAGAAACCCAAGGTATGTGACGGGCTGAGAGATTTTACCTCTTACCTTTAATTGCTAGGTGTACTTAGCTTAAGATACTCATTGTTTTTTTTAGTATTTACGAGAAACTCATTCAGTTCTGTGGCATCGACGAACTGGGAACAAACTACCCTAAAGATATGTTTGATCCACATGGCTGGTCAGAAGACTCCTACTATGAAGCTTTAGGTAAGCCTTTTCGTCATTGCATAATTGTAATATGTAAGCTTAACTCTGATGTATGTGTCTTTCCTTTTCTTTCCTTTTAGCCAAAGCCCAGAAAGTGGAAATGGACAAACTAGAAAAAGCCAAAAAAGAGCGAACTAAGGTGATGTGTACAAGATTTCTTTTTAAAATTGACTTTCACTGTTCTTTTCTATCTGCGTCATGGACAAGTCTCCACCAGCAGCAGTAATTTTGACTTCAACAAAAAAAATCCAAAGACTTGAATTTTGAGGTCAAGCCAAGTGTTATATGACAACTATAGCAATGATGCCTTTGTAGAGAAGTATTTACAACATGAATATGCTATGTACATTTAACTGTTTGCCTCTAAAATTATTATACAGTAGACGGTAGCAGCACATTCCTTTGACACATTTGAACATAGTTTCGAAACAATCATGAAACATTCTAGACTTGAGTCAGCTTGTACATGATGGGTGCTGCTGTCTTTATTTACTTTGGGAAGTGGTATGCAGACATTGAAGGGCAAATGAGATTTTGCCCTAAGTTGTTTTATTCAGCCCAAGTCTAGCCAGCACATACTTCTGCTTTTCCCTTAGACAACAAATTCCCCAGTAGAGCTTCTCAGATGCATTTGTCGCTGACTCAAGCTTGTGTTTTGCAGATTGAGTTTGTCACAGGGACCAAGAAAGGCACCAACTCCTCAAGCACAGCTGCCTCTACCACCACGAACACCACCACCACAACCGCTACAGGTAACTGATGACAGCACTTTTACCCTCCCAAACAAATACATGGAAACCAGAATTGAAGTTGCCAATAAACTATACAGAGTTTTTCTAATGTAAGTCTAATTTGTTGATGTCTAATGACAGTCTCCTCTTATATGCTCCTTTCTTAGTCAGCCTTGTGTCCCATTTATGCTCAACAACTGAAACAACAAAAATGTAGGCCATTGTTTACTTCTTTAAATAGGATGTATCATTTCATTTTATCTTTGTTTCATAGTCCAATCATGAAGATAAAACAGACAATAAAAAAACTGAAATATAGAACAACAAACAATAGTAAGAAACACATTTTAAAGGCATCTGTACCACTATCTCCTAACCTGGCCATACCTATTGACTTAACTTAGTAACGTGGATCTCGAACCCCTTCCTCTGATCCCAACTTCCTCTGAGCTCAATATGACCTGGCCAATCAGAACCCTTTATCTGAAATGGGGCAGAACACTTTGTTTATATGATTGGTTGTATGTTTTTCAAATTGTGTTGGTTCTGAGGCAGTTTATTCTGTGTATATTGGGGATAGGTAAGGGGTAGTTTAATCTGTGGTCTTTTATCCTGCTCCCTGAAAAACTGGAATCAACAGGGACCGGATAAAATATTTGTTTAGAATAGAAAAAGTGTCTCCACAACTGTGATTGGTAGCATATTGCACTAAACTCAATATCTGTCAAGCTCAAAATTATTATATTATTAGATTTCTACTACTTGCAGATAATTTATACATGAGATTACGCAATATAGATTTTAAGATACTTATCCATGCAGTCACACACGTTTTGGTCATACTCTGATATACAGAGTTAAGATGAGGCAATAGGAATAACTAATAACAAGTAAAAGGGTGCTATGTGAAATTAAAACCACTAAGCACATGGCCAATTTAAATAAACACAAATGCAGTGTATTAAACACTATTGCTTTTGTACATTTAGTGCCACACAAACACCTAATACAGCATTGATTTTCCCTAATGCTGAACTGTCATTTATAATGGACCATGAAATTCATAAAATTCAGGCTTCATTAAATTAGTTGTAGCAGGTAACACTAATGGTCACTAACCACTCCAACTGAACAACTACAGTACACCTTCTGTACAATTACTGCTACTCTTTACTAAGACACTTTTAAATGCCATGTTACTTGGAACCAATCACCACTCCCAAACAAGTTTCTTCACGAGCACCAGGGTCCTCAGGCCACTTACTACTTAATAGGCATCTACTTTTTTTTATAAGGATTTTAAATACTACATTTGCTCTTGTAGCATTAGTAATTGAATTCCATAATGTAAAAAAATTATTCTTTTTTTAATCCATGCGTGACAAGATGCAAGACCTACAATCATGCAGAAATAATTGGGAGAGTAAGCTGCAGCAGCTGTCTTAACCATTTATTAGTAGATATAGTCAGTCAGGTATATTAATGGTGCAGCTGAATAACTTCTCTCATGTGTTTTCTAATCAGCAGAGGCACAGAAGAGGAAAAGTAAATGGGACTCTGCGATCCCTGTGACCCTTGCTCAACCCACTCTCATTACAACCACAGCAACTCTTCCAGCTGTCGTATCTGTGACGACCACAGCCAGCGGCACCAAAACTACTGTTATCTCAGCGGTGGGCACCATCCTGAAGAAAGCAAAGCAGTGAATGCAAGGAATGGAGAGTTACTTTTGTGACACAGTGACGGACACAAAGTGGTGTATTCACTTGGCTGCTTGATCAGAAGATACTGATGAGCACTATGTATATGCTGATAACCAACCTCATCTAAAGACTTCTCTAGGATTTTTTTATAAAACATTACGAGACTCTGGGGTAATAGCCCTTAAGTCGGATGCATGCATCTCATTTAAATTGAAAGCTCCACAGTCTATTTCTGTGAAATGTCCATTTGCTTTTTTAATGTGTGGCAACAGAAAGAGATGGAGCAGAAAGTCTGACAGTGGATTCATGACAAATAACAATGTCTCAGATCTGGTAGTGGACTACTTTCATATCCCTTGTCACAGTAACTACTGCTTAACATGTGTATATGTCTTTCCACCCACTAGTACATTAACAGTCTGAGGTAAGTTTTTTTACACTTGTACATATGTATTACTGATAAGGTGAATAAACGATTCAGATGTTGCCTTTTCACTCAGATTCCTGTAGTTATTCTCAAAGAACTCGAAGGACACTGCACTTTTTTATTTGGAAGAAGTTGTAGTCAGCAACAGTTTCTACTTTTCTCAAAAGGATGCATGTGGCATCCAGGTGGAGTTTTGACTTCATTCCCTCATCCTCCACATCTGACTTCTATCCAGAAGCTGCTACAAGGTCTGCATTGTTGTGGTATTATAGCTCATAGTCTGATCCCTTTAAAACTCCTATTCTTCTATTCCTCTATTTTTTAATAAAAAGAAATGATCTCATATCATAATGTTGAAATTGAAAATAGATATCTATTTTCAATTCAAATTAGTAGCACCAACATATTATGTTGGTACTAGTGCTTTTTGTTGTTTCTTTTCAATACATAAACACATTACCAAACTATTATTTTACGAGTTAATGGAGGTTATAGAATGTTTGTATAGATCGCCGTCAGGTGTGATACATCTAATTTACACATACTTTTTGCTACAGTACAGCTCCTATGCATTCATGAAGGATAATTAAGGACCTAATAAAAGCAGTAGTATTTGGAGGATCCAGGTATACGACTTAGCCTACAGTAGGTTTCACATTTCAAGCACACTGAAAGTGAATTGTGAGTAACCTACTAAAGTGAAGGGCCTATTATAAAATGTGAAGAAATGCTTTCTGTATTTCACAACACAAACCCGCGCTAGAAACGTCACGAGCGTGATTAATGATGTGCGCCACTGCAGGTGTGTGCAGCGCGCGCACAACTCCGAGGTAAGCCGCGAGACACACCCAGAGTGAAAGCAGTACTCGACAGGTCACAGCTTTCCTCTTCGCACGACCTTACGCAGTCGGTTTACGTAGGAATGACTTTCAGACTGATTGCCTTTTTATTCAAACTTTTACAGAAATATATTTGTCATTTGTTCGTAATCTTTTATAAAAAATAAATGCAGTAATGCGCAATATTTACCCAAATTGTTACCCCATTAGCTAAGCTAATTGCCTTATTAGTATACGTTTACTTCTCAGCCATTTTGTAGCGTGTTATTGTGCTGTCTTAAACGCTATTAAACGGGGTACGCCTTATTTAAAATATGAATACATGGTTTGTTTGGGTTGTTTTATTTATTTATTTTTTGTATTGCTTTTGAATAGTACCCTAATACAAAATTTTAAAGCCCGTTAGTGTGGTAACAACACAGCAACAGGCTACAAAAGGCAGTACCAATAACCTATACTTCAAACCTAATTGGGTAAATAAATAATGCACAGACATTATAGTTATAAAAAAAATCTATATAACTTGTGTGTATGAGATCATAGCAGAAGACTATATGAGCACACAAAATTGCGACGCCATTATTGGAGGCCAGTGATTTAAAAGTTCAGTTTTTTGTCATGTAAAGTGGCGAGGGGCTGTGCACAGACTGCACTCAGTTTAAAGAGGGAGCTCAAGTGAAGCCTCTGTGCTGGCTACAGCCTCCAATGACGAAAACTTTGTGCAACTAACTGTGTGGCTGCTTTTTCTTAAAAAAAAGAGGGGTACCGAGAGTAAAAGCGGGATTCTTCTGTTGCCACTGATGAGCAGCCACGGCTTCTTGTCGATAGTAAGTAAAACCTTTGTGATATAACAGATAATATATCTCATGTAAAGATAATATAAAGTTTAAAAGTGTCTTATATGGTCAGTAAATGTATTTTATTCTATATACTATTCAATGTGCACTTTTAATGCTTTTCTTTATAATGTTGTATCACAAGATCACATATCTTCCAGTCTCAGTCTTGAAAAGCAAGAGAGGTTTTTATTGTTACAAAGGACTATTGTATCAAGAGATCTGGTTGCTAGGAGCATGACCACGTATGCCCTGCTCAGACTATCCAGAGTGACTGTGCAGTGATTGTCATCTCCAAGTCATGTACTGTATTTCAGATCTTTGCCATTAATGAAACATAGGCTTACATTTTAAACAAAATAGAATGTTTACAGCACAATATCTGGAAGAAAGAGCTCCCCTCACTTCACTTCATATAATTTAAAAATAAGTCCAAGCCCTCACTTTTTTACCATTAATTAAGAATGACTAGTTATTTGCTACACCGAAGAGCCATATATACATAAATAATGTCAGATTATTACACGTTTTGATGAATGTTTGATATTGTTCTTTATCGACAAATTAAAACGTTATGTATAAATGTCCTACATGCTATATTTTATTTTCAAATGTATTTTTTCAACATTAATCTGACATTAATCTACCAAATAAAGGTGATAGGCCCAAAACATCATATCTAAAACAATATCTTGAGTCATTTATCAGTCTTGAAAATATGCCAAACACATCAACATAGGAGTCAGAATAGGTCTGTTTATTGACTTTGCACCACTAGATGGAGTCCTGAGCAGTTAAAGGGCTCAGTCCAATTCAATAAGGACATTGTTTTGTCACAGAAACTATAAGAACGTCTTTCCAGTGATGTGACTGAACATTCCCTGTACAAGTGTAAATACCTCTGTAAATAAGAAATTCTGAGTCCTGAACTTCCAAGGAAGGCCACCTTATGAATGTAGCTGCTGTCTAGTATAGATACGGTGCTATAACAATGCGGGCAGTGACAACATCTTCCACATGTGACTAAATGAAATAAGTAGAAATATCCTTTTGTGCTGTAGATAAAGTGAGCAACACTTTCAGTTGGTGAGACCTTATCTACACTCGTAGACACACTAGTTTCTTTTGTCTTTGTTTTACAACCTGTGGAGGGATCTGTGATCCCTTTTGAAGATAGCTGTAGCAACACAATCAAACACAGTGAGTGAAAGGATTGAGTGTCAGGGTCACTGTTTTATGCTGAAAACTAACTCCCTCCGAGTGGACCTTAGTTCTGTTCAGAGCAAATGAAGCAGAACCACTTGTAACAAGAAACAATCTGTGACAATTCATGTTGATGTGAAATAAATGCAGAGGTGAAAATAAGTATTGGCACATATTTGTGTAAACAGTAGAGTCACAAAGCGTTTCCCATAGCCTGCAGCTAGTGTTCTGCTCAGTGAGCCACTCCCAGGACCTTGGGAGGAGGCCATGAAGGAGGGGCTCCTGAGTCTCAAGCCCACACAGGTGAACTCCTGTTGAGGTGGAATGCAGCAGGGAGGGGGCTTTGACACACAGAGGTGTGGAGCTTTTAACTTTTACAGGGTGGGGAATGGAGAGCTACAGGAAGGGAGTTAAAGATATCCATCAGAGCACTTCACCTGAAAAGTCACTGAGAGTGTCTCTGGGTGTGCACTAAACTTTAGGAGGGATCAAGTCGCTGTGCATGCAGTCATATCCACTCAGTTCCTCTGACTCTCACTCGCATATCACTGGACCGCACTCACATATACAACTGGACAAATCAGTCAATATTTGACCAGGCTGGACTGTACCGGAAGAAGAAACAAAGAAGACAAAAGAAAACTGGAAGCCTTCTTTTGCTGTAGACTTTGAACCTGGCACGCAGACTTGAAGATTTTTCTCTTATCAACACAAGTGGATACACACTTTATCCCAATCAGGTTGGTTGAAGAAACCCAGAAGGATATAATCTTTTTTTCTATTTATTGTTGGACCTTTGGACTTGGAGCACTAAGAGGTTTGTTTAATTAATAATCTCCTGGAATCCTGGGATAGATTTTTACTAAGACGTCTTTGTTTTCACTGACCTTCTCTTAGCATTGCAAACTGCAGTAATTATACTCCTGTTTCATGTCTGTTCAAATGTAACCTTATATCTCTCAGTGGGGTTTTAGAAAAGTCATATAGAACACAAAAGGAACTTATGGTGGAGTATTATGTTGTGGTTTTATCTCCAGTCTCAAGGGTATTTTGCATGGTTTTCTTATAAAGTCCAAAACAACAGGATACAGGTAACGTTTGCTGTTATTTTACTATTGTGTATATCTTGGATGTTCTAGTTTAAGCTGTGATGTAGTTATGTAGCTGTCAACGTCAGACCCCCAAACCTGTTACTGAAGTGCAGATAGACCCAGATATATTACAGATGATGTCAGGACTGGGGGACCCAACCCAAAAGTGGTATGTTCACCTTGAAGAAATAGTTGTCTGATAAAAAAAACCTTTAGCTACAGAGCAGTCAAAGTTGTGCTGCATGAATGACTCACTTCTATTTTCTTTGATCAAAGTTGCCATTTGGCTTATTGTCAGTGAGGTTCATTTATATGAATTTGTTTCTGCTGAATACAATGTGGGGTTTTTAATCTTCCCAGCTTTTTTCCCCTGACCTATCTCAGTGGGTGATTTATGTGACACCTTATGGCACAAAACCATGCACACACACCTGTAGCTCAGTCTCACAGCACTGTGCTAAGGGTCCTTTCCCATGTGTTTTTAACTTGGACAGGTCATCTTCTCGCCTCAAGTAGAAATTCCAGTTTCAACTCGTAAATCCTCAGAGCACAGTTTGCAATGTTTTTGTGCACTGCAGCTCACTGTCAATTATCTGCCCACTGAGGCAATTGCCATGATATTTCATAGCCACATAGTCGTCCTTTGTTCTAGTGGAGCTCATTTTTGTGGCTTCTAGCTTCAGGGAGAAAAAAAATTTTGTTTTGTTTTTGTTTTTTGTTTTTTTTCAGTAGCCTTGCTTATCGTTCATAATGTGTTGTTGCAAAATGATCTTGTATTTCTCTATATTTTTAAAATGCTAGTCCTTAGCCATT
The DNA here is from genome assembly GCA_036850595.1 of Rhyacichthys aspro. Classification (NCBI taxonomy): domain Eukaryota; kingdom Metazoa; phylum Chordata; class Actinopteri; order Gobiiformes; family Rhyacichthyidae; genus Rhyacichthys; species Rhyacichthys aspro. The sequence goes on along the minus strand of CM072166.1, from coordinate 16,381,195 downwards.
TGATGACAGAAGTGCAATTTGCTGAATTTACAGTTTGTAGACATTTCTACAAGAAATGTTTTCTTGCATAAGACTAAATACATTAAAAAAATTAAGAATTATTGTGAAAGACACCTGGATCAAGGGAAATCACAGGTGAATCCCATTGAACATTCTTACATGTTTGTTTTTGTGCAACAGGAAGGAGATGGGGAGATGGGCCTCACGTCTCTCAGTGGGCCTTGGCATTTTCACTGTTCTGCTGACTGGCTGTTTTGCTGAGGGTGAGACATGTTTTATTTGTATTTTTTCATTTTTATATACTTTTTCAAATTCCCTGTTATAATGTGGTGTCGTTTTGACCATTGCCTTTTTGTTTTTGTTTCCCTTCCTTCTGGCAGTGAACTACTGCTTTGCTTCCAGAGCCAAAACCTGCTCCGAATGCCTTCAGTCTGGAGTGGGCTGTGCTTACTGCCCTGAAGAGGTGAAAGGCAACAATAACAAGAATACTTTATTTACTTTTTAATAATACCTCACAATAACAAGTACAAAGGAATAATATTCTTGCATTAACTTTGAGAGATGACATTGTTATATTAATATTGTATTATAAACTTTGTGTCTAATCAGACTTATAATGGCCCTCGCTGTGACTTGTACAAGAATATAATCGCCCATGGCTGCAGTGCTGCTGCTGTCATTACAGCTCAAAGCAGTATGGCCATTCAACAAGTAAGTCACCTTTTCACTTATATTTTTCTCATCTGAGTAATTGTAAGTCTTAAATTTGATTTTATAATTATTTTTCAGGCAGAAGCTATCGACCTCAAACTCCAGCAGTCCCAAGTGTCACCGCAGCAGGTGAGCATGAGCTTCCTGCCAGGAGAGGAGAAGCTGCTGGATGTTGAGGTGTTTGCTCCAACCAAAGGCCCCTTGGATCTCTACATTCTCATGGACTTCTCCAACTCCATGGCTGACGATTTGAACAACCTCAAGAGGATGGGCGCGGAACTGGGTGAGGAGCCTTAAACGTATGTGATGGTGTGGCCTGTAAGTTTTTAATCTTATGCTAAATCTAAGTGTCTGTCCCATAGCGTCAGTGGTGGAGACACTGTCTGATGACTACACCATTGGGTTTGGAAAATTTGTTGACAAAGTGATTGAGCCCCAGACTGACATGAGACCTTCAAAGTAAGATAAAAAAAAAAAGTCTTTTTGTCATAAAATCTAGCTGTACAATGTACCTAACAATTTTCCTCTTCTATCTTTTTGCCAATATCATTATCTTAGACTTCGTCAGCCTTGGCCCAACAGTGACCCGCCCTTTTCTTTTCAAAATGTTATCAAGTTAACCAGCGACCTGAATTTCTACAACAGTGAACTTCAGAAGGAAAGAATATCAGGCAATTTAGATGCCCCTGAAGGAGGATTTGATGCCATATTGCAGGCTGCTGTCTGTACGGTTAGTGAGCTGACAGTAAAGCAGTATATACATTCTACAGCATGTGCTTGTTATTCATCTGTGTTGTGTACTCAACCCAGGATAAGATTGGATGGCGCCCACACAGCACACATCTTTTAGTTTTCTCCACCGAGTCGGCGTTCCACTATGAATCTGACGGCGCCAATGTGCTGTCTGGCATTCTGAAGCGCAATGACGAGGGCTGCCACCTCGATGAAAAGGGCAAATACACCCAGGATATCACTCAGGATTACCCCTCAGTTCCCACATTGGTCCGGGTGCTTGGAGAATATAACATCATTCCGATCTTTGCTGTTACCAACCACTCGTACACCCACTACCTGGTGAGGGGGCTGTTTTTAGTGACAGTACATTTCTAAGTAAAAGATTGTAACATAGAGTTGATTGTCTTTACATCTGTAGAAACTGCAAGAGTATTTCCCGATTGCTGAGGTGGGTCTTCTGCAAGAGGACTCATCCAATATCCTCGACCTCATGAAGATTGCCTTTGAGGTAAAATATTTTTCATGTGTGAGACAAAACTCTTGCTCTTGCTAACAATGTTGTTAATGTTGTTTTTCTCTGCTCTGTTAGAATATCCGCAGTAAAATGAGCATCCGTGCAGACAGACCTAAAGCTTTTGAAGCTCAGTTCTTGACCACTAGTGGGCGTGTTGCAGAGTATGGAGCCTTTGATTTCAAACCTGGAGCAATTGTAAGTGTTAGAAGATTGAAGTCTGGGACTATTCTAACAGTTTTTTCCTTTAAAATATTTAAAGAACTATACATTTGCATTATTACACTGTTACTATAATATATATATATGTAGTAATACATTTATATACTATTGATGCACAACATACAATATAACTACATATGTACATTATTGCACTGTAACTATTGATGTCTCAATCTTATAAGTTTTCAAGATATTGTTGTTTACATTGCATCAATTGTAGAGACACCAGTTTTTGTATTTTCCCTTTGCTCATTTCCCACACTCACTCAACAAATGATTTATTAACATAAGACACATATGCTGTCTCTTGAATGTAGGCAAAATCAGTGCTCTGTGATAAAGGTTTAAAGTGTAATGGGAAAAAAAGGCAAGAAATTCATAAGAAGACAACTTAATGGGAAAAACTTAGTGTGTAATTTTTGGTGCACGTCTTCCAGATCTTCCCTCACTCATGTTTTCTGCTTGTTCCCCAGGGCAGGTTCAAGATGCGTCTCAAAGCCCAACAGATGCTCAATGAGCAGTCTGTGTGTAAGGCCACCCCAGAGGAGAAAGAGGGCAACGTGCGAGTTAAGCCTACGACCTTTAACGCCGCTGTTAACGTTCAGGCCTCAGTTTTGTGTCCAACCTGTGACTGTGAGAAGGTACATAACAGGCTAATTAATTTAATATAGTCCTGGCAGCACAGAAGTATATATTGTCAGATATTTGTCTCTGAAACCAAGAAAAACTGACTGTTTAAGTTACAATGTATAATGTGAAGATAAAAATAACTTATTCCAATGCTTTAATTTTTCCCTTCAGACGCCTATTGTTAAGTCACCTCGGTGTCATTTGAATGGAGACCTGGTGTGTGGGAAGTGTCGGTGCTACGACGGCTGGTGAGACTCTTTTTCTGTTCTATTTAGCACACATTTACCATCCTTTTCCTCACTTGTTGGCCTGTCTCTTTAGGGTGAGCACGTATTGCAACTGCACTGCCAGCTCATCAGCTCTGGACATCAGTCAGTGCATCGGCCCGGGCATGACGGAGCCCTGTTCAGGTCGAGGAGACTGTCTGGAGTGTGGGACCTGCGTGTGTTACAACCCAGATCAGTTTGAAGGGCCCTACTGTCAGTACGATAAAACACAATGTCAGAGATTTGGAGGCTTCCTGTGCAACGGTAAACGAGAACTCAACAAGGACAATGAAACATTTTGACTAGAATAAAGAAGTATCAAATTTAATATACCATCGTAATCTGTCTTGTCTCAGACCGCGGCTCATGCATCATGGGTCGGTGCTTGTGCGCTGAGGGCTGGGAGGGCAATGCTTGTGAATGTACTCAGAGCAACCAGACCTGTTTGGACAATAATGGGGTTAGTAGAACTGTTCTGATCATTTCTCTCAGCAGTTTGAGTTTGTTGTTGACAGTGTTTGAATGTGTCTGCAACAGGGCATCTGCAATGGCCGAGGAAAATGTGTTTGTGGCCGCTGCGAGTGCGCAGACAACGGGCTCGGCATGACATCCACATGCGAGGCGGACTTCCAGGTGTGTTGTTATTGTAAAACAACAATCAAGCGCATTCAGATTTATATTGTGTATCTGAAATTGTTGAAGTGGGTTGTGTTTCATCTCATCGTCTTGGTGTTGTGCCCAGGGTCTGCTGGGGGCATGCGAGGCTACACGAACTTGTGTCCAGTGTCAGGCCTGGAAAACTGGGGAGAAGAAAGAAGAAGCAGAGTGTGCTAAATGCACGTTTAAAATAGTCAAAGTGGATGAACTCAAAAAACGTAAGGAAAGAACTTCACATTAACCTTAAAAGTATCATAATGTGAAAGTGGGACATAGACTTATTACATTGTTATATTGTTATTATGGTATAAGACAAGATTATTCAAAATATACCAATAAAAAAAACACTAATCCTGAACCTTAACACTCCATTTTTATAAGCTTCTAACTGCATTCTGAGCAGAATTTGAGGTTTAAAGTTTTCCCAAAAATAATACAACTTATACTTTACACAGTGTTATCTTTTATCCAATAATAATAATAATAATACCCAAGGTCTTTGATTTGGTAAAAACAAAACAATTTGCCAAGTGTTGAGAATGTCTACATGTGCTCCTTTAGCGGAAACGGTGCTGGACTCCTGCAGTTTCCGCGACGAAGAAGACGACTGCACCTATTACTACACTGTGGACAACTCAAAGACTGCAGTCGGAGGATTAGAAGTCCAGGTGCTGGAGAAGAAAGGTGAGCTGAACTATAGTATTGATTTATACATTCTTGACGCTGAAGTACAGAATGAGAAAGTGGGACTAACACAGTAAATTAAAACACAGGTAATAAGACTCAGAAACATACAAAAGAGCTTATCACTGTTTCCTCAGAGTGTCCTCCTGCGAGTCTCCTGTGGCTGCTGCCTCTCCTCTTGTTCCTGTTGTTGCTGCTGGCTCTACTTCTGCTGTGCTGCTGGAAATACTGCGCCTGCTGCAAAAACTGCTTCCAGGTAGAAACACTCATAAATGAATAGATTACATCATTTTTTTATCATTCATAATAATAAACCTGTTTCTTTCCGTTCCTGATATAGAGTTGTCTCGCTCTGCTCCCCTGCTGCAGAAGAGGTAATATGTCATCTTTTTACACACAGCAATACAAAGTGTCTTTCTACCTTTTATTCAGCTCTCGTTTGATTTTTTTAAAGGTCGCATGGTCGGCTTCAAGGAGGATGAGTATCTGCTTCGCCAGTCTCTGCTCACTTCGGACCACCTGGACACTCCCATGGTGAGAACGGGACCACCCAAAGGCACCGACGTGGTCCGCTGGAAGGTCACTGACAACGTTCACAGAGGACCCAACCACCCTCTAGCTCAGATAAAACCCAACCCCAAAGAGACCAGTGAGTGACATATTATCACATAGTACACTGTTGTCACCCTGCACCTTCTCTAAACTAGTTATGTGTTCTTCTTTTGCTGTTTACAGTCCCGTTTCCAATCTCCCTGCGGCTCAACAGGCTGTTCTCTGAAAACCTGTCCCATCCTGACTCCAGAGATGCTGAACAGATGCGCAAGGAAGTGAGCGATAATGTGAGCCGGATCTCTCTTCCTTTTATAAAATGGAATGGTTTTTTTTTTTATTATTTTACTATGACGTGTCTCTAAATACTGTTTCTGTTACTGTACCAGTTAAATGAGGTATACAAGCAAATCCCTGGAGTCCAGAAAGTGCAAAAGACCCTCTTCAGGTAAGAGATATGTAAAGGTCCTCTCCAAGGTTGGCTAAATGCATTTGGTTCTGGAACTTGGGTTCACACAGACTCTTTGTTGTTTTTAAAGCAACACTTTATGGTGTATGTCCACCAAAACCTAAAGAACACTAAGGCTGCTGCAAATACACATAGGACTGTTACCTCTCCTTGTGTCTCTATGTTATGAAGTAAATCTGTTGGCAAGATATGTGTTCTCACCAGATGATAGTGTGCCTTGCCCCTCAGAGTTATAGGGTTATACCTGTTATACACATTTTAAAAAAGGGGTCCCAGTTTCATGTCATAAAACCCTTAAAGTGAATTTAAGGCTATTATTTTTATGATTTATAGTCTATATATTTTGAGGTAAAAGTTACATAGTACTGTTTTACATTAGCATATTTCATCTTTCCATTGTTTTAAATGTTGTATCTTTTCTCTTTTTTCTTTTGGGGTTGACAGGACACAGAGAAATGCAGGGAAAAGGTGAGACGCAATCATACAAAAGAAACAATTTGTAAGGTCCACTCTTGCATCAAATCTGACCTTTGTTTAACTTTGTCGGCCTAATAGACAGGACTACACCATCATGGACACCGTTTTGTCAGCCCCTCGCAGCAGTTTCCCCGATATTGTCAAGTTGACCGAGAAAAATGTCCAATCTGGAAACTTTCAAGACCTCAAAGTGGTGCCTGGCTACTACACAGTGGCCACAGACAGAGGTGTGTGTAACACGTCTTTCCTCTTTCTTTGAGATAAACGTTTAAATTTGGTGTGTTTAACCCTTATCTCGTCTGCTTTTCCACAGAGGCCGCAGGAGCTGTGGAGTTTCAAGAAGGAGTGGAGTCGGTCGACGTTCACGTGCCGCTTTTTGTGAAGGACGAGGACGATGACAAGAAGCAGCTGCAGGTGGAGGCTGTGGACGTCCCTCTGGGCATCGCTGAGATTGGGAAACGATTTGTCAACATCACTATTATCAAAGAGCACGGTGAGCCCCCTGGAATGTCTGAATGGTTTCTTGGAGAAGCAATTAAGGCCAAATGAATGAATCTTAATGCTTTCTCCTCTTTGTCCCCCAGCCTCCAGTGTGTTTTCATTCCTCCAGCCTGCTTACACTTACAGCAGGCAGGATGGAGTCGCCAACATCCCCATCAGCAGAGAAATCATAGAAGACGGTCCCACACAGGTCTCCTACCGCACACGAGACCTCACTGCCAAAGACAAGAAGGTGAGCATGGTCTGCAGCACAGAACTGACCAGTGCAGTGGGAAACAGAGGCTTTCTTCTTAACCTGCTGATATGTTCTATCTTGTGTTGTTAAGGATTATGTGACTGTAGAAGGACATCTGAACTATGGCCCTGGAGAGACCCAGAAGACTGTGCCTGTTCGTCTCCTGGAGCTGACTGAGAAAGATGGCCTCCTGGAAGACAAACAGGTCAAACAGTTTGTTATGGATCTTAGTGATCCACGACAGGGCGCCAAGCTCGGACGCTACCCCAGAACAACTGTGACCATTGCAGACGCTCCGGGTAAATGACAACTGTGTTTCAGACCTGTTCAAAAGCAGAGAATACTATGGAATGTTAACTTTTCCCATTAATTTCCTTTATCTAGAACAAGGCCTGGTGATGTTTAAGAATCCCACCCAGAACTTCTCTACAACTGACCCAAGCTACAAAATTCCTGTGGTCCGCTCTCGTAACCAGGACAGTCCTGTTACTGTGAAATGGCGCACCAAGAAGGCCCAGCGCTTTGACCTTTCAGGTCCTCTCAGGTTTGCTCCTGGAGAAACAGAGAAAAACATAGTGATTGATCCCAGGTCCTATCCAGGGCCCATTAAACCTGAAAACTTTCAGCTGGAGCTGTTCGACCCAAGCAACAACGCCTCTGTCGGAGATAGGAAGACCACACTTGTCAATATCACTGATGGAGGTATAGCCTCTGTTAAATTACTTGTAACCATAATTGTTTGGTTGGGTTTTTTTAAGTGAAATGAAATTCATCATCTAAACTAAGTCAGTAATTTCTCTTTACACCTTCATGTCCGTTTGTAGCTCCAGAGATCAACCCGATGCAACAAACAGGCTTCATTAACCAGATGAGCACCTCGCCTGGCGGCCGTCTGCTCTCTCCTGGTAACCCTAGAGCCAAGGCAACAGGACCCAGAAGTATCCGCCTAAACTGGGACCCTCCACCTGGCAATCCCCTTGGCTACAAGGTGCATACTCATGTACTCAGTATCAGAAGCTTTTAGACATTTTAAATTAATGTAAATGAGGAATTGCAGTATCTGTTTTATGTTTAATGAAACTACGTGCGTTTCAGGTTAAGTACTGGATCTACGGAGACCCAGAGAAAGATGCCACAGTTGTAGACGTTAAAACTCCTCAGGCTGAGCTGACCAACCTGTACCCCTACTGCGACTATGAAATGAGGGTGTGCGCCTATAACACAATTGGAGATGGCAATGACACTGACGTCATCACCTGCCAAACTTTAGAGGATGGTAATGAGCTAAAAAATATCATTTTCATTATTCATTCAAGATCATTTTGAGCAATGTCTAACACTATAAAGTTTAACTCTGCTCTGTTTTCCTCCAGTTCCTGGAGAACCAGGACGATTGGCCTTTAACGTCATCAGTCCAACTGTCACTCAGATCAGTTGGGCAGAGCCTGCAGAGACGAACGGCAACATCACCGCCTATGAGGTCATCTACACACCCATCGACGACGACTTGAGTAAGTCACTCTTAAAAAGGCCAATCTGATATGCCACAGCTCATTTTCCACATGCTAATGCAATTTTCTTATTCCAGAGCCAGTGGGTGCTGCCAAGAAAGTCCACATTGACAACCCTAAGAAGCGTATGCTCCTAATTGAGAATCTCCAAAACGCTCAGACCTATCAGTACAAAGTTCGTGCCAAGAACAAAGTGGGCTGGGGCCCGTTCAGAGATGCCTCCATCAATCTGGCTTCACAGCCTGCCAGGCCTCTCTCCAGTAAGCCTTCCACAAACAGACCTCTACTATCTACTCATGGTTCAAAAAGAGTTTCATTTTTCTCTCTTTGTTCCATAGTTCCAATCATCCCAGACATCCCCATTGTAGACGCAGAGGCTGGAGATGAGTATGACAGTTATCTGATGTACAGCAATGAGGTGCTGAAATCTCCCGGTGGCTCCAAGACCCCCAGCGTCTCTGGTGATGGTGGGTACCAAGTTTATAAAAGTCCCAATTATTAGCTGCTGGACTTGCTCTGTGGACTATTCTTTATTGCACATCTTGCCTTGCCTGAGTATTTGAAGAGTAGAGTGTTGACAGTGTTGAAAAAATACTGAATTTATATTTTTTGGGACTTTAAACATTGTAGGTTTTGTGTGCCAGTTATCAATATTACTTCACTGGGGAATTCATAGCTGTGAAGCTGAGCAATGGAATTATTTTGTTGGTTCAGTAATCTTCATCACTTCCATCTGGGGGCATATTTTTGCCTCGCCTCGCTGCAACAAAATGTGCTGTCAGTGCCTCCCAGATATCTGCAATAACAGAGCTTTACGATCTCAAACCACAAAGCTCTTCCTTCTTACATCTGCTGCTGCTCTTCTTCCTGCGGCTGTTGTTGTCCTGGTTGACAAATTCACTCTTTGTCATTGTTTTTACATCATTTAACATAGACTCGTTCATGATGTGATCTTATAAAGAGTCACAGAGTCATGTTTAGACTTGAAATCATTCCTCCACCTACTTGCTTTTCCCTCATGGCCGTCAATGCAAGGTTGGAAATATGTCAAGTTGGTGGGCTCGGATCTGGATCTCCGTACGGTGTCATGGAAAAAGCAAGTGGAGGTCATCCCCAACAGTCGATTCAGCACAGACACAGAGGCGAGCTCAGAAGAGACCCCTCACCCGGGCTACGCCAAAACGCCCCTGCCAGGTGAAGACCAACCCGTGAGAACCACAGATATTTGACAAACAGGGAGACAGCATGTGCCCACGAGAGGCTTTGTCTTACTGCCCTAGTCCTTTATAACTGTTAACTATTCAACAAGGGCCGCATCAACTGCCCTACTCCCAGTTGATGATCTGTTAGTTCTTCTGAGCCTGGTTTGGGATGCTTTGTGATGGAGGGTCCAGTCAGTGTTAGAGTAACAAACCTCGCTGAATGTTTGTTCTCATAATGTGGCTTATGTTGTTTTTGATAGATTTCATGATGAATGGAAAGTGGGAACAGAACTTCCTTTTCCCGGGTGGTTCATCGTCACGCAACATGTCCGCTTCCTCCTCCCCGATGTCCACCATGAGCTCCAACTACAGAGTGGGAGGGGGCTCTTTTACCACAGAGACCACCACCTATATGACTGGGCCAGGTAGAAATACGCTGAGAGAAATTTAGAGCTTAGGTACGATGTTGTGCTTGGTATTGTGTATCATTTTTCTGTCTGATCTTGTAGGAGGAGGCCGTAGAGCGGACTTGATGGGAGGCGGAGTGACTACATCAGAGGTGATCATGAGGAAGCGCTCGGAGAACAGGGCGTACACAGATGAAAATATCCGGGACTCTATTGTCATGGGAGATGTGACCGGCAAGTTCCCAAATCTGGGTAAAGAACATGTTTCCAGCCCACTTTACACATACAGGTTTTGTTTTTTAAGTGAAAGATAAGGCCAGTTGACAGTGCACAGCATGACGGCCGTGGCTTGGATTTGTGAAGCAGACTGGGGCGGCTGGCTGCACTGTGACTTTGGAGCTATGCTGACTATCGCTCTTTCTCCGTCTCTCCTCTTCTCTCGTTCTCATGCTGGTTTTATTTCATCTTTTATCTCTTTCATCCTGCGCTTCCCCTCCGCTCACCGCACCTTCAGGTGGGTTCGGCTACATGGGGACGCAGAGCAGCTCTCAGGGCCAGTTCAGCTACAGCCTGGCTCAAGGTTCAAGGACCAGAACTGAGTCCTCAGACGTCAACGAAGCCCTGTATAATCTGGACAGGGTGCTCCACGGTGAGTCCCGGCTGATGAGCATGGGCATGGACATTCGCTAGCGTGACGTGCAGCTTCTTTCACTGCTGACTCTATGATGTGTCACATTCTTTGTTTGTTAGAACGTGCATGTTTTGACATTCGTCTTTATCAATGTTGGCAGATGCCCGATCCCCAGGCGTCCCAGACACACCCAGCAGACTGGTGTTCTCTGCTCTGGGGCCCACTGCCCTCAAAGTCAGCTGGCAGGAGCCTCACTGTGAGAAAGACATTTTGGGCTACTGTGTGCTCTACCAGCTGCTCAATGGAGGTATACTTAAAACATGGGGTATTGTTCATTTTTATATTAAGTAAAAACTACTACAAACAACAAAATTACAAGCATAAATACAAATATTAAACAACAATGATGCATTTATTTGGTGAAAGCTGTACATTAGTTAAACTTTTCTCTCTGTCGGTGTATAAATGAGCACGTGCTTTTCGCTGTAGGTGAAGTGAAGCGTGTGAACGTGACAAACCCAGCTGAGAACTCAGTGATCATCCAGGACCTGCTGCCCAATCACTCGTACTTGTTTAAGGTCAAGGCTCAGAGCCAGGAGGGCTGGGGCCCAGAGAGAGAGGGAGTCATCACCATAGAGTCTGCTGTGGACCCCAAAAGCCCCCACAGCCCTGTCCCAGGTGTCCCACTGTTCTTTTAAAAACATCCTGGATTTACCCACACACAATCGATTTTAACATCTCCCAATCTTTTACTAAAGGTTCACCATTCACCCTGAGCACCCCCAGTGCTCCAGGACCTCTCATCTTCACCGCACTGAGCCCCGACTCACTGCAGCTGAGCTGGGAGAAACCCCGAAAACCAAACGGAGACATCCTGGGTTATGTGGTCACCTGTGAACAGCTGCATGGCGGCGGTAAGGCTTACTTTGAGGAAATCTTTTTTGGAGTGATTTGAAAGCCAAACCAAGCCCACTGTAATGCAGCTTTGTTCTTGTCTTTCTTTTTGTAGGAGACGTGCGTTCCTTCCAGGTGAACGGTGACAGCTCAGAGACCAGTCTAACTGTCCCAAACCTGACGGAGAATGTTCCCTACAAGTTTAAAGTTCAGGCTCGGACCACTCAGGGCTTTGGTCCAGAGAGGGAGGGCATCATCACCATTGAGTCTCAAGATGGCGGTAAGATAATATATATACTCATTTAAGCATGAGCAGGGTAATGTCTCAAAAAGGACCTCCCATTTCTACAGACAGGCCCTTTGTCTATTTGACGTGAAGATAAAACTGGGAAGAAATGTTCCCATGATTGTAGCTTTATGTTGGTTTGTGGTTTCAATTGAACTAGTCTCCTGCCGACCACATTTACTGAGAATGAGTCACACCCGTCTGCTATTTACCTGAACCTCTCTGTTTTGTCCCCGGCAGGTGCTCTGTCACAGTACAACACCCAGTCCATGACAAGGAGAGAGGTTTTCCACCTGCCCACAGAGGTCAGCACACGGACAATTATGAACGAGCCCTACTTCACAGGTACCAAGTCTGTTCTTTTACATTTTGGGCAACTTCCCCGTAAATGTATATATTTCCTCATTATTTTATCCCTGCTTTATGTGGAACAGATGGGATGATGATGACCTCACAGCGCACAGAAACCAGCGGGATGGTAACTCGACACGTTACTAAAGAGGTGGTACAGAGAAGTGTTGTAGGAGGAACCACGGTCACAAAAAAGATGTTTTATGATTCTTAAGATTTGCTCTTGTATCTACAGCCACTTTTACAGCATACACTTTATGATAATGATGGCATCAGTAAATAATCAGTCAGATTTTTATTTATTGAAGCACACAAAATATCCCTGGTGTTTAAGTCTAAATCATATCTGAGGCTTTGACTGATTGCAGGTAGTGTTCATTGATATGTATGCACTGGATGTTTCTGTTACAAACTGTTACTTTCCCATGTGATCACATCTCCTATACAGTATTTAATCACGTGTCACTGGTGTCCCTCCTTGTAAACATATCTCTTTGACCTCAGGCTCAGCTCCCTCTGTTGGTCCAGACCTGGTATAACACTCTGGGGGTTTACTTGAGGCCAACACAGTAATCTGAGCTGGGTTCATTAATCCAAAGTGACCTTCTGCCTGGGAGACAAGGCCTTTTTGTCTTTTCACTCTTTCACTGCAAACAAATCATATTTCAAGCCATTTAACTGAGAGTTTGTGTTTTCAGAATTGCAATATCAAATACATTTCACACAGATCTTAACCGACTTATTGATACACAGTGGCACAAGAGAGAGGGGTTTTATTTTGCTGAATGAAAAGACTTGATTTTATTTTAAGCATCAAGAACTATATTTAATACAATTTGACCTAAGACTGACATAAACTTAATGCCAAACAGGTACCAACCTCTAGCAGTTATTGCGGTCACATTTCCTCTTGAATGAATTTTGGCTTATATTGTAAAATATAACAATATATATATATTAAATCTCTTTGCTTTTTTGTAAGATGTTTTATACTATACTATATGATCTATATATATATATATGTTGATGCATTTCTTACTTTGACTCTGCATGACCAATGTATTACATTTTCATAACATTTCAATATCAACAAAGGTCCTGGTATTGTATGTGTAAAGACTGTCCTTGATTGAATTAATTGTGTGTTTCGAGGAAAGCACAATGCAGTAAGATGGAGCTTACAGGCTTATTCCTCAGTATTCCTGTATTTTAAACCAGCATTACTCAGATCAACACACACCCTGGTGAGCTTGTACTGTTTTGCGTTTTTATATTTTGCCACTTCTGTTGCACTTAAATATTAATAAAATCTTATTGAATTCAAAACATACATGTAGAACACACATTAAAATTCATTTTAATTTTTGAGTAACAGCATTGTGAGAGAAGCAATGGCATGGATATACGCCCAATAAAATAGCCATTTACAAAATCACCATTAGATAAAAAAAAGAGTAGTAAACAGAATTGGCGTTTCACATGCCCTGTTGCAGTTTCTATTTACTCGCACATAAAGCTGCAGGCTCAAAGCTGGCTGCTAGTTCCTTCAGAATGTCCACATAATATAATACTTTTTGTGGAAGAAACCTTTTCAAACCCCCCAAAATATATTCACTACATAATACACTACAACCTGGTCAAATTTGTGTGACTGAGATGAATCTAGAACCAGGATCTGATACAAACCTATAACTATAATGATGAAGGCAGAGTAACTGGTGAACAAGAATAAGCTGGCTTTAGATGGATTCCTGGGCTCAAAAACACACTTGATAATATTCAGGACATTACTGATGTGAAACAACAGCACGTAAAGGCAGAAGGCCTATGACAGTGTGGGTTCAGGTCCAGAGGCAGGGCCCGGGACAGAGGCACGGCTGTCGGACATGTGCGGGCCTGATCACCAGGTCTTTGAGCACCTCCACAGTCCCAAACACAGGGTAGAGTGTCTCTGTGAATGTTTGGTTGAAGGTGTAGAGGTGTGAGCGCTTGTCTACGTCGTAGAAGGACAGTTGGCCCTGCTCGTAGTCCAGGTACAGACCCACTCTGCGAGGCACCAGGCCCCGGGGCAGCACGGTGGGGGGCACAGTCAGAGCCTTCAGTTCACTACCCCGCTCCAGACGCAGCGTCAGGAACCCTGTCTCTGTGTTGAGGGAGTGGAAGCCCCGTTTCTTGGCAGATGCTTTGGCCACGCCCAAGCGCCAGTCCCGCTCCCCCACCTCCACCTCCCAGTAGTGTCGTCCTGAACTGTACCCCTCCTGAGACACAGCACACAACCAGCCGCTGAAGCGCTGTGGGCAACACGGGACATCTCTGCGCTCCAGGCCACAGCGCATGCTCTTCTCATCATCAGAGATCAGCAGGTCTGGGTGGGCTGAGTCCGGGTCCAGGGTCACTTCCTCTGGAGTCAAAGCAGGACAAGGTGATCACACACTGGCGACATTTAAAAATGGGATTTGGGCTCAAAAGGTTCATACCTGCAGCTTCACAAATCCAGTTCCAAACTGTAGGAAAAAATTAGGTTTTGTAGAAATTATATTTGAGTAGTCATCTATTAGTCAACCATTTGTCTAATAAAGCCTACAAACAAATGTTAGTGTATCATCTTATTGTTGCATTTTAATGTGCACATAGTGAAGCTTATCATATCATAGTTCTGACTCTCTTACCACTGTGTGGGACGTATCGTGCAGCATCTGAGGAAAAAAAAAGACTGATGAGAAGAGTGCTTATCACATACTCATGTCCACGAAGCCATTATATGTGTTGAGTCACAGTGTGTCACTAAAAAGGTTCATTTGAGAGCTGCAGCTCCAGTGTAACCAACGGCAACACGCACAGCTGCAGGGCTCTTCAAAACGTTCAGTTCTCATTGGGGTTCATTATCTCAAACCCTGACTGATGCTACATGTGCACTCACCAACTGTCTGCCTCCGCTGTTTCTTCACCAGCCACTGTTTAGTCACATCCTCCTGATCAAAGACAGAGGTCATCAACACACACATGTCAGCTCCTCACTTCAGACTGTGGTTAAGCATGAAACAAGTCATAGATGATACTTCAGTTTGGTTTACACACCTTGGTGGGACTATCAGCGTTAAGCACGGCCAGCAGGACCAGCTCCAAGGCTGGGAGCAGGTTGGGCAGTCGTCCCCTCTTCCACTGGAACTCCAGGTCGTCCAGCATCATGAGCACCGGCTCACCAGGCCACACAGTGGGCTGATAACAACACAAGTCAGTCTATTCACTTCGTGGGTTTCAACAGACCACAGTATTAGAAGCAGGCAGGAGCACAGTTTAAACGGTGCTTCACTTTAGTCCACTAGATGGAGTCATGAGCTTTAGAACTGCTGCTAAACAAAGTACATTCTGGAGGGAATAAAATTATGCCCAGTGACTGCCTGAAGATTGCCATGAAACAAAAAGCTTCACGTTCATACACTTTTCTGTTCACTTTCTCCCCCTGGAATAATTTTTCTGTTAGGTGTTTATATAAGCTCTTTATCAGATGTGAAAAGTGGGTCAGGATTTACTCATATGTGTGTCACCAAGTCACAGGGAGACAAAGCCAGCATTAGCTCTGGTGTGCACTGTTCCTCACCTGAGGTCTGCTCCTAATCTGTCTGGTCCAGTCCATAATGAGCCTCTTGTGGGGTCCCATGTCGCCCTCTCCTCCGGCCTCTAGCATACACAGGAGCTGCTCCTTCCAGTCCCTCTTCTCCGGTCTCTCGTACTCAGAGATGATCCTGGGCTGTAGCACGAACATCCAACATGAGCTACAGTCCCATAGTGGCAATAGAACACATCAGCTCTAGCACATTACCTGAACCTGAATGTGCTTCTCCAGCTCAGAGGCCCACTCCACAATGAAGTCTCGACACACGTTGGCCGGCCACACGTCCTCACCCATCCAGATGTGGCCCAGGACGTTTGACCTCTGGGGGGATTAAAAAGTCACTTGTTGTGTTGCAGTCATTACAGATAGCTCCATCTTTATGTTTTCATTCTTCTTATCAGTTAACATTCTTCTACTTTTTGATCCCTCTTGTTATACACACTGTAAAAAATACTTGTGGATCTAGGCATATCAAATTCAGAAAAGGTTGGGACACTGTAAAATGTTGATAACATTCATCCAGAAACAGTCTTCTCTTCTCTCTTGGGCCAAAGCTCATTTAAAAATGGACTGAGGCAAAATGGAAAACTTGTTGCTCAGAGAATTTAAATTGTGAACTTTTTAGACAACATGAGCTTTGCTGAGACAAGACAGAGGTGTTTCTGTCTTCTTGCTTGATACAGCTGTAACTGTCTTTCGTGGACAACACTGAACTGTGTCACAGACAGTGACTTCTGGATTTCAGAACGGACCTGTTTTTAATGCAGTACTGTTTGAGCCCGAAGATCACGTGCATCCAATACTGACCTTTGACCTTTTCTATTTCACAGAGACTTCTCTCTGAGAATCTTTTGATATTATGTTCTGTAGATGGAGGGAAGTCTTGGCAATTTTATACAATTTTTTTTTTTGAAATAGTTTGTCAACTTTTGGACCCTCTCAACATAGGGTTTTTTTTTTTGCAGATTGATGAACCTCTACCCATATTTACTTCTAAGAGACTATTTAAAATACAATCTTAAACCCAAATAGTTTCCAAATGCTCACCCAGCAGTTTTTTAAGCACCATTTATTTTTCCTGCCTTTTGTTGCCCATCTGAACTACTCTGAGATGTGTTGCTACCAATAAATCCAAAATAGGCCATTATTTTTCATGAAATGGTAAAGTGTCTCAACACCTGCTGTGTTCTTTATGTTACAGTGAATAAAATATGGTTTTATGAGATTTGAAATTCATTGCATTCTGTTTTTATTTACATTTTACAGTGTCCCAACCTTTGGGGAATTGGGTTAGAAAGTCCTTTAAAAACTGCCTTTATTTATGTCTGCTGGTGTCAAAGTTAATCATCAAGACAAAAAACACAAATATATACAAAATAAGCCCCAGATATCAGTCAGGTTCAGCAGATTATGCTGGTTCATGTTTTGTGTGGCACAACTATGACGGATGCCTCCTGTGCAGTCATTATGTTAGTGATTTAAAACTTTAAAAATATCTTACACTGTTTCTGCTGTTTTTATTAATTCTATATTAATAGTCTTTATAGGCCCTACTCCAGTCTGATTATTGCATTTCTACGATTTAACAATTAAAGAACATTCTCTAATTCTTCATGTGGACTGTGGCGCAGACTTTCAGGTGTAAAAATGCCTCGAACTGAATTATGGTCTTCTGATAAAAAAAGTTAGTTCAGAATACCTCCATGTTCCAAAATAAGAAAGCACAGGAGACAATGAGCTGTCAAAGCTATAGGGTGAATTTGTCTTTTTTGTTCGGTTTAATGTTGAGAGCCCACCTGGCAGATTTTGTTAAGCTCTCGAGCCAACTCCATGATAAACAACTGACTTTCCAGCAGTGGCTCTTTCTTCTCGAGCTTCACTTTCTTTCGAGACTCCTAAAACAGCCAACAAAGAGTCTTTTTTTTAATGAAAATGCATGCAAATACACTTTGGCAGAAATAACAGCAGAGCCATAGTGGTACCTTGAGTCGGATTTTGAGTTTTTTTGCTGGCTCTATGAGGAACTGCAGGCATTCCTTCATCATAATGGCAGCCGGATCAGGAGGCCGATGCCCTGTGGTACAACCAAACAAAGCTTTAGTAAGTGGGCAGTCATTCTGTTATGAGCTAGAATGAAACAGCAGCTGAGGGAGCCCAAAAATCAGCAATTTAAGAGATGAAAGCACTGCAAAAGTCTTTTTCGTACAACCCCAAGGGAGATCATTATTAGCCACCTTGAACTATCAATAGGTAAGGAGGAAGATCTAGAATGACAACATGCACAGTAACAGCTTCCCCAACGTGTGTGGGTTGATGAAAATGTATTCCGAGGAGATCTGAGACAGCAGCACTACTCTGGACCGCTGTTCTGTTGATTCAGCAGTCCGCCCCTGCGCGCTGCTTTGATGCACTGAGAGGATATACTGCTCTTTCTGTGATGTAGGACCCGTGGCTGTGCCAAGTGATGCTGCTGCTGCCAGCCTCTGCATGGGCTCAACAGAATATGCATACTAACACTCGGCATAAATGACTAAATGCTTCTGGGGAATATAACCTGAAAATAAAACATTAACAGTCAACAGCAGCATATATGTGGCCTGTGGTATGCTTGGGCATGACACGTGTTGGGAAGTCAAGAGAACATGCCAAGCTGTGCTGAACTTTTAATTTCATTAATTAGATCCTCTAGAGTTATAGTTAAAATAGCGGCCCATTTATTGGAAACACTAATATATGTTACTTCAACTGGTTGTTATAGTATGTTTTGAGAGTCAAAGCGTGTACTGTATTAAAGGTTTTATTTCTAAATAAATACTAAATAGCAAAGCAGCCGCGTGTTTTGAAGTGACTTGAAAGATTAGAGGGAAAATCCTGGATTAGCACCGGCGCCATTGTGTACAGTCCCCAGGTAGTGACTTTCTATTTTAAGGCTGGCAGACCAAACACTGCCTATATGTCACCATCTATAATATAACCACTATCTACTATAACATCCTTAATAGCAAACGTTTAAGGTTTTTGTCAAGCTGTATCATACAGGGTACATGGTAACGCTTGTTAAGACTAGAAATGTTACAAAAATAGGCTTGACTATAAAACTGACGAAAAGCCCGCCCTTCTCGCGCAGATTTAGCTAATTATCAACTACAAACAGGTGCTCACCGAGGCGGTGGCTAATTTTGACTGATAGGCTGCTTAAAATGTTACATGTACATAAAATAACATTACCTTATTATCAGAGAAAGATGTTTACTTCGCAAAAACAGCTCCGGGGTGCTCCCTCGGTTATTATTTCCGTGCACTTTGCAGGTTGCTGCTGGCTCAGTTGTTCGACATCTTTCTGTGACGCGCCGCTCCTTCTAAACTGCAGCACGAGAAGCAGCGCGCGCGCTGTTATCAACCGCTTTTAACAACCGCTGTTACACCGAAATCCCGCGAGAGGACGCCATAGCTTCATGGAAACATAACAGGAGATAGAGAAATCCATGGTGACGGTGACAGATTTTTGGACTGTCTTGTGTGTTGCACCAAAGTGTCAACATATGAGCCAAACAAAAAATAATTTGTATTAGATGCAAAAGTGACCCAAGCAAACTCAAAAGGCTATGTAGCTGGGTAAACTGTGCTATTAGCTAAAAACAGTTTCCCTTTCATGTTGTACTAACCTAGTCTTAAATGGAACAAAACCTGGCAGAGCCCCACCCCACCTTAATTTTTAATTTGAGCAGTTTAAATAAATGGGACTCACAAACTACATTCTTAGCATGTTTGCAGGTTATTGCACTGTGTGCATATATATGAGTTCAATATCCAACACTAGAAAAAATATTAATGTGTTTTAGCTTATTGTCTCCTGCTCACTGCTCATACTTTTGTTTCATTTGTTTTTCACTGTTGGTAAGTTTAGTGAATGTTTTAAGTATTCATTTTATAGTTTATTGTTAGTTCTGTCTTGGCCTATACTTACCTGGTAAGTATACGTTTACATTTTACCAGCATATTACATAGGCTCTACTTCACCACTGGGTCACATTTAGGGCTGCTAATAGCCTAAAAATGGGCTGGCAATGCCTATGGAACGGGGCCCCTAAAAGAAAATCACAGTGATCCGCCTCTGTTTTGAGCGACAAACTCCCCTTAACAAGCTGCAGCTTTATGCCTCTTTACAGTCCTTTAATGTATGAAGTATTCATAGTTAAGGGCAGTGCCTCCTCTCTGATGTCAGGACTTAAAAGTGAGAAACATCTGTAATTAGTGCTGTGTTTTTGTGATGCTTCAGCCCCTCAATAGCGTGATCACAGCCTGAACCATACTACGCCTGTAAAACACCTGCGCACGCTTAAATCTGGATACCGTAATTAAAAACGTGGTTTATATTTACGAATATGATCTGTGTGTTGAGCTCTATTTCTGATGAAGACTACGTTTCACTCATCCTCAAGAGTTTGAACCAGTCTCGTAGGCTGTTGCAGAATAACTTCAGCTGCACGAAGGCAGAAGTGGCACCCGCACACCGAGGCTATGACAGGGCTATAAAAGGCAGCCACCTGCAGCTCACAGCCCGCTGACATCAGCCAGGACACATCGTGGAGCTATCGGGACGTCTACAGTATACCTTGACAGCGCACAGGCCACAGATACTTGTCGTGTCGGAGTTTGCTCGGTTCGGCCGTTGTTTTATGCATTGGCACGTGTTGATAGGGCGTGAGGAAAGGAATATTTGACTGAACGCGTTTAAAAGTTGTTGCTGTTTTGGCGCAACCTCGCGTAATAGGCCTATCAAGGCTGAACAGAACTATCAAGGATTTGTTTAATTTCCTGACGGCACTGTCGAGTTATCACTAAATAACCAACAACTTGCCAGGATCACCGGGAACTGTCCCATTTTTCTGGATTAGCCCTGCAGATGGGGCGACACAGAGGGCGAGTGTAGTAAAGCGTTTGCGTGTGTGGGTCCCCCACGGGTGCGATTCCCATGGGAAACATTAAGTTTAATCCGTTATGGAAGCCACCAAACTGGACATTAAAGGGAGCTAAGATAACACTGTCAGGTTTTCTTCCATTTGAGACACGGTTAGTACAACATGAAAGGGAACCTCGGAGAACTCAGTCCTGTCTGTTTTTGCTAATAACACAATTAACCCAGCTACATAGCCTTACAAATAATGTAGTTTGTGAGTACTATTTATTGAAACTGCTCAAATTAAAAGAACGGGGGGTATAATTAATGTTTGGCCTTGAATCTTTCTGTTTTAAAGACTTTGAGTTTCAGATTTTACTCTTCCTCACACCATGACCAGCTAACTATCATTTAAATGCACCCCCCAGAATCAGTTTTGGTTAAAATTTTCAAACTACAAACCACAGCCCACACACTGTAATAACACAATTCAGTGATTCCTCTACCTACCACTAGAGGGAGCCGCCACACTGTGAGAAAAGAAACTATTTTAGGTGGAAAAAAAGGGGGAAAATATTCTTGTTTCGGTCATATAGTTTCATAACGTTTAGGATTTTTAGAGTTGCCAAAGGTTTGTATTTAATAAAAGAAGCATCGCATCTAAACTAATTGGGCCTCTTATTTGGATGTTAAAGTTTACATTCAATTTAAAGTCTTTACATTTCAATAAATGCTATGTGCTGTGAGCTAACTCTTACTTTTATTTATGAGTTTTATGAATTTAGGAGGAGTCTAAGAACTTGATTCAGTGTGATTATCATATTAAATGAGGCGTTTCAGAGCCTGGAGGTTGTTTCGACGACCATATGCTGAGTCTTTAAACGCAGCATTGCCATATATGGAAACCGGACGCTAGATGTCACTACAGCTACGAGCCACGCAGGACGCTATTGATATTTCTATATGATCTGCTGTCAGTCTGTTTGACTCTGAGGCTGTACAGATCTACTGTTCATTCTGCCATGGGGACTATTATAGCAAATGACAACCTAATAATGATACCTGAAACACTATTTATGGTCATATAATTCTTCCAACAGCCACTCTCTGTGTTTCTGTCAGTGGCTGTCAAGGGATAGGTGTGTGGGTATGGTAGGTAGGTTTTACGGAAGCTAATTTACTGTGTGCGTCGCTGTTCTAAATGACAGGACTCACAACATGGCACCCAAAGACCCTCTTCTTGGCACACTCAAAGGTAAGACTCCATAATATGGTTTCTGTATATTGCATTTTTTTCTGAGATGAAGGTCCATATTGGTGTCTGTTTTTAAATGTACCGTTCTGAAATGGCGATGACAATGTAAACAGCTTGTATATCTGGCAGGGAGACATCAGTAGATGCATTGTCAGTTCATTTTGTTTCCCAGTCTGTGTGCTGAACCTGCAGTCAGATGGAGATGTGGTGACAGACATCAACCCA
>CM072166.1:15106029-15159171 GCA_036850595.1 Rhyacichthys aspro | reverse complement strand
ACGACTAGTGTGAGACCAAACATTAATAAACCAAACCAATACAATGCCACAATTTGTGAGTGCTCGGTGCAGATTTTCAGGTTTAAAATCAGATCAATCAATGAAAAATATAACATCAACACAACCAAACGTCTACACCAATAACTAAGGTGGCCACACAAACCAAATGTGGGGCAACAAGTCAAGACAGAGAGTCTCCTTGGTCCTGTTTTGCTCAAAAATGAGACAAATTCTTTTTTATCTTTTTATCTTTGCATTGTGGGCGGAGTCTCTGACAGGTCGACATCTTGAAATCTTTCTCAAATGATCTAAAGCCTGTCAAAATGCAATAGGTAGACTTACAAATTGTTACACTGTCCCATATTTCTGACACTGTATGATATTTGCTCTTAGGGATATCTTGACATACAACTGTGAGAATGCTGCCAATGACCACAGACTGAAAGCAACAACATACAATTTTGACTAATCAATCACTCACTGCACTTTAGAATATAATATACAGAGGCAAGTCTGCTTTACTTTAAGACAAAATTATACACTGGACAGTTCACTTTCATGAGACCAAAGTTAATGCCATGATTTTGTGTTTTCAATGTCTTGTCAATGTAAAGGGACATGATTTTCCAAAAATACTGACCAAAATCTGCATCGGAGAATTCGACTACTGCATAATTCAATGATTGCTATGGTACTACACGAATCATAGCAAACATTTGAGTTCAATTTGTAAGTTAGACAGTTAGAATGGATATAACAGTTTGAGTTGTGCACCGAGACGAATGCTGCATTTACTTATTTGCTTATCTGACAGGCTGGAGTTATGTTTTATGAATAGAGCTCTTAAATCTTGTCATTTTGGGCCCAGAGAATGAGAATATGAACCCGCTCGTAATCATTACTTCTTCACTCGCACAAGTGCCGAGACTCCGCAGAATAATGAGACGGCACATTGCAAAATAGCGCCTTTGCTTTGTTTGCAATCTTTCCACCACATTGACTTTGTCTGGTAATTGTAGCTGCAGAAACATGACAAATGAAGTAAGCAACTTTTATTCAAGTGCATGAATGGCAATAGTATTCATTTATTCCCGATGTCTGCTCCCACCAGCTGGATAAATGCAGCTTAATGTGGGAGCTTTCAACCCTTCTCAAAAGAACGGACAAATCTGCATTTAGATCCACGGTGTTTATTTGCTTTGAATGAATTTGCTTTGGTGGATTTCTATAGCCCTTTGTAGCTGAACATACATCACTTTTGAGTCTGGGTTCATCTCGTTTCAGCGGCAGTGTGCAGTGACCTTTTATGTTTTGTTGCATTGATATGACTAGAGAATTAAGCAGAAGGGCCCATCGAAAGAGCTTTTTAAGCTAAAACATGCAAACAATACCCGACAGTGAAAAGCTGAACAATGTTACAAGGACAATAGGTCTTAAGATGTATTTATTCTTGGAACCTCTGAAAAGGATTGTGTTGTGTGCTGGATAGAGCACAAAAACAGTAACGTCATACAAGAGCTACTTATGTTATGAGATATAAATATTATTTGAAGGAAACTTTTTAAAATGTTGGTGCACTATCATAATAAAAATATAATAAATTGTGCCTTTTGTACAAATTTAGTTTTAGGTCACAGAAAACTTTTGAAAATCCTGCCTCAGTTTTATATGTAGTAATATACATATTTGCATAAAACAGAACCTTTTCTATGTGTAGTGGTGTCCCAAGCTTAATTCACATATGTTTATTGTTGTTACACCGGCACTTTTATTTTGAAATACTCTAACCGGAAGTAGTATGTACGTGACTAGCGGAGATGCACTGTTGTTACGGAGTTGTATGAGTTGCGATACGTTGAATAAAGAACCTGAAAATATAATGGACTGAGTCATTTAAAATAGATAGGCACAACAATGAGAATGTGCCTATCCATAACAGTGTGGATCTGTACTAAAAGATTCAATCACATCTGTTCCACATTGACTCCTTGCACTATTTTTAAAGGTGAATGATACAGATCAAAAATTGGTGAAAATGACAGCATTTGACTAAGTCCACAAGACATCAGCTAGTGTTTTGTCATCTGTTTTATTTTGAAAGTTCATAGTTACATACGTGTCTTGCATTATATATAGTAATCAATCCCACAAAATAAAATACATTTCTAATGGGAGTCCAAGACTGTTATTGTGGTAGAAGTAGTTTTATAACATCATGCTGCACTACACTTCTGTTTGTATTTTTTATTTAAATAATATGAAATATTCAGGGGTCTTTGTCCAAAAATCTCTGGTGAGTACCTCTAGTACTCCTTTTGACAATGCCTCTCAAACCAACCCAACCTGTTGCCTCCAGCGTTAAACTGGCCTATCCCAGTGCCCATTTAAAAAGATCCTTCCACCAATCAGCAGTGGATTGGTGCAGGGATAGGTATTATGCATCATATTTGCATGGTTTTCCTTCAGTGTATCCACATTTCAACCTTTAATCTCATTTGGTAGAAAACCTTACCTTGCCTCTATGCTTTTCTTTCTCTGCAAATCATTGAAATTTCAGTTCTACTATTAAATATTTACAATGTGTGGGCAGGCGTGTTTCTGTGGGAATCCGAGGCGAGGAGGAGCACGCCAATTTGGAGCCGAGTGGTAAAAAGGAATGAGGGAACGAGAGCAGAGCAGACAGATAAAGCCATGGAAGTCCTCTGGAAGTCGTGCGTGGAATATCAAGGCTCACTTTCCAACAACCTGATTATAAATAATAAAGTGAGCTGGAGATAAAGAACGCTGCTTTTGTAACGCTTTGCTCTGAGAGTTTATACGGTCCGGGTTGTAGTCTTTTATCACCTGTCCTCTGTCTGCGGCGTTTGAGGAAGTGAAGTTTGCAGCCTAATTAAATAAAAGGCCCCGAGGAATGTTCCGCGTCACAACTTCACGACTGTCAACAATGAAGACAAAACAAGCGTACACGTTTCTGAAAAAAAAGCTGGAAAGAACCTTGTCTAATTTACTTTTTACACTGTTACTTCTAATTGCTGTGATTCAGTGCAGTCGGCAGAAAGAAAACAACACATCAACTTGTCTTTAATGTAGAGCAATGACAGATTGAAGTGGTTTTACTTTGGAATAATTGTCAGTTTTCACTTAAGTGTATTGTGTTGAATGTTTAGTATACCGCTGAACAAAGTGGAACACATCAGTCATCCTATGTTTCCAGTATTGCAAAATGACCACAAAATAACATTCCTTGCATTCATCTTGGAAAATAAGACATTAAGAACTAGTTGCACAAACGTCCAAAAGTCCAAGTATATCCAAGCTGTAATATACATTTGTGTTGAGGTGACGTGTTCTGCAAAGTGATGTTTCCTAACTGTATGGTAGTGTGTGCCAAATTTACAGTTACAAAGTTCACACTAGCCCTGATGTATCAAATGTCTGCCTATTTTCATGCAATCTTCAGCATTAATCAATGTGAACGTGGGTTTACATTAAATAAAAACAATATATTTTGCCTGCTTTTCCTAAAAAAAAAAATGCTTGTGTCAAAGTAATGTCTTGTTGTGCTTGATTTAAAATTTCAAAAGTCTTCCGCTAATGTGGCTAATGCTAAGGAAGTGTCGATATACTTCTGCTTAAAGTGAATAGAGTATGATTTTTTTTTTCCATACCTAATGCTCGACCGATGTTTGTCTGCCTCTTCCCACTGAGATTGCAGAAAGACTGCAGCACTGTCAAAGCCTGACCACCGAAAGAGTTGAGCTGCAACGATGACCCCACTTCCTTAGCATTAGCCACAATAGCTGAAGGCTCTTAAAATTGTGTCGCAAAATCAATCACAACAAGCTGACATTACTTTGAAATGTTTTCTGATAATATAGGAAAAACAGACAAATGATGATGCTCATTTTTAATTTGAGACGTGACTTTAAATTTTCTTGGAATCTTTTTTTTTTTTTTTTTTTTTTTTTATTCTGCAGATAGGTTTCTTTTTTGAGGCAACATTAAAAAAACAAAAAACCTCTCCTTTTATTTTAAAACTTCCTAACTTTCTAAAGAGACCAGTTATTACTTATTTTCATCCATCGATACATTTGTGTTTACTCTGCTTCCATGTGTTACTTTTATAAATTGTTTATTTTTGTGAATTTCATAAAATGAGTAGCTATGTTTCTAACAATGTGTGGTAATGTCAAACAAGTCTTTAAATTTACAGAAATAAAAGACAATGTGCTCCTGGGGCTAGTATCAGTAATTACCATTAATTAAAGTAAACTGTTACATCCATCCTTAATGTCACTAGTCATTTCATTAAACAACTTTTTTAAAACAATGTGCTCAGTGTTCAACCTCTATCAACTTTATTATAACAACGAAGCATTTACAGAATATACATCATCCAATACTCATACCTCATATGTATGCAGCTTTCACCATGTTGGAGTTATATTAAAAATGTGATTATCTGACTTTTTTCTCTATTTGCTCAATGGATTTATGCAGAATCTCACAAATACACTGCTAATTGTTAGTGACGCTGGTTATTGATTATTATTATTATTATATAGACGAAATATTGATTAAAACTCTTCTCTCACAAGAATCGACCATGATAAAACACTTTTCTAAACTTGTGGAGTTTTTTTTAACCAGGTTTGCAATCTCCATGTAAGGCCTCCAGCTGGCCACACTGAATCATGGGATAATGCATTTGATTAAAAAAAAAGCACATGACTGGTGCTCTTTGATTAAGGCGCACAGATATGGAGAGTAAATGGAACGGACACGGTGTAGATAAAAGTGATGTATCTTCTGAATAGAGGACTGTACGCCAGAAGGAATCACACTCTGGAGAATGTGTGGGCCCGGCAGTAGTTAGCAGAGATATCGATGAAGAGGCTGAATCTTTTTATCACAGAAAAGTATATCTGAGAAGAGATTTCAAAAGACTAGGCTCTCCTCAAAAGATATGAGTCTGCAGAATAAGATGCAGTGAATGCTTTTGTGGTATGTGCACATTGTGACACAATGTCCATTTATTGAAATCGAACTATAAAACAATACACAGTCATCTGAAAATACCCTTTCTCACTCTATTTCCTGTCAGTCTACACTAACTCAAATAAAAGCTAAAAAGGCCAAAAAAACTTTTAACTGGACTCTACTTCCTCGCAGAGAAGCTTGGGGTCGCCATTTTCAAAGCCTGTGACAGTGACCAAATCGTGACATGTAGACATACAATACATACAGTTATTTTGTTGCATATTTGTCACACTTAAATGTTTCAGATCATCAAATACATTTAAATATTAGACAAAGATAAC
This sequence comes from Rhyacichthys aspro, assembly GCA_036850595.1. Taxonomy (NCBI): domain Eukaryota; kingdom Metazoa; phylum Chordata; class Actinopteri; order Gobiiformes; family Rhyacichthyidae; genus Rhyacichthys; species Rhyacichthys aspro. The sequence continues at coordinate 15,153,850 of CM072166.1, read as the reverse complement.
TCTAGTGAACACAAAATGCAGTTCTGAAGCCATGATTTTTTGTTTTGCTTTCCAAACCTACCTAAGAGCCATTATCCACCATAAGTCCACCGCTGAATGGCTTAAAAAAAAAAAAAAAAAACACATGAAAGTTTTGGAGTGGCCTGGTCAAACTTAAAAAAAAGCTTTTTTCCCTTAATAAATAAAATCATCACTTAAGAACTGCATTTTGTGTTTACTTGAGTTATCTTTGTCTAACATTTAAATTTGTTTACACATTAAGGTGTGACAAATGTGCAAAAAAAAAAAAAAAATCAGGAAGAGGGCAACTACTTTTACACTGCTTGACACTTTGTAAGGTTATTGAATGTTAAAATTCGTGCCATAAATCACTCTAAACTGGTACACACGTACTTTATGTCACAAAAAAAAAAAAAGAAGAAGAAAAAAAAGTTATCTTTCTGTGGCAACATCCAAAAACCTTATAGTGGTTTTATGACACTGCAAAGAATCACTTTGTAGTAAACTAACAGAATTTTGTGTCCATATCCAGCATGTCTCTCTTTGACAAGGACCATTTTACTGCATTTTTTTTTAAAACAATGGCTTTCTTTGTGTTAAATTACACTGACAAACAGCATGTGAAAACGCCTCAAAGTGTACCAAAGGCTTCACTTCTTCCCTTTGACTCCAATTGAAAGGGCGTACCTTCAGCTCTCCATTACTGCTGGCAAATTGCCCGGTAGAAAAAACACCACTTTCTGCCTGTTGGTATTAGAGAAAGGAGAGGTTTGACAATGATTTATAAAAGAGATCCGGTCTGCTGTGGACGTTTTACTGCACAAGAATCTCAACTTTGTCCTGGAACATTCCATGAAAGCAACCATGTGTAGTAACCGAATTATACATGTAAGTCATCTAGATATGGCATAAATGGCTGAGTGTCGAGTAGGTAACCATCTACACAGTGCCCCCCACAATCGCCTGTCCCGCCCCCTCCTCTGAATGATTCAAATTGGCTGTTAAACTTATTGGGTGTAAGGAGCAAGCAATTAATTACACGCTGTAAAACATTACCAATCCAATCAGGCTCCGGGACGCCAGGGACCTCATTTATTAATTTGTACTCCCATTCCATTTCAAACTTACGTAAGAGGGAACAGAAATATACTCACACTTCCTCTTTGAAGTTTCACACTGTTATCTGCCAAACCGTTTGACTGTGTGCTCAGCATTATTTATAATCACGCACAGGAGAAAAAAATGGATAAATGTTGTCTTTTATATGAAATCTAAACAAGTAAAAAGTAATTACCATATTTGGGAAAGGTCAGAGGTCAGCAACTGTACAGCATTAACTTCTGGTTTAGTTACTTTAAATCACACATGTCAAACTCAAGGCCCAGGGGCCAACTGTGGCCCTTTGCAATGTTTATGTGGCCCTTAAATACATTTGGAAAGTGATATTTTTGGAAGTAGGTTTAAATAGATAAGATTTTTGCTACAAAGATAAATAAAACCTGTTGAAATCTAACTAAAACCTATTCAAATTCAGCTAAAACCTGTTGAAATCTGACTAATACCTGTTTAAATTCAACTAAACCTGTTCAAATTAAACTGAAACCTGTTGAAATCAAACTAAAACCTGTTTAAATTCAACTAAACCTGTTCAAATTAAACTGAAACCTGTGGAAATCTTACTAAAACCTGTTTAAATTCAACTAAACCTGTTCAAATTAAACTGAAACCTGTTGAAATCTTACTAAAACCTGTTCAAATCCAACTAAAACCTGTCAAAATCTAACTAAAACCTATTCAAATCTGACTATTACCTGTTTAAATTCAACTAAACCTGTTCAAATTAAACTGAAACCTGTGGAAATCTTACTAAAACCTGTTTAAATTCAACTAAACCTGTTCAAATTAAACTGAAACCTGTTGAAATCTTACTAAAACCTGTTCAAATCCAACTAAAACCTGTCAAAATCTAACTAAAACCTATTCAAATCTGACTATTACCTGTTTAAATTCAACTAAACCTGTTCAAATTAAACTGAAACCAGTTCAAATCTGACTAATACCTGTTTAAATTCAACTAAACCTGTTAAAATTAAACTGAAACCTGTTGAAATCTTACTAAAACCTGTTTAAATCCAACTAAAACCTTTTGAAATCCAACTAAAACCTGTTCAAATCCAACTACAAACAGTTTCCATAAAAGGAGGAAATTAACGTTTTAAAGATAACCTATGTAAGACTCAAATAAAGAGACACAATTTAATAAAAGCTTCCAAATGTCATCCTCTTATATATAATAACTTGATGGACTTTTTTGTCAACAGAAATTCTCACTCATATCTGATCTCAGTCAGATTGTCTCGTTGGTGGAGCCCCTGTCTCCTTTAATGCCTATGTTTTTTAAATAGATAATTAGCTTGTAGAGTGCCATACAATGCACATGCCGCACATTTCAAACACATTTAGCAGCGTCTTGAAGAAAAGGAAAAATTAAGACTCTCCAGATTACTGTTATTTGCTTAGACACTATACTTAGACTAATAGTAACTGATCTCTACTCCCTCTTTGGGACGCTATTTTGTAATCCTGAGAGAGGGTCTAAATATACTCACATGGAGATATATGATAGGATATTGAACGTTATAACTATTTCCTTATATTCATGTAAACTGGTACATGTGTCCATTGTGTCTCTTAAATGTTTTGGGATGCTATTCAGTCATGTATCTAGCCAAAAAGATGATTTTTATGACACATTTTATTCAGCATGTCACCCTGAATAAGTCTCTGGGACTCATGTCTTTATTTCAACACTGTTTTCACAACAGTAACCTAAAAACAATATAAGACCAATGAGACTGCAGGATGACAGCAAGGAAAGAAAGTACTTTTGCACAAATAAACAAAATTTTGTATTACAGAATGTCAGCCTCAACAAACAGACATATAATAAAAAGACGTAAACAAAATTTGGTGTACATACATCCAGCTCGTCACCCTGAGCATGAAAGTTTCAGGGGCCCATGCTTTAACTGGTCCCAGTACTCACACTACACCCTAAGCACTCCCTGAGAGCGTGCATTTGTTAGTGTGCATGAAGGGCGTGAAGTGCACAAGGGTCCAAAGCCATTAAATCGAAGAACTGGGGCATGTCATTCGTCTGCGAAACTTTCGTTATGATAAAAAACAAACAAACAAACAAAGCCAAACAGAAGTAAAAGAGCAAGCACGATGCGCCCTTTGTACAAATGTTTGCTGGATCTATCAGAAAGTCAACTAAAGCAGTAGAATACTTAATTCATAGAGTTATAATATAATAATTCAATTTTTCTTTTCTGGTTTAGCTGTTAATACTTTTAGTTCCTAGCACTTCGTGATTTTTATGGCTTGTTGCTTTACATCACTGCAAAAGGGATTGTGGATAATATACTTCAGCATTGTAAGGTCTGATGCACACTTGCTGGAAGTGTGCATAAAAGATGCAGTAAGAAGTGGTAAGAAATGAAACCTTGTGGTCTATCACAAAATAATATTGTTGTATAATATATATGTATAGTTACAATAATAGAACATTACCGTGTCACTTCTTTTCACACTTGACCTGGCAACGTTGAGAATTCAAGTTCCTTAAACAACCTGTTGGGGGCAGTAATACAATAATAAGTGCCTAAAATGCCAAAGTCAACATGAAGAAGAAGGTAGACCAAAGCCGGCTGTAACGTCCAGGACCAATAGGAATCCCACTGTTGCAAATTTAGAGAATTTGTTGCTACATTTAGCGAGTATTCAGACTCCTCTAGTGACTCTTTTTCAAAAAAACGACTAGTGACAAATCTATCGACTTTCTCTGGTGTTATTGGAGACTTTTGGAGACTCTGACATGAAAGCATGTATCACTTTTCTGAACAATTTATGGGGAAATCAGTTCTGTCTCTTTTCACACATGAAAATGCAGGAACATTACTGGGAAAGTCTGCATATGTGAAAGGGGTTACAGATAAATTGAACAACCTAAAAACAAGATATATGGCCTATGGGAAACAATATTATCACATTACCTTTCATGTCATGTCACAAACAAAAGATGTCTCACAGTTACCCAGACCCTTATTTATAACTGTTGCCATGGAAATGAGTCAAAAAGGACAAATGCCATTACTTTCATATGTGTGTATTTCAATATTGCAAAAGAACTGTGCAGTGTAGCTTTCCTAACGAGCTGCATTTCCACGATAGTAAAGAGTCCACTATGTCTCCTTGTAGCTTCATTTGCATGGTCTCACATATCAACGATTGCCAGAACATGCCATTTTTTATAACTCAAATATTATATCATGAATGTGGAAAAGTATGAAAGATGAGTTGAAAAAAATAAACCAGATAAAATTGCATGAGCACTTCAGAAGCTCCTCTTTATTTTCCTTTAAACTAGACTTTCATGATTCAACCTTCCTTCGTCCTACACATTTCAGGGAGTTATTTCTAGCCCTGGAGCGGTTTCTGCCTTTGTTGGCTTTGTTTGAACTGGTGAGAACACTGCAATCACACTCGGGAGCAGACCCAATCAATTGGATCGAGCACTTGTTGACAAGAGGTTTGTTGGTGCTTTTCCAGTCCAAACTTCACTTTTAGTGTAAACGTGACCAGAATGTGTTGTACAATGACTAAGGAGCCAATTTAAAAGATACTGATTGTTCTCTACAAGGCTATATTCATTTAGAAATGACACTTTTGTAAAAGTCACCATCAGACATTGCCACTTGGTTTGATTGTAGACAACAAAATGTCCCTGCAGGGCTACCATACTCACCACCAGATACTGACAAAAATATACCAAAATACCATACCTTACATACATCACATATTAATAATTAGACTAAACCAACATTTTTCTTTTAAAATAAAATGTCGGAAGAGAAGATTCCATTGGCTACAGTGAAAATAATTTGAAAGGTGTTAAATTTCCATTACTAGCGTATTATTGATGCTAATTTGATACTAATTATTATTCCTAAGATTAAGAGTCAATTTGCACACTCTCCTAAGTGGCTCATTTCAATTCATGTTCAATGGGCATACTTTACTTTTATGTTTTTGTGCAACAATTCTTGAATTTTTCTCCCGAGATAACTTCTAAGAAAAGTGACCAAGAGTTTTTGCACATGAACAACATGGGGCAAATAAAGTTAACAAGTCCTTTTATCTTAGATGCATTTTTTACAAGTTGCAAACAAGAGTGGAAGAGGTTATTTGCTTTAAAACTCTAATATCAAGGATGAAATAAGTTTTAAGCTTGTAAATGAATTAAAAATAATTAGTTGAACCCCTGACTTTAAACAATAACTGTCTGATTGTACCCGAGTTGATTGAATAAATGCATGGCCATTTTGTTGTAATCCAAGGTATATAATATTGTAAAACAGTGTTGAAGAAGTATGATAGATGGACTTTTGGTAACACACAATTAAACCGTACTCGAGCATTTACGAAAAGTGTGAATAACAATGATCTAATTAAAAAAGTTACATAGTTACACATATGAACTTACTGTGTTAAGAAGAATATTTTCCGGGCTTTTAAGCTTTTATTTGATAGACTTAATTTAAGATATGACATTAAGCATATGACCCAAACCGGAATCAAACTCGGGTTGCTTGAGTATGTGGTATACATTTTTTGTATTTTTTTTTTTGTCTGTTTCTCAGTATTTTAATCCCCCAAGCCTCTTTAAACTATTCAATTAACTGCTAATCATAATGAGATTTTTATTGAGCATAAGTGAGTTTGCCAAGTTAGCCTGTTCCTCCACAACAAGCTCAGGTTCAAATAAGGCCTATGGGGAAAAAAATAATTGCCCACCCCTGGCCTACGGGGAAACAAAACTATTTTGTAAATGAATAAAAAATGGCAGACAAATCTTTCATGTCACCCTGAACAAAAATGTCCTATCTTATGATTTAAGCTGTGTTACGGACAATTCTTTGCTAGCTTTTTCCTAACACTAAAGCCCACTTATACTACAAGTAATATACTAACTATTTTAAGTAATATACTTTCTATATACTTGCACCACTTTATGGTCATTATGGGATGAGATTGGGCGAATAACACAAAGAAACACATTGTTCACTCCCAACTTTTCACTCATAAGACTGATTGTGGCATAAACGATTTAGCTGATTGTATTGTGGTTAGAACGACTCAGTTTAGCAATTCAACCCATGTACTTGAGCTTGTTCCTGAACTGAAAAGCACTCTCAACAGCGGCAAGGTCATACATACAAACAAAGCGTGTGAAAAGGCTGGATTAAAACACCTAAAATGACTTTTTTCTCAAACTCCTGACATTGTAGCACTTACCTCAAGGCAAAGACAGGTACTGGCTGCCAAACCCTTTGATGGAAGAGACGTATGATGATAAATATTTGATGCTATTGACAGGTTCTGCTCAGACAATGAGTTATAAAAGCCCAGAAAACAATAAAGGGAGGAATTTTACCTGTGTTGGACTCTGCATCGGCGTACAGCAATCATTAGATTGGCTGGAATTAGTCTAAAAGCTCATTCAGTGCTTTGGAAGGAAACGTTTGAATGCAATTAGATTGGAATATGAGGGATTTTTAACACTGCCAGCTTCATTATACTAAAAAAGTGATTTGCATAAAAAGCTCACTTTTAAAAATATGAAGCATGAATAAAAAGTTATAATCTATTCTAATTCATTGCAGAAACCGAAAAAATAATGATAGATGTACAGCATTAACACAGAATCATGTCCAAAAAGGCTGAGCTGTTATCAACGCATTCTTCAGTTACAAGCCTGTGTCTGTTTGTTGAAAATGCCATTGTGAACGCCAACTTCTGTTTTATCTTCTTTTAATCTGTGAACTACAACCTGTGAACGGAAGGGATATGAAACAATATCCTTCCGCAAGATCATGGAAGGATAGTTTGTTTCATCCCAGGGCTACAGTTCTGCAAAATAACAGACATGTCACAATGAATATCTGTACAATTAATCTTTTGTTTAGAGCTTTGGTGTTGCTCTTTGCTCCTGTTCGTGCTCTCTACAGAAGCTACAATGCTATCTACAGGAGGATCTGCTGCTTATTTTTCAGTATGTGTAGAATTTAGCACAAATAAAACCTTCTTTGCCGCGTAACCCTCGACTTTCCGACACCGGCGTGTACCCGTGAGACCGTTCCCATGGGAGTTTTGAACAGCTCAGTGGACAGAGCCAGAAACCAGGTCAGGATTCAATCTAATTAGCGTCAGCTCCTTGTCCACCCCTTCTTCTCTGATCGTAGCGCCGTCTTCATTAGCATTCCGACGTCGTGCGGCTCTGCAGAAGCGGCGGTCGGCCTACTTATCACCGCGCGCCGGTGAAAGCAGAGCCGTACGTGCGAGCCGTACTGTATCTTATCCCCCGGCCCTGATCTGGATTCACAGCTGCTCCGACTGCGCTCTGCGGCGGAAAGCACTCGAGTCATTTTTCAACCGGCGGGCTAATGTTTGTCCTGCTCTGTCATGCTCTGAGTGCCGCAGAGGGCAGTTGAGCTTTGGAGCACGGTCTTTGGGGTTCAAATAAGCAATGACACGGAACGAAAATGAATCGCCTTCAAACTAATGACACTTCTCTTGCAGTCTGATGAATACAATCAACAGACGTAGGTTCATTAATCAGGGTAGTTATAATGATCACGCATTTGTGAACTCGAACGTCAAGAAATTGAAAGATGTAGCATATTTGAGAAAAATGTACGTCGATTCCATTACCAGACAGTACTCAAGATCGGCCTTGGTCTTAAAGGAATAGTCCAGCATTTTGTAAAACACTGTCTATGAGATACTTACAGATATTTCCTATAGTAATTACCGGAACACTCTCAGTTTGGAGAAGCAGACAAAAGCAATGGCACAGGCTTTGTGAAGTTTAATACTAATTCCCCCAAATCACAGAACCTTCCATCCAAAAATCACGAATCACTTACCTTTACTTTGCACATTCAGGACTTCAGAAAACATCATTAGACTCAAGTTCTTTTTCACGATTAAGTCCTGTTTGTTTTTTAAGGCCCAAAAAACAAACAAAACAAAAAACAGCAAAAGCAATCCACATTTCTGTCAATTCTGGACCATAATGACAGGAAGAATGTTCCTGTTTATGTTTATATATATTGTGTTTAAATGATACCTACTGCTCCAGTCTGCTTCCACAACTAACTACTGTAATAAATTCGCTTCAGAAGGATTTAATAGAACCAGAAACTACTCAACTTTCCTTTTGAAGCCAGATATATACATAGCTGTTACACATACACTTCTGCCGGGCAATGTGTGCTTGGTCACACTTGTTCACACTTCAGTCATCACCAACATCAATAGTAAACCTTACAACTTGACTGTAAAAACATGCCTGATGAGGGTTGTGCTGGGTTGGACTGTGAATATTCTCATTTTTACATGCTACTCTGCTGGTTTTGGGTCCAATTAAGTCGTTTTTATCTTGATTGTGGCACAATTAAGCCAGACAAACACTGTGCAATTTAACAGTGTTTCAAATAGAAGCCCGATCTCCTCTAATAGCCCCCGTACACAACAGGGACGCACGACAAATCTGAAATTCAACCTGACTCAAAAATTGTAGTACACACAGAAATCGGGTTAATATTTGGTGTTTGTTAGTGTGGCTAGAACAGTATTGCAATGTCAAATTTTTATCCTTGTAAGGACATGTTGCTGCAAACAAATCTGGTGGTTTTGCTTTGAAAAGTCTAAAACAAAAGTTGATAAATGCTCTTAAACCACAATGCACGAATATGTACGCAAAAAGACACCTTTGCCACTTACACATCACTGGGCTAAAACTGCATTTACAGTGAATTCTATCCCTCCAGCCACTGAACTTTGACCCTTAAGTTAAGATGGCTAATCTGAAGGAGGTGGCTGAGGAGAGGGAGTACGCGAATGGATGCTAGTGATAGAGTAGTAGGGCAGAACACTAAATTTAAACTCTTCTCTACTCCTCCAACAACGTCTTTATCATCTGTGCTTGTATGTGATAATTAAAATATCACTTAATTGAAGCGACACATTTTGAGGCTCTGCTTACATTAACAAAACGTGACATTTCTAAAGGTGCCAATTAGTGGGAAAGAAAGAGTGTACACAGCACAGGAAAGAAAATAGCGAGGGAGAGCTTCTAAGTGAATCAAACACTGTGAATAAAAAAAAGGTGCCCATAATGTTTCTTAAAATAGTATTGGTTGCCCACACAGACTCTCTGCTCCCGGCCACTGCCTCTGACTTATTTATTTAGATTGTGGTAAAGAGCCATCCTGTGGGACTGGAGAGGGGAAAGCCCTGTGCCTGGCCCTGAGGCGCTCTGGATGCGGCAGAGGAAGCTAAATTTAAACCCGGGACTTTTCACATCATTATCACTCGCTGCTTCCGGCGAAGTGCCAAGTGGAAAAGTGTTGGCTTTCGAGTGGAGGGAGTGTTTTTAAAAGCACGATCGCGGAGAAGCGAGGGGTCGCGGCTCGTGGAGTGTTGTTGGAGAAGCGATGGCTCAGTAACAGACCGATGTTCACTGGTCTGACTGTCTCGAGCCTGTGGTGTAAAACGGCGTGAAAGTAACATCTTTTCTCTGATGTACAGTGAAGGTCTAAACATTGTAATCATGATTAAAATATGATCAATCACTCAATCACTCAACCGTGAGTCACCTCCAGCAGAGGCCATTCACTATCCAAGCAGGCCACATTAACTGTCATGAACCCTGTGTTGGCTTGTCATAAGCATCTTCTTTCTGGTGATAATTCTGGTATTTTTTATTAGAGGAACACATTAAAACATAGTTGTAAATGTAGGCACCTTGGCTGTTTTGCTGGTCAATTTGTTCAGTGAGGCGAACTGCTGTGTTAACACTGCTTCTTAATGCAGTGATCCTATTAGCTTGTGCAGTGAAAGCCCAATTTTATTTTTTGTTGTCACAGTCTTGACACACCACTCACCCTTAACAGCCTTGGGACCGTTCCTGCTTTTCTTTCATTAAAAAGGTAAAACCTGGCGCACCTCAGTGGCTCACCTTTTTGACATCACTGTAGACCAATGGGAGCGCTCGCTTTTCAGAAGCTGACCTGGTATGTACTGAACATTCCAGTCCTTGATAATAAAGCCAAGATGACGTCCTAAGATCTCTATTTTTTCACAGATGATCCCTATTAAAATATCCTATTGGGTGATTAAACACTTGAATCAGTTTTATTACAAAATCACAGCGGATCTCTCAGACAGCCATGCTCATCAAAGCCTCGTCTAAAATGGGCAAGGATAACACAGTTCCGGATTGGACTCAGACATAGTGTATTTTAGGCTTTTAACAACAGTCCATTCGGCTGTCCACTTAAGAATTTCATTCACTCATTCAATCAAAATAACTGAGGGACAAAGAATCTTTAAACTTCTCTTTAAACGTCCTTTTGGATTGGAATTGTATTATGACATTGATGATCGAGATTCTCCTTAGATCCCAGTAATTATATTAACCCTTGAATTAAATAAAAAAATTAAATGTCATTTTACATTGTATGTATCTTTTCTAAGTGCTAAAAAATTTCAGCTATCCCAAGAGGGTCAAAAATAACCCATATTCAAGGAATTCACAGGAACCTTTGATTGTAATCCTGAAGCCCTCAGGGACATTTTAATTGTGATTAAAAAAAAGAGATAATCCCTGTACATTTGAAGGTCAGATACATTGTTACATATATTTCTGAATCTAATTTTATCAAACTCTACAACTTCCACACACATCAGCAATATTTAACATGTTCACAAGTTGGTTTAATTTATTATCAAACTGGCTTATTCTAGAGTTAACTAAGATAATATAGCCCAATTTGCTAGATGAGTGTGTGTGTGTGTTTTTTATATACATAGTATATGAATCGGTTTGTTTTTTTGGCAGCACAGTGGTTAGCACTGGTAAAAAGAGTGGGTTTGATGCCTATTTATTTTTTTTTTTAGTTTTGTTTTTATGGGTGTTCTTTTTGTACAACATGTGTTCTCTCCATGTCCAATATCTTTCTCACAAGGCCACACATATAAAAAAGAACTAAATGAATTGCTAACTGTAAATTGCTCATCAAAGTGATTATGAGAGTAATGGCTGTCTCAGTTTTACAATTTCTTACAACTTCTTATATTAAAATAGTAACTACAAATTCATTGAGGTGGACCAAGATATAATACTAAATACATTTCTTCAACACTATTAACCCAAGGGTCCAGTCACTTGTGCATCTAAGGGTTGTACTGTACTGTACTGTTACTGTGTAACTTGGATAAAAGTTCAAATCAATACCTTATAAATCTTATTTTAGGATAAATATGCCTCTGGAGCATTTGTTGAACCGAACATTTGTATTACAATAAAAATGAGCCCCCTTTGCCACTACTTTCTTCAAATCCATTTTCCCTCTTACACTGATTAGCTATTCCTTTTCAAGTTCCAGAGATCCACATCCCTCACTACCTAGGCCCTTGTGCTCTGCCAAAACAAGACAAAAAAAATTAAAAAAATACAGACAACACTCAAAGCCACACACAAAGAACAGACAGCAATAATCAGCCCTGGATTTCCTCGTCGGAAAAAAAAAAAAAGGCTTCTGTTTCACACATTCACACGTAAGCCCCCGCAGTTGCACCACCATCTAATACTGGGCTGCATTTGGAGTCGGGTAGGTGTGCCTCAGAAACACAGGCTGTTGTTGCAATAATGTGAGATTTTTGTTCTTTGAAAAGGCTTCAAGGCATCGTATTGCTGTACTGTATATCATAGTCCAGTAGAATCGTTGGAAGGCTTTGTAAAGGAGAATGCATTGTTCTGATTCACAGTGCAATGATCAGAGGCGCTGTCACGGTGAATGGAAATGGAGCTGAATCACGCTAAAATCAAAGCTCTATTGTTATCTCAAGTCAAGTAGTTATCTAAGTCACTACAATTCCCCAGAGCTACAGGTCAAAGATATATCCTACATGTATAGCATTACAGCAGTTATTATAAATATGAGCCTTAACATTACAAGAATAGTATGCTAATAATTATGTAAGTTTTCCATTTTCATCTCCTCTTATCTTCTTCCGCTTAATCAGGGCCAGGTCGCTGGGCAGCACTCTAAGAAGAGATGCCCTTTATTTAATTACGTTCTTCAGGAAAAGTTTCATTATACAAAAAAACAAACAAAGAATTAATTTAAAAGACCATTTAAGCCAAATAAACACACACTTTGAAATGCAAATGATGTATCCTGCACACTGTACTATTATGGTCTTTAGGGATAAACAGACTTGACAGTGTCATTATCAGTCAATGGTACAGTTGGACCAAATAGACCAAATATGTCCCTACAGGGCTACCATAGATGGTCATATGAATGAAAGAATGGTGTTTTAGGTCTGTGCAAACATGTTTATCTGTATATTTCAACAATTAATTTTATTGTCCCGACTGGCCATGTACTTTTCTGTACATCCATTGCATTCAAACATGGACCAGTGCTGTGCTGTTCTGGTCTGGTTTGGAGTCATTAGTGACATCACAAAATATTGAGCCCCATCAAGCAGATTTGGCCTCATGAACATCCTGGATATTTATAAGGACAAAATCTTACTCTGATGGGGAAATAGTATAGAATTACCAACAACCAAATGCGTTTTTTTGCCAAAGAAAAGAAAAACATGACACTTAAAATAAAGACCACAATAATCTTTGAAAATTGCAGAGCTGTTGCTAAGTGACAGATACATCAAGATGCCCGTCATGCTTTAGCCTGAGGCCACTGACCACTGCTCCGAAGGACACACCGAGATGGTCGCAGTCGATAGCTCTTAGCACTTGGGCTAATGCTACATCAATACCCAGAGACATCCCGGGCTTCCTTTAAAGGCGGCGCCAATCGATGGTCGCTATTGAGCCGAGTTGACTACAGCAGTGCTCATGTCAGTCAGATATCAGGGAGAGGGGGAATAAAGGTAATCTCTTATACTTAGATGTGCGTCATGTGGAAAAAAGTGGCCGTCATTGAGTACGTCTGCTCAGAGGGTGATGGATGTTAGCATTATGTAGCTCCACCGATGTGACAGAAGTGCCACTCGGCTGGATTTGAATAGGTTATATAAAGTCATTTCAGAATATTTAGGGATGCACCGATCCAACTTTTTCAGTACTTGTAAAGGACAACAAAGTCAAGCTAGTTATAATAATTTAAAAATTACGGTATGAATGCTTTTATTTTGGTAACTTCCTGTGTGAGGGGAAGTTTAATACTGAAAGAGCGTATCTGAGTGTATACTAACGGCTACTTGATACACAAGACAGTACACAAGGCAAAAGAAATGTGCACTCATAAAACGTTAAAAATATAAAGGCTACGATCAGCTACGGTCGAAAGGTAAACAAGGTTAGTTAATTTACATGTACTAAGGATGTGTTTATCTAACTTTGATGATAAATGTGAAACCTTATAAGGATAAGCCAATCAGTTATATTGATATAAGTTACGGTAATGATTATTATTAAGGTTACTGATTGTCTTTATTGTTGTTTTGTTTTGTACCAGCTCTTACGTTGGTTTATGACCTGCAAAAGTTCATTAAAGAGTCATTGAACCATCAGTGCCGGCCTTCTTCCTTCGATTGGTAGCTACAGTACTGATCCAGATGCTTTGAGTGTCTGCATGTATCCGATAACGATCCGATCCAACTGGTGTTTTAACATACATCAAATAAATAAAGACCCTCGTATTTGGTACATGACCCATTATGGGGAAAAAAAAAATCAACATTTTAATGCAATGAATAGGCTTGTCCAAAGAAACAGAAAGTACAGGCCAGCTCATAGAGTAATTCATTTATTTATGATTCAATATGACGCACTTCATTAGACTATAGCTTGCTACTCTTCCAGCAGCTTGAGGCTCCAGACATTTTTGCCAAAGGTGCCTGCCCCATTGTAACACCTCTGAAGTCAAATTTTGAAAAATGGATCCCTTAAAAAAAAGAAAAGCTGTCCACTGTGTGATGGCACCGTCTTCATGCTGCTCCAACAGATGCAGTTCCAATCATTCTTAGATAAAGCTGACATCATTACGTCAAACTACACTCTTTGAACAGCAAAACCACTTCACAGTCAGGCCTCGATATTCTTCCAAACGGAAAATGGTACTGAGCTGTGGTTCTGTCCTCTCAAATCCATTAAGATAAAACTAACTCGGCTCTATTGGCATTCTGATGGAGCATCCTTTTTGGCGCACCTCCACCTCTGCTTTTTCTCCTCAGCTTAAAGTAAAACATCAATGTCTTGTCTTTAGTGAGAGTGCAGAACTTTGAACCTAAAAACCTTGCAGTGGAAAAACACTCGACAGTGTATTCACGGAAACAGAAAGGCAGACACGTAAATACATGGCAGCGTCTAATCTTTTCAATGAATGTTTTCATATAATTTGGCTTTTTTCCCACATGCAGAGTATGAATAAGAATAAGAAAACCTTTATTAGCCCCACAGTGGGAAAATTGCATAAAAATACATAACTGAACTATGTATTTTTTAATTAAATGACAAGAGCTAATTCTTAAGCCAGTGTATGAGAGCTCATAAGGCCGATTAGAACTGGCACAAAAGTATGTGCACACACTAAAGGGGGAAAAGGACCCCACATATACACAGTGACTCATGCACAAATATATAATGGCCTGATAAAGTTATGAGTTCCTTTAATTATTGTCCATCAATTTAGCCACTGTGGATTTGTTTGTACTTAACGTTCTTGGAAAATCTTAAAGCATAGCCTAAGATTAAGACTTTTTTTTATCTTGCCAATTTTTTCAAAACAAACAGGAACTCGGCCATTTTGGTTGGATTCCGTGATGCCTGATGGACTTGCCTCAAGGTGTTTTCCCTGATTGACTTCAAAATCAGTTCTGATCAAAATAAAGCCACAGAAAGTACAAAAGGTAACAATGCCATTGCCTCAACACAATTAGGTATAAAAAAAAATGATAACTGCATATAGTCTTCATAAGTGACATTAGAAATGTGTGAACCAAATGTGACTCCAGTAAAAAAAAAAAAAAAAGGCCAACAAAATGGCTAATGGAATACCCAAAAGTGATGCCCTCTAAAATCAGTGCAAAGTGCAGTAACCAAAATCAAGTAACTAAGCTTGTGACAAACATGTACTGGCTCAGTGATATTTTTGTGTTGATTTTGGACTATTTACTCATAGAAGATATTTTGCATGAACTAATGGCATGGTTACTGCACTTTGTGACTTTGTGGCTTTGACAAAATTTGGTGCAGCCTTCTAAAGAAACAAAACTATTTATTCTCTGGCATGCCCTCCACCAAAAAGAACTTTTCTCAACTTGAATTTATTATTTATAAAGGTATCTTCATTGTATTTTATTTGGGCGTAACAGTAACCTGAAAGGGACCATTGAGATTTGCATGTCTTAAAAATTTGTAAAGGCAATGACTTCAAAATCATCTATGTGGATCACTCCTTATGAAACATCTAACCCAAAAAATTGAGTGTTTTTGTGTAAGCAATGCCCTATTTCAAACATTAGCACAGTGACTTGCTATAAACCGAGAAAAAAAAAAAAGAGCTTATTTTAGTGGACCATCTTTTATGGCTTCCAGGTTCCATGAAATTGGTTGGAATGAATCTTAACATCGGATGAGTGCAGAACAAATCATGATAACACAAATTCAAGGTCTGGAAGAGTGAATGATTTTTACTCAAAGATGTTGGATTGATTGAATTCTCGGCGGGAAAAAAGTACGAGGGCCTGAAGTGGTGCAGTCTGAGTCTCTTCCCGTGGCTTTTAAAAGTGAAAGCACCTGAGGAATTTGAACATTGATTATTGTATCTTCGCTCCAGGCTGCATTAGCCATTCTCAAAGATGCACTCACTGGAGAAACGAACTTAAAAAGAATTCCTGGAGGCGAGGTTCTTTTCGCTTCCAGTGATTTGTTTAGTCACCCGCTCCCACTTATGTTGACGCCGTGGAGTTCAAAAGTTCACACGTGTTAGTCGGGATCAAACACACATCTACTCCCCCTGCATAATAGCGATAGCGGCAGAGCATCGACCCTTTTAGCACCTCGAGAAGAATGAAAAACGCAATTGTCTCGAAGGAGTCAGAGGCTTTCAACAGGTCAGCATTGAGTTCATGCATTTTATTCTGCATTTGGCCTGTTGTCATTTAGAGCATGTAAATGGCAAGAGTGTGGATCTCAAATATTAAGGGGCAATTAAGCCATCAATACTATGGACTGTGCTTGCAATTTCACCTAGGCAGCCAAACCTTAGGAAAGTAAACTGAACTGGGAAATTTTGGTGCAAAATGCTGTTGTAATTCAAATGTATTCCATTGATATTACAAACATAACCTTGTAATCACCGCTCTAACCTGGTGTTTCTACTCCAGCAGTTTTCCCCAGACATTCATGGTGCATTGTGGAGTAGAGGATCCTGGGCAATTTAGCTAAACAGAGGATTCAGTATTTGGAAGGAGGAACTGATTGAAACAGTCCTTCAGCAGCAGGTGATGGCCTGGATTTTTCCTCACAGAGAGCTATCGCGGAGATTAGGAAACACCCAGTACGTGGGCTGCTACTGACTTCACTTTGCACTTAAGTTGTATATGTGTTTTTAGAGGCTATAATGATTAGGCTTGTCTGGCAGATTTCAGTCCAGACGAGGAAGAAAAGGCCCTAAAACTATCTATTTGACCTTCTCTACAAGTTCAGCCTCCAGGGACTTGTACTTTGGTCAACTCTTAATACTACAGCTACTATCCTACAACTCACTAATGACCTGATCAAACTATTAAAGTTTTATAGTAATTCTAGCAAAAAACCCAAATGTTTTCACCAATCTGTGGCTGAATAAACCTTAAATTTGCCACTATTTATTGTGCAGTGGGTTATTGGGATTGTTGAGTTGTCCTTTCTCTTCTTTGCCGTAGCTTCAAGTCTGTCCAGTTCCAATCCAACAACAGATTTCTCCTTCTTGATCAACTCCATAGACTGTTCATCTTCACTATCTTGTTACCTACTCTTTCCTAGTAGGCTTGTGCTCTGGAGAGCTAGCGGTTGTTACCTTGTATAAGCAATGCTGTGAACATGGGAATGCTTTTTTCCTTACTTCTTTCCTGGTAAGGCTTCACTCACACGGAGAAATTAACAGATCCCAACAGCTCTGTTTCCATCCATCCACAAAGATAAGCACAACACTTGAATTGCTTTTAGTTTGCAGCGGTTAAAAAAACAACACATGCTTCCCGCCAAGCTTATTATTATTTAAACATATGCAATAAAATGTGTGGTTTCTGAAGTGATATAGCCTTACTTCCCTTCCGTGTTTTCTGCCATGTTCGCTTTCAAACTTGCCCTTGTGCCCTCATCTTCATACCCTAAATCTCAGCTGTGCATTACCACTTTAACACCTCAGTCCACATTCCATGCATTATGGAAAGCACTTATATAAATATGTACTTATGAATATGTATAGGTGAATGCCAGGTCATTTATTCTGCTCTATACTGTGTATGCTTTTAGAGCCAGAAAAAAAACAGATAGTTAGTGCAAAGCAGCCATCTTGCTCAATGCAGTACTTTCACTTTTTGCGATTCTAGCGAAAGACTGCACCGTAAACTGATTTTTGGGTTTGATAAAAATGTAAACCGCAGTCCAGACAAACTGGTACTATGCTAGCCAGGTTGTATTTGTAAAAGGAGACAGTCTGTGTGGTGTAGAAGCAGACAGCAGTGTAATCCTATTATCTGAGAGCATCTGTAGCCTGGATTTCATTACAACAGGACTTTATAGAAGGACTGAATGGATTCATGCTAAGAACAACTTTTACACTGATTTTTTTCATTCATTTTTTCGTTGACCCTCTGTTCAGCCACTCATTCATATCCAACCATCCTCCTTTCATTCATTTATCTGTCTTTCCAACCATCCATTCATTTCTTCAGTCACTGATTTATCTGTCCAGCCATTAATTCATTGTCCATGCAATCATTATTCATTCATTAATCAGACATCTATTCCTCATCCATCTATCCATTCTTCTATCTATCCATCCAACCAACCAACGATTTCTTCCGTCATTCATTTGTTCACCCACCTTCTGTCCATCCATCCATTCATTCATTTTCCATCCATCAAATCATTACTCATTCATCCATTGTTTAATCTGACCATCAAACCATCAGTCTACCCATTCATTCATTCATTTATTTATTTATTCACTTTACCTATTGATCTGTCTGTCCAGTTATTCGTTTAGTCATTTATTCATTCATTCTTTAATCCAACCATCCATTTATCCATCATAGTTCATTCATTAATCTCATTATCCATTCATAATCCAGTTTATTGATTCATTTGTTTATATATTGATTGATCTGTCCATCTATTCATTCATTCTTTCATCCATTCTTTACTAAAACCCTCTCCCTCATCATTCACACATCTCTTCATTCATTCATTAATTTATCCATCCATACTTATAAATTCATTTTTTCATTGTAGAATCTGTCCAACCATTTATTATCCATTTAAACGTTATCAATTCATTCATCCTCCAATCTGACCATCCATTTATTATTATCTATCCATCTGTTGGCTATATATATATCAACATATCATATCATATAAACAGAATGCTGCCTTTAGGCCCATTACTCCTGGATCAGTCCGTGTCTGGTTTGTCCAAAAAGGTACAAAATGTCTCAAATAAATGCATTGTAACTAATTTGGTGATCCCTCAGCTTTAGGTTCTAACTGTTAGGTGTGATTTTGGTTTCTATGTAGCACTAAACACAGCACTTTTGTGAATGGATTTATCCTTATTCAGGGAATAATGAGAACTACTCAATGGAAATGCAGCTTTTGAATAGCCTCTCACTGTAATGAGATATTTGTCATTTAATATGTGACCATTATGTAACTTATGAGACAGTACAATCTGTTCCCAATTCACTGTTCAAAGTCTATGGAAACTTGAATGATCTCACGACTCTTTTCTCCATGTGAGGTTTCATTTTGAGACTTGGAAGAAAAAAAAATACAAAAACTTTTGATTTGGGAATTGTGGCCTATTGGGTCATACACTAAAAAGCAGAAAGGTTTTGATTAAAAGTAAACTTAAGAAGGCCAATTGCAGAGTCACTTTTAAAAAGGTAGCAATTTGTAATCACAGGACTTATTTGTTCTACAATTTTACTGGTCCATGGTCAATAATAGCTTTTTCCCGTCAACCTGGTAATTAAATTTCAGACGCAGAGAAGTAGAAGAAGTGTAAAAGCTCC
The DNA here is from genome assembly GCA_036850595.1 of Rhyacichthys aspro. Lineage (NCBI taxonomy): Eukaryota > Metazoa > Chordata > Actinopteri > Gobiiformes > Rhyacichthyidae > Rhyacichthys > Rhyacichthys aspro. The sequence goes on along the minus strand of CM072166.1, from coordinate 15,134,467 downwards.
ATTCAACATTGACTTTTATACTTGGAACATTATATCAAAACACCACTGCAAATGTATTTATCTACAGCAACATATAAGTGATATAGAATGATTACCTTAAATTTCTACAGTGATTACTGTGAATCATTTTTGTAAAAATAGAAGTGAAGGAGCGGCCAATATGTAAGATTTTGTAATGAAATCTGTGAGAAGAAAAAAAGATTAAAACATAGTGGACAGCTACTTCAGGGATCAAACTCAGCCTTCTCAATGTAAGGCACTTTGTTTTGTTTTTTTTTATTGCAAACTTTAGTAACCTTTGTTTTCAGGTCAGGGAACTATGAGGCTTTATAAAATAATTCCAAGATTAAGCACAAGTTACACATTCTCACTAAATAAATAAATATGAATGAATGAATGAATAAATACATTTCTGGCGATTTAAAAAAAAACCAACTGTCATCTCAATGTATCACCAATATGGCAGACAGACGACAGCAGCAAGACATGAAACTGTCACGAACGAGGACTGCACTCCACAGCTTCCTCTGTCACTGTGACTGGATTCAAAAAGAAACATAGTACCCTCTGAACCTTAAGACCTACTTCGTCCAAATGCAGGTCAACACTATGAAACGTGCTGTTTTTTGACACATTATCTTGCGACACAAGAGTGACTCGATTTAAATGTTTCATCTGTTGCTTGAAACTAATCATGCCTACATAGACAAATACAGTTGTCAACTAAAAGTGTGCATTTGATTCATACAGTCACTTTAAAAGTTGCTATATTGCTCTTTATAGCAATCCACAGTTGAAACAGATTGTCAATGATGGTACAGAGGGAAATGGACTTAGTTTTATTTGTAATAAATGTATGATTGAAAAGCTGTCAATACTTTTACAGTCATTTATATCCTTATTGCAATTTTTTAAATTCATTTTAACAGTATTGGACTTCAGGTCATGAGGTTAATGTGGCTTTGACAACAACACTATTGAGAACAATCTTTTCTTTTTTACTTCACATGTGAATTTAATTGCTATATGATTCTAGCATAGAACATCTTTGTCGCAGATTTCTCAAAACCACCGTTCTTGGACTCTCCTACTTTTACCGATAAACTTACCCACAATGCAATGTAATGAAGGTGTTACCTCACCTTTAAAACGATGAAAAAAATGTACATTCTCTGTTACAATTTTCCTTTGCAATTTCAGGCAAATTCTATAAACCTACATCTAAACGAGGCCACATTTTTTTTGTACTATAACATCAAGCCCACTCTGTTCCCTCAAATCATTGCATAATAAGGAACATTTCTTTCATATGCTGGTGTATAGAGAAAAAAACGGTCTGACTGCGACTCGGCGGTGCGGTCCCATTGTGGCAGATCATGGATTAGTCTCTTAGCAGGGATTACAGAGTGGGCAGTAAAGATGATTAAAGACTCCTCCAATACCAGCCTTTGGGGGACAACGCGTGAGGGAGGGGCACAAAGAGACAGGATCTATTTCTCTGCTGCGGCGGCTGCTTGGTGGTCGGGTTCGCCGCCAGAGGCTTGGAGCGAGTAAATCAGGCCAAAGAACACATTCAAGAGCCTTTTCTATTGTACGGAAGTAAAATAAGGGGGTCATGTTGATGGCCTAGCTTTTATTTCTTAGAACAATACGTTGGATGAAACTGGAATGTATAAATACTAGCTTTAGCAATTTCTAGAATGATAATAAGAGTGTAACACTACTTCACGGTGTACAAATTGATGGCTGCAAGTGTACAGAGGAAGAAAAGAATATACAACACTGATGGAATTGAATATGTTTCTTTTGGAAATTCAAGTCGTGACGTTGTAAATTGTAAATAAAAACTGAATGTAATGATTTGCAGATCTCATAAAAGCATATTTTATTCACAATTGATGATAAATAACGTATCAGAAGTTGAAACTGAGACATTTTGCCAATTCATGAGAAATAAAGGCTCATTTTGAATTTGATGGCAGCAAGAGATCTCAAAAGAGTTTACACAGATGGAAAAAAAAGACTGCAATCAAAAACAATGGAATACTTGTGTTCCTTAACATAAATTTGCAAAGATTGTCCAGTCTACAGAAGATAATATCATCAAGAGGTTCAGAGAATCTGGAGAAATCTCTGTAAAAGGGGCATTACTAAAGCTCAGTATTCTATTGGAGGCTGGTTATCTTCAGGCTCAAGAAGAACTGCATTAAAAAACAAATCTGTTCAGAGCACTTCCAAACATAACCGTCTGTGAACACAGTTTGCTGAACCATCCATAAAAATGACAGACTCACAGACTTCTGTCTCACTTTCAGCACCTGATATGTTGTTTATGTTTTATTTGGAATAAATTATACTTTTACGAGATTTTCAAATCACTGCATGCATTTTTTTTCACTTTTCACAAGTTGGGTTTGTATTTAATAATCATTATTTATTTGATTATGAGAATATAAAGCCAGAAACAACAATAGGGTAGTGTAGCGGAGTACAATACGGAAGCCAATTTAAAACAGTCATGTAGTTGAGAAAGCTTACTGCAAAAAAAAAAAACAATTAAATAAAATGAAACTATAAAAATCTTGCTAAAACACAGCACCAACTTGGGAAAACCTTTACATCAGTTTTACTACACATGCTACAGTCCCAACATAAACACACAACAAATGTATTAATAAGTAATGTTTTATTATGCATATTGTGTTTCTATATACATTATAAATATCCGTGAAGTGCGCATAAAAGCTGAAAAATGAATTATTTTCCTTACTCTCTGCATGTTTACATCTTTTTTCTCATTTAATTACAGACTTATGATATTATAAAAAAAAAATACTATCCACTTATAGCATCACAATAAAAATAATGACATTTTTGTGGCATACGATACTGCTAAAACATTGCTAGATCTGGTCCCTTTGAGTGTGACGAAGTCTGAATCCATCAGGTAACCGCTGCAGATCCCCTTGTAGTCCCACTCTTTCTCAGTGTGTTGTTTCGTTTTTCTAAAAGCCTGTTCTTGAAGCGCTCGGCTCTGACAGCTGCCGTAGTCAGTCTGCAAACACTGCAGAACATTGGGTTGGGAACGCCGCGGTGAAGTTTGTGTGTACCGGCGCGAAATAACACCCCATCTTTTCGGTGTGTCAGTGGTTTTTAAATATAGATGAAGGGAAAAGAACGGTGGGGGGTGAAAGGGATTAGGAGAGTGATTAGGAAAAGACATCCAGGGCGCGACGTATGGGGTTGTTTGTTATTCTAATCCAGAGAAATCCTAAAGTCAAACATTTTAGTCTGATTTAATGTGCATGCTGAAAGATCACAGTAGAAATGGATGGAAACTGTAAAAGTGATGTTAATTAAAGCAGTAAGGGGCCTATTCAGAGGTTTATTTACTACTAATGAAGGAGGCATGTGTCTGAGAGCAGTTATTTGGCAAAGGGTACCTTCTCACAAACTGAGGAAATACACAATTTATCTATTATTATTATTATTCTATTAGTGGTGTCAAACACAAAGTGGATAGTTCATAAGAATCATTACAAGGTCTGAAGATGGTGACATTTGGAAGCTTTTATAAAATTTTGAATGTGATATATCATCTTCATTTGAGTCTTACAAAAGTTATCTTTAACATTAATTTCCTCTTTTTATGGAAACTGGTTTTAGTTGGATTTGAACAGGTTTTAGATGGATATAATCAGGTTTTAGTAAGATTTGAACAGGTTTTAGATGGATTTATAAACAGATTTTAGTCAGCTTTGAACAGGTTTTAATTGAATTTGAACAGGGTTTTGATGGATTTGAACAGATTTTATTTATCTTTGTAGCAAAAATCAAATCCATCTAAAACCTGTTGATTTAAACAGATTTAAGTCAGATTTGAACAGCTTATAATTGAATTTGAACAGGGTTTAATTTATCTTTGAAGCCAAACCCCCCCCCAAAAATCCATCTAAAACCTGTTCAAATCCAATTCAAACCTAAATATCCAAAAATATCACTTACTAAATGTATTGAAGGGCCACATAAAAGTTGAGTTTGACTTGTGTTCTGCATCATTCATTTTACTCATTTCAATCAAAGGGTCAAGACATGCTTAATACCTGCATCCTGACATTTGTAAATCAGGCTGTTTGTCGTCTGAATATTCTGCTGCCCATTTTTTGTGCTGCGTAATAGGCAACACATATATAGGCCATACGGATAGGTGCAAAATGACTGTGTCCATGACTTTTTTGCACGAAATAGCCCTGCAGCTCTTTAGTCAATCTGGTATATAACAATTTTGCACTGTTTTTTGTTGGTGCATTGCATTGTTTTAAAAGAATCAATATGTACCTAATGGATTTTGGTTGTGCCTTTAAAACCCAATAACTTCTTAAATCAGCTTTTGATGTTTAATGTGAACAGAGATGTGTTCCGAGATGTGCCAGCCAATTTATGAATGTGATACGTGGCGGCATTGAATGACATTGAACGCGGATATCGGCTTGTGGTGGCTACACACTATGCATTTCAATGACATTAGTTAAGACCATAAGGTGATTAACAGGTTTGTCGCAATGTGATACCAGGCAATTGAAAAAAACATTTGAACTTTTATTTTATTGTTGTATCATTCTAAAACAGTTACACATGCAATTTTCCTGCTGCTTGTCGGTGATTGCGCTATTGTCATGAACTGTCTACATCTTATTCTAGGTCTTGTTCAAACACATCGACCTCTGATATCTCTGTGAGCTTGATTTACATTTGTTTCACACTGAATGGGTGCTATTTGAAATACAGCCCATCATATCTAAACGCTGGCCCGACATCACCGCTGGGCTGATTCATATTGTTATCTCGACGCGCTGCCAGTTCTGTTTTTGACTCATTTCCGTCCAAAAAAGGTCTGAAGTCTCTACACGGATTAACAGCATGTTCTGGGATCTTGTCTTCTCCGTTCGGTGATGAGGTTATTCCGGGACAATGCCGCTGATATGTGTAGGCCGCTGTACAGTCGCTGTAGCAGTGAGCATGCTAAATTGGGTAAAAGAGGATTACGCTAAGCCTGGCCAGAGGGAAAAAGAGATATTATCGCACTTTGTTTGTGCTATTCAAATCTCCGATGACACGAGAGGCACATACGTGATGCCGATAATGTTCGTTTTGTGATAATTCTGTCCCACGTGTCAGATTTTTAGATTGTGCAAATGTAAGAGTGCACTGCTAATGGATGGTTAAGGCTACGTTAAAACTACAGGGACAAGTCATTTTGATTTATTTTATTTTATCCAGTTGTCAATTTGATCAGATCTTAGAATCACAACTGAATGATATCCCAGAAATCTAAAAAATGTTGGCTTTAAGTAAGATGTAGAGCCAATGAATTCTCAGGCTGGATATTTTCGCAAATAAACATTTTCCCTATGTTTCATTTCATAAATATATGATGTATATTTTTAATTTTATTTAAACTATATACTTCTATATTGGTATTTTTGGGCAGTATTTGATTAAATGTGGAGGAAACATGCTATTAGTCTTTTGTTTGCATTATTCTAAACCTACCTAGATTTTCACCAGATTATTGCTTTATTGGCATCAGGTGATTTTTTAACTCAACAGGAAACAAAAAGGTTAGTCTCTTTTTGGACATATAGAGCATATTTAAAAAAAAAATGAAAGCCTAAACCAGATACTGTATAAAAGTGCAGAAATTGTGTTTTTTTTTATTTATTTATTTTTATCCTCAGTAAAGTCACATCTCTCTTATTGTTCTTTCCACTAATAAACATGTGTGGTGTGTTTCCAGTGAGTACTCCCTTCCATAGCAGCTGGAATCTTATGATTATTGTCCACAGATTCACAAAAATCCTACTTGTACTGCTGCGGGCAATGTGATTTCACGCAGATGAAGCATCCAATTTACCTTTACTTAATTTACTGTAAACAACATAGCCTCTCATTGAATTAAATGATCAACCACTCACAAGAGGTGTATACAATTACCTCGAAACACTTTTTGTGGACGCCCTCATATGGTTCTGTGTAACTCTCTAGACAGTGTAGTCTAGAAAATCGTCAAAATATAACTTTTATTTCATCACCACACTGTCCTGCCAAAGGTCGTGGGTTCGATCCCCAGTCTGGTCAACACCTGGCATACAGACATACATTTTGGAAGTGGTGAATCTAAATTTCCCCATGTGAATGAACGTGAGAGTGACTGCTTTTCTGTCACCGCCTGAGTTCAAGTGTCATCCCTGCGACTAACTGGCCATTGACCAGAGTGTACCCCGCCTCAGGCACAAAGCTGCTGGGCTCCAGTTACACTCGGCCCCTAACGGGACTCAGCAGAAGATGAATCAACTGTCCAATCCACTTAGATTAGATTAAACTGTAATGTCATAACACATGCACAAGTAAAAGGCAACGAAATGTAGTTTAGCATCCAACCAGAAGTGCAAACAGCAGTAAGTGCAGCATATATAGTAGTATTTTAGACGTATGCAGCAATGAGCGCTTTCATTGAAAATCAATGCCAGTCATGACATAATCAGGATGCTGAACTAATAATAAATCCTTGAGTTCGCCGCTCAAAAGCAACTCCAGAAGTATACCGCCACTGAACTCACTTAAGTACCCGTTATTGCAATCATCTTCAGGTAAAAGAATGTATTTTAATCATCCAGCCTACAGATGCACAGAGAAATGTACTACAGGTTACACACACATGCATATAAGCAACCCTTGATGCTATAAAAAAGTAAACATTGATTTTTTTTTTTTTTTTCATAGAATAGAGTTTTATTTGCCATTTGCACAGATAGATTGCAGTGCCGAGTCAGGCTTACTAAAAAGTTTAAAGAGTAAAATAAAATAAGAAAAAAGTAAAATAAATTAAAAAATAAGAAATAAAATAGAATAACCAATAAATAATACACAAGAAAAGCAAGATAGTACAATTAAAATACTGAAAAAGTTCTTAAAAAATGAGGAGCCTAATATAAGCACCTAATTTATTCATGCCACTGTGAATAAAATGTATCCTCACTTTTCTGGAAACACTTCATGTAAACCAGTGGATTGAGATATTTCATCAGATGCTCCCTTGAAATATATAAGATCATCTGTATATGTGAACCTTATTCACATGCACAGTCTCATCCTAGGGGTTAAACTAAATCAGATATTAATTTCACTTTTTTGTGCAGGTGAGGCAAAAAGAGCCACAGAATCTGTGTAGGTGAATGGATTCTCATCAGTATGCAGCGGTCCGAGGCCAGCGTGAGATTGATTTGAGCCGAGTCGTCGTGGCCTCTTGCTCCTCATCCCCGGCGGAGTTCACTGTCTAATGCGGAATGGTAATAATCACAACCGTGCTTTCTCCTACACACCACGCCGCGAGGCCCGGGGCGTTCACATGACGGATTCACCAGGAGACGGGGAAACTGCACTACTGGAGAAAGGCTGCATCAGCAACTCCAGAGTTTATTAGCTTTCAAGCTCATAATTCCCAGCGCTTTCCATTAAAGTGTACGGCGGGTGAAGTATTCCGAAGCCAAATGCCTTGTTGACAGAGCAGTTCATTTGAATAGGCAATTAAGACGTCATTAACAAAGCTATGAATGTAGATGTTGCTAGAGAGATAAGTTGCATATCAAATCTTTCCAAAATTTCTACCAATTTTACTGTAAATCTGCTCAGTGGAGTGATAAGTCAAATTGGGAAAGTATGAAGAAAATAAACAGAACAGTTTGGGCTACTGTCAACTAAGGTCGTTTTCAATCGTCTGTTGGAATCTGTCTGAGCGTTGTTGCAGTTTTAATTGTTGGGTTTCTGTTTCACTCTGTTAAACAAACCAAATCTAATTAAAAACACAGTTACATCTCTCGACTGAGGGGGGCGCTACAAGTCCATCCATTCCGCTGCAAGAAAATCCCCAAATGTAATGGTGCAACACACTTTCATCTACTAGTGTCCATTTTCCGCTGATTAGTTCGAAATCTTTTTCTTTTTTTTTAGGGTTGACAAGCACTGTTTCATACGCAGACAAAATTTTCAACATATTTTTTTATTTTATTTTATTTTCTTTGCTTTATTTTGCTTTGCTTGCTTCGCTCACACGTCAATCAAACCACGTGTGTGCTGTCAGTGAGTGAGTTGAGAGCATTAGTGAGTGGCCAATGTTTTGCTACAAGTTAAAGCTACAAATCATTGGATGCTTAGGACTAAGTTGTAATGGACTCACACAGAACACCAAATAATCACATTTTGTGCCTGAAAGTTGTTTTAGGATCTGTGCTTCCTCATTAAACACTGTTAAACTGAGATCTACCTGATGAGATGGCTATACGCATTGCTAAAGCCACAAAAACCTGCAATGAGGTAAAATGCACAAAAGAGTTTATTACATTTGGACTGACACATTTGCATATCACATAATGGATGTTTTAACATAAATATCATGCATATTTATGGGAAAGGATAAACATTTGTCTACATCTGGAATTTAAAAGTAGGAATAGTTTGTTATGCAATTAGCTTAAACACTCAAGTCTGCTATGTCTGCCTAGCTACTTGTCGATTAAGGCTTCTTGTAAATCCTTCTTTTATTCTAATGGGAATTCTTTCCTATTTTTGATTCTAATAAAAAAACAACAACAAAAAAAAACAAGTTTAGTTTGTAATACAAAACTTATTTCAACGCTATTTGAATGGGGAAACATTCTCACGAAAATTAGCGACTGCATTTTGCTTTGTGCTGAGAATGTTGATTAACTGCTAACAAAGATACACCATATTCATTACGTTGTTAAGTTGCGCCGTTGTTTATGCTGTGTCCAAACATGTAAATGAAACCAAGCCAGAAAATGACTTCCACTGAATGACACGGTTAATATTGTGCGCTGCTGTATGATTTTGATAACCACTAATTCAGCTCCTAATCCACCGAGTCAGCTAATTTGGGATAATTAGGCGGCGGGATGCAGGCCCCGGTAATTGGCCTTGGCTTGGATTCTACATGCGCTGTTTGGCTCCGAGTTCAGGGCGGCAGACTGTCGTCCAGCGTCAAGTCCCGTTTTATGATCCTCTGATTCTAATCACAAGCCGCCGTGCTTTCAAGGTCGGACGCCGTGTGATGGATGTGTAAAAGACGGGGGGAAAAAAGTCGCCGTGGCTGTTTTATAGACTCTTCTTATCAGCTCCGAGGTGTGCAGTCGTAAATTAAATCCACTGGTCACTTTCTATGACCCCCGCTAGCTTGGATTGTTCTGTTGAAATCTGTTAAATCAGTGCATTTCTGAGCTTACATATACAGAGCGAGTCCTTTACTTCTTTCCGAGTGTTGGTTAATAGAAATCCACAACCCTGATGGTTTCACAAGACATGCGTAAAACCCCATTTCCACCAACAGAAGCAAAACGGCCAGTGTTGCAATGCTGTAACAAATTTTCTCTGGCGTCGTTACCCTGTCTCTTTGTGTATGCTTTTTCCTTCTTTCCCTTTAAATCTTTAAATCCCTTTGTGTGGCGCTAATGAGCCCAACAAAACCATGAAATGTTCAGAAAACGGGCTTTAAATGCATCAAACGGCTTCAAAACCGGGTCCAGTACAGCAGCCAATGAGCGCACATCAGGGACTTTACACTACCTTGTATCAGAACGTGATCTTTGACTGTTCACGGCGTCATAAATTCACAAAAAACAGGATTACAATGAGGACGTGGGTGGAGCTTAGAAGCAGCAACGCTAACTCCAAGAAATTATGGAATATTATGGATAACCATTGCCCAATCTGTAACATTTGAAGTTTAAGGAACTTGATTTGGTGGATCTAAGTAGCCAGCCCTTTCACACACACAGACCTATCCAGCAATGTTCCTGCATTTTACCAAGAATTTCTGGCAGAAATTTAGATCAAAACCTGTTAACACTGTTATAAATTAAAGTTACAGGAAAGGATATAGTCTGAATGAAAACAGGAATATCTTTTTTTTAATTCAATTTCAATTCAATTTACAATTTTATTTGTATAGCCCAGTATGATAATACCAATTGCCTAAAAGCTGCGTAGCTAACGCTCACAAATCCATTATTGTGCCCACTAACGCCCACTAATTCATGAAAAGGATGGGGTTTTGGTGGACTTTTTGCCCAGAACAGGAGCAGAACCAGGACCAATGGTTGCACTGATTTGTGAGATGTTGCTGTTGGTGGGTCATTTAAAAGATGTATGGAATGGAAATAATTTAGAACATTGCTCAATCTTCTTAATGATTGTTTTGGAGTCTTGAGTGTCGTGCAGAGCTCCTTCTTCTAAAATATACTTTAGCGCGCAGTGATGGTGTTCTAGTTCATTATTGGGATGTGTAGTTAACTTCCCCCTTGTTTCCTCTGTGTAGGTAAGTGGAGTGAAATTTTCCATTCCACCGAGAATTCTGCAGAAATACTTTGGCCTAAAATCTCGCCAAGAAAATGGCCATTCTGGGTTCTGTCAACCTTCTCACTTACTTATGACTCCATTGGTAGATCGCCAGACTTTAATGCCATGTCCGTTCTTTGTAGGTGAGCTCTCAGTAAAGAGCTGAAATAGCTCAGTTGGGAGAGTGTTAGACTGATTATCTTAAGGTCCCTGGTTCAATCCCAAGGTTAGGTATTTAAATGGAGACAGGTGATTGCCAAGACAGTCCCTGGTTGAAAGGCATGCTGCAATTGCCTCTGTGACCAGTACCAGGCATCAATAGAACACTAGTTTTAATCCCTGGCTCCAAAGTTTCTGTTGGAGATCTTCCATGTAAGGAATCCCATTAACTGCAATCCTCCACTACTCCCTTTGAATTTTGCTCCAAGTGTGACTGTAATCCAGCTTTTAGGACCTATCTAAGGCACTTCTTAGAATACCTATATAGAGGAGATGCATGTTTGCTCACAATTTCTTGGGAAAATGGTTGTAGAGCCTGGCAAACCCAATTGCTGGGGCAAAAGAGTACTACAGAGCCTGGGTAGCTCAGTCGGTAGAGCATCAGACTTTTAATCTGAGGGTCCAGGGTTCAAGTCCCTGTTCAGGCGTTCATGTAATTATACCTACATGTGAGGGCCCTAGTTCAGGATCCAAGATGGCTGCAAACACTTGCACTTGCCAGAAAAATTGCAAGTGGAAGAATGGCTGGCTTAAAAGCAGGCTAGACATACATGTTTGCAGTCATACTCACACTTTTTTAGAAGAACAGCTTTGGCACATTTCATTTGTTCACATACAGTAGAAACAAAACTTAAGCGGCTTTACACAACAGAAGGCAGCAGGTGCTAGACAGCATCCCCTGTCATTAGACCCTCCATCAGAGTGAGGAAAAACTCAAAAAACCCTGCTGGGGGACAAGAGAAACCTCAGGGAGAACCACAGAAGGAGGGATCCACCCACAGGACGGACAGGTCGTGCAATAGATGTGTCCAGGACAGTCGCAGATAAAAAAAACATTTGCAATTTGTAATTTGAGTTGTTTTACACCCCTTCTTCATACGCCAGCTGTGTAAAAAGCATCTCTCAAAAACATCTCTAAAATGGTTATCACTGGTGTAAAGTGTGTCAGAAACCCGTAATATTTCTTCAGCAGCTGTAATTGTAGAATGTAACGTAGAATGTAATGTGATGTAGTTGTTCCGCATCTGTCAGGACGTCCACTGGGTCTGCTCCGGAGCCAATTCACACTAGATGTGCTTTGGCAGCCAGCGGAGTGACGCCTCCTCTGACAGGCCTTATGAAACATGTCAGCCGTATGACCCACATGATGACGCAACATGACATGTGCAGTGACATCCGCTCGCTGCCGCCTGACACCTCATTAGGCCCCCGTCGCACACTGAAAAGAGCTTTAACCGAAGCCATTGTGCTGCTTGGAGCTGAGGCCGGGCCAGACGTAATGCATCAATCCCAAATAAATGACAGATTCCAGAAGAAAGAGAGGTGAAAAGATAAGGATGATCATCAGAGAATAATATTTAGGTGAGTTTTAGTCTGTCAGATCAGACACGAAATCAGTTGATGTTTCGTATAATCTGTAGATTGCTGTGTTCGCTCCACCTTTTTAGAAAGCGGACCACACTGATGGAACCACAGGCAAAAGAGTTACCAAAGTAATATGAAATGATACACTGCTATGGGATAGTGTGGAAGGTAAATACTTTATCTTTTTGGGTTTAACGCACCACTATGACTTTGATCCGAGTCGCTCTGATACGCTGCCCGTGGGCCACAGATTGTTCCGTGCCAGAAGACACTGTGTTGTCATTTTGTGACTTCCAGAAGGCTCCCACACTCCATTACACTCCGGATTGTCCTCTGTGTCCCTGGCTCATTACTCCTCATCTATTTTTAAAAGGGAATATGCCTTATTACAATTAGTCTGTTTAGAGGCCAATCTGTCACGCTCATTACAGGGAAATGCCTCTCGCTGCAAAATGTTACTTTGGTTTGGGTTTGTCCCTCTACCTCCACGTTGCTGCTGGGATTGATCAGTGTATAACTTATGCACAAGGAGCTAGTTGACATATTGGAAGACATTTATGGCTCATTCATTTGCTAAAATAGATCTGTCTATTTCAATGATCGCTGTCAAAGCCCAAACACTTGCCCCAAGCAACATGCACACAAGTGTATTCAATTAAATTACAACCAAAATTCAGAAAAGGTCGTGACACTGTGGAAAATGTAAATAAAAACAGAATGCAATTATTTGCAAATCTCATAAAACCATATTTTATTCACAGTAGAAAAAAGCATCATATCAGGTGATGCTAAGTGTTGAAAAGTAATAGCTCGTTCTGAAATTGATGGCAGCAACACATCTCAAAAGTTGGGTCAGTGTCAACAAAAGGCTGGAAGTAAGTGGTGCTTTAAAAAAAAAAAACTGCTGGAGGAGCATTTTGCATCAATTAGGTTCATTGGCAACAGGTCAGTCACATGACTTGAGAAGAAAAGGAGCATTTTAGAAAGACAGGATCTGTCAGAGGTAAAGATGATCTAAGGTTCACCAATCTGCAAAAAAACTGTCTTAAAATTGTGGAACAATTGAATGAATGAATGAATAAATAAATAAATAAATAAATAAACTGCAATATCCCACTGTCTACAGAACATAAAGGTTCTGAGAATCTGGAGGAAAAAAGAAAGAAAAAAGCTAGTTTTTCTGCCCAGAAAAGACACTGGAGTGCTTTCCTCATTTCCATCAAGTGGTAGGGGTCAGCTCAGTTAAGGTAACCCCTAAAGAGGCTCATGTTTACGCTGTGCTGCAATATACACAACATGTAACAAAAAGTAGTGTTTCTGAATGAGATATAAGCCACATCTGACTGTTTCCGGTTTATTAACAGCTTTCTGAACATGGCATTTGCCCCCCAAAAATTTAGAAAAGTACAAAGTGGAATGACAAGTGTTTGTGTGCATGTACACAGAACAAAAAGAGAAATAGAAGAGTACATTCCTAATCATGCAGTATAAATGTAATCAATTATGGATAAGAAAACAATCGAAATCCGAGCAATGGATGTCAGGTTATCAATGTAAATACAGATTAAGGTAAGTTTTGAATTCACATGCACTTTCACCGTATCTAATTTTATCAAATAATCTTTCTTAGTTCCACCGATCATCCGAGCCATCTCTCTCCTCAGTTACACTCACCCATTTTGGTATAATTACAGGACCACTTCACACCTCTCACGTCAATACTGCACCTTGACTATGAGGCGAGACGTGAGAACGACAGGAAAAAGCTCTTGCAACAAAAAGCGAGCATGAGAGGTGTTTGTGATGACTGGAAGTATTTCTTTGGGGAAATTGGAGAGGAAAAGCTTGAAAAAGGATGAGCCAGACAAAGGTAGAGTGATTGCTTGTGTTCGTGTTTTTGATTGGAGCGATCAGGAGGCGATCCGAGCGGCCGCCGCTAATGACACATGCCCGACTGCACTTCCTCTCAGACGCACCGTGGAATTTGTCTGCATTCGAGACGGGCCCCGCCGAGGACCGCTGTTTACCAAGTCAGCCATTTCTCCTCTAATTGTCCATGATCTTGTTTCAACCTGAAGAGCATTACAGTCTGAGGCCTCCGAGGACGACCCCGCCGCCCTCCCGACAGCCTAACCCCCACTCCTCCATCTATCCATCCTTATCTCCGCTTCCGTCTCGTTATTCCCTGCGAACGGGGAGTGATTGCGGCTGGGATCCATGAGAAAAGCAGAGAGAAGACGCCGTGGGGAACTTTATAGCCACTTTAAATCTGCCCGCTGAACTTCACAACCCTTTCCCACGCCAAACGGATCCACACGGATTGGTGGTGGTGGTGGGGGGATGCAGGCGGGGAGCTGTTTGAGGGAAAAACGCAAGTCGCACGCCGTCAATTTATAGAGTAGTAGTGTGGAAACTAAGATCGGAGTGGATCGAGACAGAGAAAATGAGAAAGACTATTGACCAGTAGGTGCTAATGTGTACTTGTGAACAATTAAAAATAGAAAAAAATGAAATTAGCATGGGGAAATTTCAAATAGCCTCTTTTACACATGGTTCACAGTTAATTACACATGCACCTCGTTACCAGAACATTACCGTGTCACCTCTTTTCACACTTGACTTCCGTGAAGACTGTGCAGGACCGCTGTTGCAACTTTGCATGTGCAGTATTCAGACTCCTGCAGCGACTCTTTTCTACCGACTTTTCCTGGTGTTATCGGAGACTTTTAGAGACTCTGATGTGAAAGCACGTATCGCTCTCTCACTCTTCTCAAGGAGCAGTCCCAGAGCACTCAGAGGCGGTGTAGTGCTCTGGCAGCAGTCCCTCTCTGCTGTATCAAAGCAGGAGATGTTCACTGTTCTGCGTCCAGAGTCCAGACAGGAAATGAATTGCTCTCTGAAGTTTTTCTGTTGTCTCTTTTGGTTCATTTAGATTGTTGTCCAACGTAATCACCTAAACACATGCCCTTTCTCTTCTCCTAGTCTTCCCAGTTAATTCCCTGCAATATTACGAGGTCTTGACTTGGTAAATTGCCAGTACAGATATATTGGGAAATCAGTTCTGACTCTTTTCACACATGAAACTGTTCTGGTAAAATGCAGAAACATTGATGGGAAAGACTGCATGTCGTTAGCCTAATAGCATAATTGCCTAAATCATATTTTAAGGTTTTGGAAAAAAATTTAAAACTTTTTTTTAGCACATACGTAAAAACTTTTATTTATACTTTAATAGAAAAAAAAATATTAAAAGCTCTCTGATAGGCTGAGGACACAGCCAATGATGCATAGTGAAGCAGCAGTGTTAGGAGAGTAGAGTAAGGTAGATATATCAACATGGCCAAAAAAATGACTTTTGGCAATTATGCTATTAGGCTGACGATTTGTAAAAAGGGCTTAATTTTTTATTTAATTTGGGCTCTCCTGTGCACACAACAATCAAAACAATTGTCATTTCAGAGTTTACCTGAACCAAACCATGCAGTAAAGCACCAACACAAAGGCGACCATACCTCTCAACGGAAACTTGTCCTTGTCTACTGAAACTGGATTGACATCTACAAAAAACAGTAAGCAGCAACAAAACAAAGCAAACTCCCACTGCACTTGACCAACTCCGCAAACGATTCCTCAGACTCACAGCAGATCCCAGTAATTGATCATAAAATCTTAATTAGCTGGACGTCCCTCTGTCCGTCCGGGACCTGGGAGAGCCTGTTTCTCCAGTGCTTATTTATTACGTTCCTAATTGCAATTTCACAGTGAGCGCTCATGACATTTCGAGACCTTGTAGAACGGTACAGAAGTGATTGAGGATGAGGGGGCCGTTCCTTTCCGTAATGACTGCCAACACATACACAAGCCCAGCCTCACTGACATTAGGCATACGCGGCTCATTTGCATTAGCAAATGGTAGAAAATGAGCTAGATTGATTTGTATTTACATAAAGACAGGCTTAATGACTACAGAGCTGCATGACATTGCCAGACACAAAATGCTCGAACATGAGAGTAGTAGAATTTATTTAAAAAAGTGTAAGTTTAGCGTAAAAAACAAAGCATTAAGAAAAGAAATGACTTCAGAGGCTGTGTTGAAAATGCGGTGTGAAATTGGAGATAGCAATAGCAAATACATGACGCTAATAGATCAGATGAGTTTCCTTTTAAAATTTAGAAACAAAATCCATTTATTTATGACGTCCGCATAAATGCACTAAACCATGACATGTGTACCATTTTATTTAACAGTTTACTACGTCATTTCACACAAAGCACCTATTTATCATGCATTACGTTTAAAATTTGACCCTACCGTCCCCTCTATGGGCCAGTCGCCTCCATATAACACAGGTTTATGAGAGCATTTGGAGTCTCATTCTCTTCTACTTTCCCAACTGCTGCTTATCTTATCCCTGAAGTAGATGGTGCCCAATTACAAACCAAACAAACAAGAAGATAATCTCCTTGTACTGTCGCGGGTTGGGCCTGTGCTTTGTCACCTCTGCAGGCAACAGAGGCAGAGCAACCCTGGATTCAAACATCGTCGGAGTGGTTTAGAGAAATGGAACAGTTGTATATGTGAAGTATAAGAAATAACCTTGCGTTGTCAGTAAGGACCAATTTAGTTGATAGACGTGGAAGTAAACAGCGCAGTACGGATGTAGGCATTTAGACTGATTGCACAGTAACAATATGAGGCCTTTATAAAGAACTGACATGGCATTTTTACACCTGACCAAGCTCTGCACTAAGAACTCACATTGTTCCTTTGTATAGGTTTGCTTTTACGCTATACTTCTGCGAGATGAGGTGTGTGCCTACAGTAGACGGATTTTAATGGAGTGAATATGCTGTGTCTTTAGCAGCTCACTTTACAGTTTCAGTCAAGAAATATAATAATTAGACTGGAGTAAGGCCTGTAAAATTAATACAAAACTTCAAATGCACTGATGTAAGACATATTTTAAATCACTCAGTAGGAAAGAAATAATCAACTGCACAGGAGGCAAATAGAGTGCAATACAAAACATACATTAACATAATCTGTGTGTTTTACGTATTTTTTAATCCGATGTATTCTCCACTTTCCCCTCCTCTTTCCTCCTCCATTTTGTGCATTTGGTCCAAATGTCCGCTTCAGTTTGATTTTGAATACTTTGAAGGAAACTAATTTAATGTATTTGTAATGTAGCTCATTTCATATATACTCACGTCTGCCATTATATTTGAATTGTAAAAAAATAAAATAAAAATAACACCTTAGAATTATTGCTATTACGCATTAGTTGAGTGTTTGTTACAACTTAATTAAACCTTAATTCATTTTTAACAAAGCATTAAGCCAACATTAATAATCACTATTACGTCATAAATGTTATAAATGTTTTAGTCTTAACAATAAACCCATGTATGATTATACATATAAATGATATATCAGTGTCCATCAAGAGTTTATTTATTCATTGTTAATTACACATCTATTAATGCTTAACTACTGTTTTATTGTGTTAGTTACAAATATATTTTATTGTTTTACTAAAAAGATGTTTATAATCCCAATAAAATATGCTGTGGGATTCTTTGTGTTTTCTGTGTCAAAGCAAATACACTGTCAGGCAAATGTGTTGAATATTGTAGAGTAAAAAAAAAAAAAAAAAAATATATATATATATATATATATATATATATATATATATATATATATATATATATATATATATATATATATTACAAAAAAAAAATTAAAAATACATAAATGTTACGAGATATTTCTTTTACTTTCAGCAGTTAACTTTTCAACATTAAACTTTATCTTTTCTAGTTTTAAATGTAGTCCTCTTACCTTCAAACTTTTTATTATAAGTATTAATCATAGGCTTAGTCCTAGTTTAGTCTTTTATACATTTGGTAATATTATAGATTATTCATTTTAGAATAAAAATGACCCAGTTTAAAGTACTTTGTATTGACACCTATCTAATTATACTCCTTACTCTTTGTGACCTGTAATAAAACACAGAAGAGTAGGTGGCATTTGGAGAGAGCTATACCTGATGAGATGCTACTCATTAAGAAAAGCTGGAGAAACACTGCCTTAGTACATCTTACCCTTGGTTTTGGTCATGACTGGTTAACATTCTTAGATACCCTTCACAACATTCCACTAAATGATCTTCTCCTCTTCTTATACAAACCATCACCTTCCAGTCTTCATGCCCTTGAGATAAACATGGCACACTGAGGCGTTAGCAAGGACTATCAAGTGCCATAACCTGCTTTTCTGACATAAAATGGAGGTTATTCCATGTCGGTGTCAAAGAGATGACTTGTGTGATCGAGACGATGAGTAGCGCCTGTCTGCCTGAAAGACAGAGACATTACCAATATCCCTTCACCGCTTCTTACATTAGTGTCAGATTTGACAGCTGTACCCGGGGGAACGCCATTGATGTACACCTATCAGAGCCTCATTTCACGACTTGGCAAAAAAGCCCCGCAGTCACGCCGTGTGTTTCAATAATGTGATTTTTATTTATTTTTTAACCCGGGTATGAGAAAGTGTTGGGGTAAATGGGCGGATATGGTTTTTACAGTTAAAGCGTAGCTGTGTGGAGATGGCTGGTGTAGTGTCAGTGTCGGCGGTGTTTGTGATGGCAGAGAGTAAAGTGAGACTGGGCAAATAATGTACTTTGATGGAAAAACAAGATGTGCATGACAGGCTAATATGACAGCTATTGAGAAAATGTACATTTATACAGTCTATTTATATGCTGATTATTGATCTCTTGAAGGGCATTTTAACAGCTAATGTAACATTTCGCGGAATATGAGACTATGGAGATGTTAACATTAAAAACCTTTAAACATCACTTGACTCATATGGAAACTGGTGTTGCTTTCATCCATGCACAAAAGTTTGCGTTTTATTTTCAATTATAATAAAATTGTAACATGACTTCCACTTCTAGATTTAAAATGTCGAGATGAAAACGTGCACTTTCTGGCCGTTGAATAGTGGTTGAACGGTTGTAGTAAAGATGCAATGGGTAAACTTCAGTTTTTTGTTGTAAAGCAGGGGTGTCAAACTCAAACTAGTGAGGGGCCACAATAGAAAATAAGAATCCTCTCAGGGGCCAAAGACTGTGACACTTGAAACGTTTTGATTCAATTTGGAATGTAAAGTTTCATCTTAATTTGAGTTTTAAAAGGTTAATTTTAACTTTTTTCTTTTTTGCTTTCATGGAAACTGGTTTTAGTTGGATCTGAACAGGTTTTAGTTGGATTTGAATGGATTTTATTTGGATTTGAACAAGTTTTAGTTGGATTTGAACAGGTTTTATTTGGATTTGAACAGGTTTTAGCAGATCTGATTCAACTCCATCTAAAACATGTTCAAATCCAAATAAAACCTGTTCAAATCCAGTTAAAACCTAGTGCCAAATATATCACCTTCTAAAAGCATTGAAGGGCCACATAAAACATGGCAAAGGGGCCACATTTGGCCCCCGGGCCTTGAGTTTGACATGTGTGTTGTAGAGGATCAGAAGAAATTTAAATGCTGTATAATAGCCTCAAAATTATACTTTTTGCATTTGCCCATCTTGGGGAAACAAATTAAAGTCAATTAAAGCATCATGGAAGTTTAATTATTTCCTGTTCAGATTGATACATAAATATGCATAATATTATAATACATAATATTAGTGGTAGTGGGGCAACCCAATGAAAACGACAAAATCCAGACAAAGCCAGTGATCATTATGCAGATTACACTTTTAAAAAGTCTATTTTTACTGCGCAAATAGAAATAACACAGTTCCCTTCAAAACTTTATTACAATAACTCTCATCTGCAGACATGATTAATCTGGTTGACCCATTATATATTTTCACCAAAACAAAAAAAAACTAAAAAAAAATGTAGTTTGTGCCACTTTCAGGAGCATGTGCTGCTATGTAAAACTGGTAAGGAGCTGCGTTGCTAACGGGCATAAACATAGATAAAAGATACATAACAATAAATAGCAGCACACATAAATAATTAACCAAAACATTAAAATAAAATGTTTAGGGTGAAATGTGAGTGTACATGAGACGAGCCACAGTCAACCAATGTCATTGCTCCAAACTTTAATCATCTCTGAAGCACTTCTCCTCAGAGTTAGAAACCATAATAAGAAAATGAAGTTTTTCCTATAGCATTGTAGGGACCAACTGTTAGCGCAGAATGCTAACACAGCATGAGATAAGCCTCAATGTGACGTGAAGTAAGGAAGCAGACAAGTACACACAGTTATATCAGAACCACTGGAACTCGACACCACAAACACGAGCGCGGAAATGAAAGGTTTGAATAGGCCCTACATTTTCATAGGCGGCGCACATCCACTCTGGGATTGCGTGCCGTCAAACCAACAGAGCAGTCCTCGGCTCTGTGGACATTTCACTTGACATCATCAGTCAGTGTCAGCCGCGCAGCCCTTCAGTAAACTGCACTCAAACGGCAAACAGCGAACGCAAACACAGCCGTCAGCAGCCACAGCCTCTTTAGAATCAATGCTGCACTGTCAATTTCTTCATGGAGAGCCTAAGTCAAGCGCTTTTTTCAAGAGTCAGTGTGGGTGTTTATGACAAAAAATAAATGCAATTGAAATCAATAGAGAATAGCAAAGATTTTTAATTTTTTTTCCCCTTTGTGTCATGCTGCCATTTTCACGTTTTCGACTAAAAAGATGTTTTGGTGCCATTGCCTTTTGAAAATCAATGCAGTTACGCTGTGTCGTTGTGTTGACCAAAAGTGTCCAACAGTGTGTCATTTTGTAAAATGTTTGGCTCTTGTTGTGCTGTGGGATTTTTTTTTATGTAAAAAAATGTGCCATGGCCCCAAAAAAACACAATGTAACTGGATTGTCTTTACTCGATGGCAGGATAGATTCAGTCCCATTTTAAACTCATTTTAAACATTTATGGTCTCTTTGCCATAACAGAACTGTCAGAATAAAGTATTTCTCGGTTCAGGGGCAGATGCAACAGCGAGGATGAAGCATCTGTCGGTCTGGGACATGACAGAGCGAGGCTGACTGATGATAAGGGACGGAACAGCTGCGGAAGATAAGAGACGGAATGAGGAATAAAAAAAAAAAAAAGCCCCAAAAAGACTATGGGACTCTCGCCAGGTCTGTCAGAGACGAGCGCTGCGAGGTCGTACAAGCAAAGCCGCCGCTAACACCAGACAAATTGGTGGAAATCACTTAGAAAAAGCCTCAAATTGATCTCATTTCATGGTCTGTTTGAGCAGCGTGACTCAGTTCCAACGCTGACCTTTAGGCCTGAAATCCTCCTTATGCTGAAATCATTTGCGGAGATATTCACAATCCGTCATTCCTCCCACTTAGGTATCGCTAAGTACACACTGATGAAAATGCCACTTTCATTGGAGTGAAGTGCTTTGAAACGGAATGAAAAGGTCTTTTGGATTACTAATATCCAAGGACGAGCCCACGTATCGGCTAATAATGCGCCGGCACTCAAACACTTTTAGACAACCGCGACCACACAGCAATTAGTTCAGTCAATGCCATTCAGCCGTTTCACCAATAAGACGGGAAGA
Organism: Rhyacichthys aspro; assembly: GCA_036850595.1. Lineage (NCBI taxonomy): Eukaryota > Metazoa > Chordata > Actinopteri > Gobiiformes > Rhyacichthyidae > Rhyacichthys > Rhyacichthys aspro. The sequence goes on along the minus strand of CM072166.1, from coordinate 15,112,864 downwards.
ATTAGGTGGTAAGATCAAGGACAAACTGAGGCAAAGCCATATAAAAAATCAGAGGCGTATACAGTAAACCACAGCTATCTTCATTCTACTGAAGAAGACTTAGACGGCCTCTTTCTCCTTGTGTGAAAAGGTGAGATGATGAACAGTGGAATGGTTTTCTTTCACACATGCTCCAGACCTTGTCCTGACATACGGAAAAGATGCCAGACAGACATGTAACAATTCAATTACAACATCAGTGTATGGATTTTTATTAGTAGGAACCAACTACACTGATAAACGCTCGCTAAATCAGTTAATCATCATTTTACGGAATGAAAAAATGTGCATATTATATTAAAACAAGCCACACCTGCTGCTGATTCAGACCAATGGTGCAGTTATGGGTGTGTTTTACGTCTGATGGTAAAGTTTTACTGGTAATAGTGATATAGTCTTGCTCTGATTGGATAAAATTGGTGCTTAATCCAATCACTCCCAGGTATTCATCTGGAGTACCTGCTCTTCACAAATGCTTTCAGTGGAAGTCGTCCAGATGGTTATGTACAGCAGACCATCTGGCAAGCCATGATACTAGAGTGAAGAAAGTTTTTTTTTTTTTTTTAAGATTTTACAAAAGGGAAAAGAAAAGTAGAACAAAAAGTGAGACTCAGGCATGTACAGAGCTCATCACATTCACTGTAGGGTTTCTCTGTCAGGTAAATATACATAACATTCTCCCCCTTATTTTTATTTATTTTTTTATCATCTCCATAGAACGAATATGATTGTCAGGGGGCTGTTTTTTTAAGCCAGCCGCAACAAGCATTCTAAAAAAAAGATAAACATTACTTTTACATAGTTGGAGCAATACCAAGAAAGAGTGGTGAAAGAAACTGTTTTGATATGTTATGTGTTATATGTTATTATTATGATGATGGCACTACAGCACACATGTCAAACTCAAGGCTCTGGGGCCAAATGCGGCCCTTTGCAAAGTTTTATGTGGCCCTTCAATGCATTTAGAAGGGTGTATTTTTGGCACTAATTAATTTAATTGGATGTGAACAGGTTTTAAATGGATTTGATTTTTTGCTACAAAGATAAATAAATGTTCAAATCCAACTACAACCTGTTTAAATCCATCTAAAACCTGTCCACATCCAATTAAAACCTGGTCAAATCCATCAAAAAACTTTCAAATTCAACTAAAACCTGCTCCAATCCGCCTAAAACATGTTCCAATCCATGTAAAAACTGTTCCAATCCATCTCAAAACTATTCAAATCCAACTAAAACCTGTTCAAATCCAAATAAAACATAAGAGGAATTTTTATAAACTTACCACTCTGAGTTTGACACCACTGCACTACAGCAAAAGTCTTCGCACAACTACACCGTCAAACTACTATAATCTTACTTGTTTGCTATTTTTTCAGACTAGTAAAAGCTAGCTAAATTTAACAGCTTATTTTCTAGTTTACCGTTCATATGGGACGTCTTCTCTGACGAGGAAAAGTTGGCGTCAAAAGTTCTGAGTTCTGCATAACCAAACTGAATGAAAGCTGGTGGGCAAAGGGAGAAGGAGCCCATTTTGGAAAGGCCCTAACTGGCAGTCATCAGAGTGATATCCATCTCATGTCTAAAGCAGCTGAAATAGTCTCCAGCCCCCCATAACCTTTAAAAGAACGTGATATTCCAAAAGACAAATAAAACTTCACTATTAAAAAGAATTCTGGCCAATGCTTTTAAAAACCTCACTGTGTACTCCTTAAATCTAAATGCTCTCTCTCATCAGCATTTACAGCACTTCATAAGCTCGTTTCCCTGGTCCATATTAGCATCGCCATTAATCTCCCACTTAATTACCAACAGCACACAACCGGGGCCTTCCTGATTAATCTGTGAAGACTTTCATTCGTAGCTCTCCGTTGTACCCTCCGTTCGTCAGCGGCGCGGCGCTGGAAGGCCAGTGGTTTTATTTGCGCCACTCGAGCAGAAGACAGAAGCCATTTTGCACAGCCGAGCAGATCTGAGGACGTAATTACGCCGGCTGATTGGTAAATGAGATTAGGGCGCGGAGGGGCATGCGGCGAGGGATAGGAGCACCCGCTGGGATAACACATGGTGACGAAGAGCAGACTCGAAGTGGACTTAAATGTTTTCAGCTACAAATTCAAAAGCACGGATTTTATGGTCAGACACATTTTCATCGTTGGAGTCACAAATTATGATAAATGATTGCAAAAACATCTATGAGAAAAGTTAAAGTTTTAAAATTTCATGAAAAAAATCAACATATATATTTGGATTAGACTAAATATGAAACATTGAGTTCACAAACACATGTACAAAACAAAACTTCGTACAAATTTTTGGCTATTTTTTATGTTTTCCATACGCTTTAGGTTTCTATACTTCTACCTTTGAGAGCATATATAAAATGAAAAGTTTTGAAAAAATTTTGAAGGCTACACTGATGACACTAAAAATACAATTTTTGGTGAACTTTTTAATACATTTCTAGAGAATTTTATTTACACTCTTTTGAAATTATGCCACAGAACAATGACATTTGTCTAAAACAATGAGAAACAATAAACTGTTATTGAGCCACACTGACTCTTCAGAGACCTGCTGAATGTTTTGAGAAATCATTTTCTTATTCAAGAATGGAGGCAAATGAGCAAAACACAGACAGCTTCTGAACATGAGAATATGTGCTCTAAGTAACAACGGTCTGCCTATAAACCGATTAAATGGTTGCTGTTTTACATATCTGTGCACAGGAAGAGAGAGTATGTTGAAAATGACTAAGCAACTAAACATATTGACGAATTGGAACTGTCTTTGTGTTCAAAAATATACGTCAAATACAAATCTCAACACTGAAATGCATCTGAAATGTAGTGGAATTTTAATTCAGGAGCCACATACAGTCCATTTTGATCTGAAGTGGGTCGGACCAGTTAAATAATCACAGAATAACCTAAACAGAACTGCAGCTTCAATTTTTTAGTGTTGTTTTAGCGCAAAGAAGTACAGTTATAATGTCAGTGTTTTTATCATTCGCAACTGAAAAAGGCTAATGTAACCAAAAGCCTTCAGCATGTATGTTTTCACAAACTCACCCTCACAATATGGCTTTGATGCTAATGCTATTTTGGGTGTTATTTTGACGGCAAAAGAGTAACTGCATTGCTGCCATCCATATTCATTCCAGATTGGAACCTCTGGGGGGCCTGGTTTTGGATTCTACTTTGAAAATGCTTTGGTTTTTCTTTTCTCGTCATATTTCCTGAGAAACTATAGATGTTGCTTTTCAGTCAGCGTTACATGGCCCTCACATTTGGAATTTAAAGTTCAATGTCTCACTTGCATTAAACACCAGAAAAAATGTGAATCCTTAAAATGTAGAAATCAGCGCTCACTTACTCGCTTTGCTTACATTAATTATTAGCAACACATCCAAGTTTTGAAAGCCTCTTTCAAAAACTGTTTATATTTTACTGAGAAGGACAACTTTTGTGGCACTTGTGAATCATCACTGAATTTGAAGCAAACATTCTGGAAACTGCAAAGTGGAAGTTTGACCATCTTCAGGAGTTATCTGTGATAAACTGTGTTGTACTGACTGGAAACAAGTATTTAAAGTTTGTTGTTGGACCTGGTTTGCAGCAAATCAAGTTCTGGATGTTTGAACCCACAAGTACTAGATTTATCACCAATATTCTCTCCTTGCACCACTGACCACTGCATTTATTCTATACAATAAAGAGCAAAGGTTGAGAGAAGGGGTAAAGAAACTTTTTAAGAGCAAAAGTGCTTTCTCCTGAGAAGCAAACAAGTTCTCCACTGAACTAAGCCTGATAATCAGTCCTATAGAACAAATACCAGCTCACCATTTTTTTCTCTTGAGATTCTACTGCTGACTTTCCCATCCGTGTGTACCTAACCTTTAAACTTTTTCTTTTCAATTGCACCTTGTATCAGGGGAGAGTTCTGGGAAACGTGTCGGCATTTATCTACCTTTGGAAGCGGCCCATCTGCCCGGCTCCGCACCAGTCCTTGTTTGACAGCCAGCGAATGATCCGGGGAGGGTTTAGGAGCGGGGCGGGTGTGTGACGGTACTGTCGTAGATCAAGGGGGGATTTTCATCTTGTCAGGCTCCCTGCGACTCGCGAAAAGCCGGGAAACGGAGCGGCGCAGCTGTCGCTCCCCTCCGCACCTGGGTACTTCAAAAAGAGGCCCAGCTGTTTGACGCTTTGCCGTACGCACGTATCTGAGCCGAAACCCCCTGTAGAGCTCCACACCTACATGCTCAGCCATCGCCGACTGCTGGGAACGCTTGACTCCCAGCTCCCATTGCACTCGACATGTCCCGCCCATCCCTGTCTGCTCCCATATCACGTTGGCAGCTGTTGTGCCATCACACCTCATTTGCTCAGTTCTTTGGTGTTACACTGTCAAAAAAGGGTCGTGGTTTTTTTTTTTTTTTTTTTTTGTAGCTGTTGGGTAATTGTTAGTCATTGTAAAAGCTGAGGCAGAGTTAGAGCCGCTCGGCAGGTCGCTCTAATGTGCAGTTAAACGGGCGTCCAGATGGCTCACTTGATTGGACTATAATAGTGGCATCATCCAAATGGTGCCATTGTCAGCAGACATTTGCAAAATGTGTATGCTTAAAAGCATCATGATAGAACAAACAAACACAAAACAAACACTCTATTGTGGAGTGTGTTCAAATGTACAGTGCACTGAGTGAAATGTAGTATGTAACTGAAAACATAAATAAAACCCAGTAAAATGACTTTTTGCTTCTATAGATGCAGAAAATGGAACAATGCTCAATTTTGTTAACCCTCTGAAATTTTATTTATTTATTTTAATGTTTTTTTAATCCTTTTTAACCTGTTTTTAAGCCTCTGATCCAGAAAATAATTTGTTTTGATCATTTTTTTCTTTTTTTGAGTAATCTCTGGTAACAGTGGGTCTTAGTGCTAACAGATTTCACCACAAAAATTTTAACAAAGTCCAATTATTATTAGGCATTGATCACTCCATAAATTCAAAAAGTGCATCTTAAAAATGAATTTAATCAACATGAAACAGTTTCATACCTAACAATAAAAAGAAATGAACATGACTAATTCAGACGCCATAGTGCAGTTCTGCACAATAAGAGGAAATGACTTGTTGAAAGTTATTTTTTTTATCTTTCAACATGTGAATTTATTATAATTTAATCAGTCTATCAATTGTTACTATATATACTGTATATTGCCATAGGTAGTACAGTTCTGTTCTGTTCCATTCTATTTTAGTTTTTTATTTTGTGAGAATTAATTTTGGGGAAAAAAAAATATTTCAGTTTTCTAACACTAAACATATTTAGAATAAAGGAAACAAATACTACAGGCCTAATACTTACTTGTAAAATTGTTTAAATTAATCCAAAAGAGAGAGCTGGTGGTCAGTAGGAGACAACCATGTTGTTTCTGCTTGGAATGGGGCATGTCCTCCAATATTAACATTATTATGCTACAAATGTTGTGCTAATATTCAGAGTCTGGGGTGCTGGGATGTGTAGTGATTGTTACATTCAGTCAGGGACAGGCACTACTAGACAATTTTAAATAGATGTTGCAAAGGAAACTGTTTTGTAGATTTAAAAAAAATCATATGATTTAGGGAATTCCCATTGATTCTATACCAAAATCCTTTTATAGTATGGGATAACCATGTTGGCACCTACATAAGAGTGACCTGGGCAAGTTAGAAAAGCTACTGATTACTATTAGTATGACATAAAACTTAAGTTTGATGCAAAAAAGCGTTCAATAAGTGTGATGCCCCCATGTGGCATCAGGGTTACATAATGCGTACGGATTGCCTCTCCTGGCACACCTGTGAGCCCCAGGTTGCTCAGGTCAGATGACTATTTATTCAGAACTTATTTATTCTTTCAGACTTTCCAAGTTCAAATCATTGAAAAGAACAAAACTGGAAAAGTTACTTCAGAACTCGGACCAAACTTGCAGTTCTCTGCCTCATAAGACTCCTTTCCATTTTGGACTTGCTTTAAAATCAGTCTTTGATTTAACTGTGAGAAGTGTGTTATATTAATATACCACAGAGAACAGTTCACAATGGAGTTTGGAGTGGCCCTGGGTGCATTAGTGTCTTCTTTATGAGCGCATTTTATGCTCTAACACCCTTCTAGAGCCATTAAGACTTTGACAAACAAACTAAAAGCTTTTTTTTTTGTTTTTTTCTCCAACTTTTGCTTACTCCAACTTTTTACAAAACTCTCTCAAAGACATGTCTGGCCTAACTATATTTCGAAATTATATTCAACCTTATGTAAATGCAAGTTCTGTTCATTATTCATAAGTGCGAGCTTTATTCATGAAAACAGAATGATTGCAATTTGCAGAAAAATAAATATATTTAAATCATTTAACACCAAAAATGTTTCAGGCATAGTCCTTTTCTGTAGCAGGTGTGGGTCATAAAAATTTGCTAACATAAAGATAATATTATTATTATTATTGCATGATGTATATGTCTGATGCAAGGTGAACCATTCTAAATGTGTCCACCAGGGGAGTGTGGGGACTGAAAAGCCCAGGCGACACACTCCAGCAGTTTATGGGAGGGTGCAGACACAGGCATATACACTGACAAACCCAGAGACTGATGCAAAGGTGAATGACGCGATCAGAGACTTTCTTTTCCTTTTTTTTTTTTTCAATTCAAGTCTGGTTCAATTTCAAGGCTTTGATGTGTGAAAATAATGGCAGCAGACTGAAACATTGTCATTTCCCGCAGGATCAAGTGAAGGAATTGAGAGAGAGAC